>CM077158.1:7006604-7127552 GCA_039583875.1 Platanthera guangdongensis
AACACCAAGGTATTCGCAGGCCGTAGATACACATCCAGTCTGCCTCGACCTGTGCGAGATAGTCAAACCCCAATATCATCACAAGGCTGGACACAATCCTCTCCGCCTTGTCGCCAAAAGGCCAGCCAGGGACAAGACCCACAAGCAGACCTGAACAACACATTGAGCCGCATATCAGCGGACACATCTCCAGTCCGCACACCTAATTTTGCAACCAAGCATATCAGCCAAGCTGCCAAACTTATCGGACACACATCATCCACCAGCACCGCACACGCCTTGAGGACGCAACTCCAGTCCACATTTCCCAAGCTCGCAACCAAGACATACGGTACTGCTGCCGAGCTTGGTGAACTGAGAAACAGTCAGCGCTTAACTACGCAATCTCGCAGGACTGAGCCCACCATGGACTTGGTTCAGACCCAAGTCCACACCACTGGCCACAAGGGCCAGTCCGTACTTACTGGCAGACATAGGTTCCAGTCCGCCTGCCGCCCCGGCGAACTCCATCACCTGTCCGCTCTATCCGGCGAACTTTGCGACTTCCGCCAGTCGCATCATAGCTAGACCAAGGCAACTGCCATGCCGGTCTGCCGAGCTCCGGTCCAGTCCGTGCCTTGTCGGACTCCGCAGATACAGAATTATCTGCCCAGTTACCTTCTGGGAACAAACTGCCTGCCGAGCATAAGCCGGCCTGACTGGCCGCCACCTCTGTCCTCACAGACCGCGCGAACAGACTGCCCAGGCCCAAGAAACAAGCCGACTTGCAATAGCTCTGCCGACCTGGCTATCCGTCAGTCCTGTTCGCATAGACCGCGCGGACAGGCCACCCAAGTTGCTCAATCACCCACATTCAATTCCACCATTTTCAACAATTTGCTATAATCATAAAGGACGTTTTTTGGGTATTTTTTCCGAGTTTTCTGGAACTAATTTCAAAAAGAAGAAGAGTTACAATCTTGGGATTTTTTTTAATTTTTTAAAATTTAGTCGGATTTTTATTTTTAAATTTTTTAAATCATGTATTTTCATTGGCTTATGGATTAGAAATCGTACTATGAGATCTCATCAGAACCGTCTTTTTGAAAAAAAAAATTATCTTTTTGAGAAAAATTGATTTGACATCACGATCATTTATCCATCAAAATTCTAAATAGAGATTTTTTAAACAAAAATCGAAAATAGCGCCTAACTAATTTAAACATTATTAATTAATAACATATTATTTTAAAATTAAATTAATTGATTGATTGAGATCAAAATGACCATAGGGACGGAGCGTCGGAGCCCATGACGATCACTGTCACTAGTGTAGTGGGTGCATATGTGAAAAAATCAATGTCATCATCGTATTATAAAAAAAATGTGCCAGCTGTCCGGAGTTTGGCACGTGGGCGTGCGTGCATGCATGGATAAGACTATAAGAGGGAGAGGCGTCTCTCGAGTATCGGACTAATTTAAAAAAAGAACCATCAGACAACTAATGAGAAGTCATAAATTATAAGGGTCTCATCCAAAAGTTGCAAACTCCCTATTAATGCAGGACCATAAGCATTCTCTGCGGTCGTCACACAAGTATTCTCCCGAGTCTAGAGACTTTGTTAGTGTCTCGTGCTTGCTCGCATTTAATAATCGAAGGTCGGACATCAAAAACCATGTACTGTACGGATTCGATTGCTGATATCAATTCTTATGGACAGCTGTCCTCTGTTTTGTTTCCCCATGATATTTTTATTTTTAAGTTTCACATCTTTTTACATGCGTATGAATTTTTTTTAATTGAGAGTGCAATTAAGCTATTAAATATATTATGCATGCATGTTGTGCGAGACTTCTTAACTTTGAGCACGCTAACACTCCAATTTTTAATCTTAAAACACAAAACAACATTTTCATTAATATAAAAATAGTCTTAGGCTCCGTTTGGGAGGACTTATTTTCACAGGTCAAGCGGTTACGACCGCATGAATCAGATCATAATTATGAGTTGATGAACAATAAATTCCAGCCGTGCTCAGCAAAATTGCAACCTCAAGCTCGAGCTCAATAAGCTCACATTACGATATATTAAGTTTGAGCTCAAGCTAGCTCTGAAGCTTGAGCTGCTCATGAGCCATATTTTTTTATATATTCAAACAAAACTTAAGAGATGGCTTTGTGAGTTGATGAACAATAATATGTGAGCTCAAATTTGTCTCACGATGGAAGCCTCGTCTAGCTTTTTTTTAATTGATTCATCATGTTTGCGAACCTGCACTACTCAACTTATATTATTACCATTATCCTACAATATAAATTAAACGAGGGATATGGCAAAAAGATTCATATATTAGGCTTGATAATGATGTGGGATGAGAGGAGAGAAATCATTACAAAGTCGAGTTGTGGATATCTCAATGATTTGCAACAGTTGATGATCCAAGTGCAACCTTAAGGATATTTATGCAAATAATTAACATTAGCAAATAATATGTAGTTGCAACGAAAACATTTCATCATATCATACTTGTTAACCCAGAAATCGACGATCCTTCCCAAGGTGGACAGCTGGCTAATCGCGACCCTTAGATTCTCTCTTTTGATCGCGATGAGCCCCAGCGTAGGCGGACAGTTTTCCCTATCCGCCTAGGTCTCCTCAAAACCGCGTGCCCTGCGGGACGACGGGCTATTCCCATGGCTCACCCTCGCGGGACATGCGGTTAGGTCCGCTAATCATGCAGTACTTTTCCTTGCAGGAGTCCGCCAACAGCACCGCCAGGAGCGGCCTCCTAGTTCGCCCAAGGGGCGGCGGTCTCCAGCCGCCGTCCGCCGAGGCCGCCCACCAGGGCCGGCCTCCCTGCTGCCCGAGGGGCGGCGGCCTCCTGCCGCCGTCCGCCGAGGCCGCCCACCAGGGGCGGCCTCCCTGCTGCCGAGGGGTGGCGGCCTCCTGCCGCCGTCCGCCGAGGCCGCCCACTCGGGCGGCCTCTGCCCGCCAGCCGCGCGGACTCCCCCTGGAGTCCGCCCAGGCCGCCGGCATCCAGCCGGGCGGACTCCCCCTGGAGTCCGCCCAGGCCGCCCGCAAGGGGGCGGCCGGCCTGCCGGCGGACTCCCCCTGGAGTCCGCCCAGGCCGCCCGCTAGGGGGCGGCCCCCCGGCATCCAGCCGGGCGGACTCCCCCTGGAGTCCGCCCAGGCCGCCCGCAAGGGGGAGGCCCGCTTGCCGGGCGGACTTCCCTAGAGTCCGCCCAGGCCGCCCGCTAGGGGGCGGCCCCGGCATCCAGCCGGGCGGACTCCCCCTGGAGTCCGCCCAGGCCGCCCGCAAGGGGGCGGCCCCTGTTGGAAGCGTATGTGGGCACTTCTTGTAACCGTGCTTCTGGAGGTAGCATCAATCCTCCCATTCAGGCGCGAGCCCCCTGCTTCAAACCATATAGGGCCTTGTCCAGCTTGCACACTTTTCTCTCTTGTCCCTTCACGACATATCCTGGGGGTTGTTCGATGTACACATCCTCCTCTAGGTGACCGTTCAGGTAGGCAGAGACCACGTCCATCTGCATGATCTTCCACCCATGATGCGCTGCCAGTGCGATGATCATCCTGATAGTGTCGATCCTCGCCACTGGGGCAAAAACTTCATCATAGTCCACCCCTTGGACTTGCGGTACCCCTTTACGACTAGCCGCGCCTTATGCTTCTCCACGCCCCCATCTTTGTTTTTCTTCACCTTATAGACCCATTTCACCCCGAGGGTTTTTTGGCCTACAGGTGGATCCACAGCTTCCAGGTGTCGTTCTTCTTAATGGAGGCTATCTCCACATCCATAGCATTCCTCCAAGTTTTTTCTTTGGCCGCTTCCTCATAAGAGTATGGCTCAACATCTGCTAAGAGACAATATAAAAAAAATTGTTAGCATTTGTGCCGTCTCTTCGTAGATCTCCTCCAACCTCCTCATCCGAGGTTGAGGACGATCCTCCTTGCTCCCGCTGGTACTTGCTCCACTGGAACCACCTCTACTAGTGCTTGCTCCACTAGAGTAGGGAGTGAGAGCTCCCCCTGGCTCCCTGCTGGGTGGTGATGGTGGCTCAGCTCCTCCCATCTCAGCCTCTGCTTCCTGACCATCCTCTTCTTCATCATCTTCGAAGAACATTCCTTTGATCCCTCTCGTTGCTTCATCCCAGCTCAGCTGCTCCCTTCTTCAAACACCACATCCCTTGAGATAATGGCCTTCTCCGTCTCCGGGTTGTACAACTTGTAAGCCTTGCTCGCAGGAGCGTAGCCTACAAAAATGCACTTCTCACTTCTATCGTCCAGCTTCCCCTCCTCTGGTCCGGGATGTGAGCATAAGCTACACACCCGAAGACCCTCAGGTGCTTCACGCTAGGCTTCCACCCACTCCAAGCTTCGAATGGAGTCTTGAACTTCACACTCTTGGTTGGGCAACGGTTTAGCAAGTACACCGCTACCTGAACCGCTTCTGCCCAGTACTTCTTTGGCAACCCCTTGCCCTTCACCATGCTCCGCGCCATGTTCATAATGGTTAGGTTCTTCCTTTCCGCCACTCCGTTTTGTTGAGGCGAGTACGCCGCCGTCAGCTGGTGCGAGATCCCCCATTCTCTGCAGTAGTCATCGAACAGCCTAGAGGTGTACTCCCCTCCTCTATCTGTCCGGAGCACCTTCAGTGGTTGCCCAACTTCCTTCTCAGCCATCGCCTTGAACTCTCGGAACTTGTCCAGAGCCTCCGCCTTCTCCTTCAGAAAGTATACCCAACACTTCCTACTGAAGTCGTCGGTGAACGTGATGTAGTATCTGCTTCCACCTATTGAAGTGGTCTCAAACGGACCAGCAATGTCCGAATGGACTAGCTCAGTTGCCTTGTAGCCTCCGAGACTTGCCACCTTCAAATGCCTCCCTTCTTTGCTTCCCCTTCGTGCATGCCCTCACAGACCCTCTGAGGAGGTGTGATCATAGGCAGCCCTTCCACCATCTTGGATCCAGACAACAGCTTCAGCCTGTGAACCCCAGATGCCCCATCCATGGTGCCACAGCCAAGCTTCCTCCTCTTCTCCTGTCTTCGCAAGACATGCCGTCTCCTTGGCATCCAAACTTAGGGAAGAGGCGGTTCGTCGCCATCTTCACTCTTACCACCTCTCTTCCTTGGCTATCCTTCATCGCTAAGGTGCTATCCCCTCAACAGGACGCGATAGCCCTTCTCCACCAGCTGTCCAAGACTTAGGATGTTACTCCTCAAGCCCGGTACATAGAAAACGTCGTTGATGAACACCTCCTTCCAATTATCGTCACTGCGATCACTCCTCTCCTTCCACAGAGATCTTCGAGGCGTCGCCAAAACTGACATCTCCTCCATTCGGCTCAAGGCTGGTGATAGCTCCTTATCACCACACATGTGGTTACTTGCTCCAATATCTAGGTACCATACTCCATTCCTCCCTCCTGCAGCGCCTTGGATAGTGAGGAACATCATCGGGTCTCCACCCGTGTTGCTAGCCTCCGCATAGTGGTTGGCTTCACCACCTTTCTTGGGAGCCCAGCAGTCGTAACTCATATGTCCAAACTTGTTACAGTTGTAACATTGAGTTTGGGACATATCTCTTCCTCCTCTTTGACTTCTTCCCTGGTCTCTTCCCTGTCCTCTGCCTTGACCTCTACCTTGGCCTCTTCCTCTACCTCCTGCATCTTGCCTCCAACCATGATGTTGCTCTACCGCTCCCTGGTTGAACTGATTTCTTCCAAAATCTCTTCCACCTCTTCCTCCTCTACCTCTGCCTTGGTAGCCTCGACCACGCTGGCCTCCTCCTCTTCCTGAACTTTCTCCAAAATTGAGTTGAGTCTGAAGTGCTTTTCCAAGCCACTCGACTCCTCCTCATCTTCTTGCACCATCCGATACTCATTGCTTGTAGCGAGCCTATCAGTTCATCCGCCGTCATCACTGTGAGGTCCTTCGATTCTTCGATGGCCACCACCACGTGTCGGAACTTCTTGGACATAGAACGCAGGAGCTTCTCCATGAAGCTGACCTCGTCTATCATCTCCCCGTTTCTCTTCATCTCATTTGTGATCGTCCGCAGACGGGTCACATAGTCGCCAACCTTCTCTGAGCCCTGCATCTTCATCACTTCATATTGAGCTCGAAGGGACTGCAGCTTCCCTTCTTTGCCTTATCGACTCCCTGCATGGAGCGTTGTAAATCTCCCATCTCATGCCTCCTTCGAAGTCTCGGCGTCCGAGATCTTCTCAAACGTAGCTTCATCCACCCCTTGGTACAAGATGAACAATGCCTTCTTGTCCCTCTTCTTAGCTTCTCTCAGTGCTGTCCTTTGTGCGTTCGTCAAAGCGGCTTCTGCTTCAGCAGTCAGCACCTCCACACCATCCTCTACTACCTCCCACAACTCCTTGGAGGCTAGTAGTACCTTCATCTGGATGCTCCAGTTCCCATAGTTTGGTCTTCGTCAATTTGGGAATCTTGCCCCGGCACGGCACCTCCAAACTCCATCTCTCCCCTACTTCAAATCTTCCGAGGGTCCGACCTACTTCAAACCTGGCTTTGATACCACTTGTTGGAAGCGTATGTGGGCACTCCCGCTCAATCCCAACTGCCGAGACCGCCTTGACAAGCCGCCTACTCGCGCGGTCTCCTCCTGCGAGACGACCAACCAAACCCGCGCGAGTTCTCCTCCGCGAAGAACACCTAAGCCGAGTTCACCACTCCACACCGCCACAAACCGCGCGACCTCACTCCCGCTGCGAGTAGTCCACTCGCGAGGTCGCCTCTGCGGGCAACCAGCGGGCCTATCCCTTCTCGCGAGCTGCACACCTCTCGCGAGCAAGCAAGCCGCAAGCTCCCTTCTCGCGGCGAGATCAACCGCGAGCTCCACTTCGCGTGACGAGATCGCCAGTCCGCGCGGCTTCGCCTTCTAACCGCCCGGTTAGATCTTGCTCCAGCGCTGCAGCGCTCCTCTCTTCTTCCTCTCTAAAACCGAAATAAGGGGAAGACCAACTTTTATTCCAGCAACCTTTGAATGAATTACAAGGGGCCTATTTATAGCAACCAAAATCAACAACTTCTCTCTCCTATTTAAGACATATTCTCTCTCATATTAACTAATACATAAAATAATAAAATAACACAAATTTGACTTCGTCAAATAAAGACAAAATCCAACAGCCCCGGCATCCAGCCGGGCGGACTCCCCCTGGAGTCCGCCCAGGCCGCCCGCTAGGGGGCGGCCCCGACATCCAGCCGGGCGGACTCCCCCTGGAGTCCGCCCAGGCCGCCCGCAAGGGGGCGACCCGCCTGCCGGGCGGACTCCCCCTGGAGTCCGCCCAGGCCGCCCGCTAGGGGGCGGCCTCCGGCATGCCGGGCGGACTCCCCCTGGAGTCCGCCCAGGTCACCCGCTAGGGGGTGTCCTCCAGTTCTCTCCAGGGCCTCCTGCAGCCAGCTGCTTCACTCAACAATGGCGGACGCAAAATCTCAGTCCGCGGAGTCCGCGCAGGTCGTCATGCTGACGTCACTGGGCCCCGCTTCTAGAAGAACTTCCCTGGGCCTATAAATAACCCATGGTGCCTCTCATTCTGCATCGCTCCAGATGCCAGAAGGTTGAGACAACTCTTGCCAGCACCCCCTGCGGACTCCGTTTTCCAGTCCGCGCAGTCCGTCATCGCCCCTCCAGCAAGCTCTGCGGACTCAGATTTCTTGTCCGCGCAGTCCTCCACATCTCTTCAGCAGCTTGCCAGCAGACTCTGCAGACTCAGTTTCGCAGTCCTGCAGCAGCTGACAGACTCTTTTACTTAGTCTCTGGCAGCTTCTCTTCTCTGCTTTCTGGCATTTTATTCTCTCTTAGCCGCCAGCTTCTCCTTGTACCCCTTTTATTGATTTGTTGTAAAGGTGTACTTGCAAGCTTGTAACCTCTCGCTATTAATCAAAGAAAAGCCCGTCGCAAGAGTGACATTTAGGGCGCGGCGGGCGAAGTGTGTTGTTGCCGCTGCTAGCGGCCCCCTCTTCTCCTCTCTGCTCAGCAAGTCTTGCTCCTCTGCTCAGCAAGCCTTGCTCCTCTGCTCAGCAAGCTTCTTCTCTCTGCTCAGCTCAGCTCTTCTCGGCAACCAACCTGCAAGCACAACCGTCACATTAGCCGTCTGCTCGACAGCTCCTGATCAACCTCCTTCTACTCTCTTGATCAACCCGCTCTGTTGATCAAGCTTCTCCTCTCCTCTATCCCCGCAACCCTCTTTGACAAGCCGTTTGCTCCACTCTCGAGCACTCAGAGGCTTCCTTCCTTCCCTCCTCTCCTCCTCTCCTAGCTTGTGAGACCGAACACCCCCTCCGTGTTAGCTGGCTGGTGCCCCGCGACGTTTCCGCGCATCAACAATACTAGCTTCAAGATGATCAAATCATAATCCTATTTGGGTTACGGACAAGAAACTAAAATAAAAAAATATTAGGTGCTAAAATTAGATTTATCAAATCTAGAGGGATGATTCAACGGTGGACCGAGATTCTGGCTCTGTTTGGTTGGGATGTTGCTAATGGTAAGCTGTTGATGGTAAGTTGTTGATATATAGAAAAAGTGCTGATTCTGGAAAATAAAATTTTGTTAAAAAACTGTTTGGGTGAAATGAAGTTTGCAAAACAGAGTTTTAAAAAGTTGTTTGGAAACAAAACGGAGTTTTGAGTGAATTTTTTCCACATTTTTAATTACCAACAATTAATTTTTTGGAATAAATATTTTTTACATAAAATATCACCGAACACCCAAAAAATGCTTGATTCAGATGTTTTATAGAACAAAAACCCGACTTTTTGTCTTATGAACATAACCTTCAATCCACACTATGGACCTACTTAAACTACATATATATCTGAATGTTTATAAACACCTGAATGCTAATTAGTTGATATATAAAAGATATTGCATGCTCATTGACATACCATGAACCTACATCACATATGACAATCATCTTAAAATTCAGATCGAAAAAAATATTGATACAACAATGGACATTGCATCTCAAGAAAGTAAATAATATTGATACTGCAATGTTATTCCTACAATTTAGATCATGAATTCTTTTTAGGTAAGGATACAAGTGCATCTTCCTCCTCCCTCCCATTAGATATCACAAACCAAATTTTAGCAAAACAATCAACATCAAGGACAATCACGCATTTACAGGAAGAGAACATAGTTATGACATTACTATGGCTGGAGGCAGAGCTATCTCAATATTGCAGCTCCATCAATGGATGACACAAAGGAGTAGCAGAAGGCCCTCAGTCCAAAGAAGCCAGCCACAAGCTTTTCTTCTTCATTGTCCAAAAATGGGGGAAATTTCAAAGCTACGGTAAAAAAGATTTCCCCTCCCTACTGAAATTACAAAGTTTGCCGGAATCCATCAGAAATAGAGACACCATCAGCTCCTCCCATCCTTGGAGCGGAACCTATGGTCAAGCCAAATAATGGCATCACAGATGCTATGAAACTTTGTTACTAGCCACTCCAATTTGCTTGGTGAATGCAGAAAGAAGTTGCGGTCGGGGTTTCTGCGCCTGGGTTTTGGGAAGAAGAAGATCGGTAAGAAGAAGATCGGGAGCTGCGAGCGGGAGGGGAGATCGGCATGCAGAAGATCGGGAAGAAGAAGAAGAAGGACTGCGAGCGGGAGGGGGTATCGGGAGCTGCGAGCGGGAGGGGAGATCGGGAAGAAGAAGGACTGCGAGCGAGAGGGGGGATGGGATCCGGAAGATGAAGATCAACAACGTCTGCGGTGGACAGCTAGAGGAAAAAAGTTACGGTTGGGTATAAACAGGAAACCGCAGAAATATTTGGAAAATAAGTGGATCCAAATGCTGTTTTTTACCAAAACGCCTGTGCGTTTTCACCTCACTGCTGGAAAAAAGCCCAACCACACGCCACCTCTATCTTAACAATAAATTAACTTATTATTACATGCCTGACAGTAATAGAAAAGAACTAATGGTGACAAATCGAATGTTCTCCAACATTAAGAGCATGATAGCTCACTCCTGCAACAAGTACATTAAAATTGAGTTAAACCCTTGGTCATTTGGACTTTGTTTTTTTTGACGTAACATTGATATTAGTTTTATATTAGCTTCTTCAAATTGCACTGGTTGTTGAACATTTATTATTTTAAAAAAAATCGATGCAGACAGATAATTTTCAGATCTACAAAAATAATCTAACGATAAAAAATCGGTTACGAAGAACAATAAACACGAAACAATAAGAAAACATCACAGACAAAGAACACCAAATTTAAAGTGGTTCCCCAAAATTGAAAATGGGTACGTTCGATGTGCAGATAGAGAATTTTTATTCTCTCTTAAACATATAATATGACTATAATGGAAGAAAAATAAACCGAAAGAGAATCCTCCAAGATCCGGTCGTACACGATGCGACGAGAAAGAAAACCAGCGGCAAGGGAAGAAGAGTTGGCGGCCGAGAGCCGAGCACGCTGCAGTAAGGAAGAAGCCCGTCGACAAAGCTGTAGCAAGGAAGAAGCTTGACAAAAAGGATGCCGGCAGCCGACCAAAAAAATGCACACGCGGTTGCAACGGGAAAGAACCCCCAGGTTCGGCTAAAGTCGACCGACCTCCTCTGTACGCTCTTGCTTGCCTGAATTCTTGCATGCTTGGGGAAAACCGGCCCCCTCTTTATATAGGCATAAAGAACCCTAAATCCGGTAAAAGGAAGGTGTGGCCGGCTGGATCCAATTAAGAAAGGAGAAAAAAATCCCCTTCTAAAAAATCTCCTCCATTGTTTGGAAAAAAATATATTCTGGCACCAATGCTCCTCCATAAATGCTGGAATTTGGGAAATTTCAAAAAAGGAGGAGCCACGAATTGAGCGGTCTCCAAAAAAAGCGTCAGCCAAGAAAGGGAAGATGTGTCATTACCACAACAATCTCCACCTTAACGCCTATTCCATGACATGCTGCACTTGGTTGAGATAACTCCAAAATGACCCAATAGTCACCAAGATCCAAAGCCAAATGAACCAACAGAATGAACTTCGGCCAATAACGGATCATAAAAAAACTTGTTCAATCCCGAGTAGCACACAAACTGGACTAATGTGTCTGTCTCAAAAACGCTCCACCTTGAAGCTAAATTTCAACTTCTCCACCTCCAGTGGTGATCTCCCATAGCAAAATAAAGGAACATGTCAAGACCACAGACTTTTAATGTGCGCGCGGGAGAGAAATTGACAATTGCAAATATATAAACAATGAATGCAAAAAACTATAATCTCGACATGAGAAAAATGAATCCTATGAGAACTAATCAAAAAAGGTTGATTAGACACACTTTAAGCTCATGAAGAACGAAAGAGTAACAATGAAAGACCATAGATAATAGAGGATGACTAAACAATATTCACAAAACGAAGTTCTTGACAATGAAAAATAACTCCAAAATAAGAGTTATAATAACACAACTTCAAACTTCGCACTGAGTGTAGAAATTCTATAGAAATCAAACTGAAAATCTGCACTGAGACCGAGACGACAAGAAAATTCACGGATCAAGATTGAGAAGATAGGGAGCGGACCGATGTCGTCACCTACCGTTGACTAACTTAAAATAGAACGTCCAATTAGTCGCTGATCGAACCTCCCTCTGATACCACTTGTTATGAAAAAAATCTGTCCAGGCAGATAATTTTCAGATCTACAAAAATAATCTAACGGCAAAAAATCGGTTACGAAAAATTATAAACTCGAAACAATAAGAAAATACCACATACAAAGAACAACAAATTTAAAGTGGTTCCCCAAAATTGAAAATGAGTACTTCCACTATGTAGGTAGAAAATTTTTATTTTCTTTCTTAAACATATAATATGGCTATAATGGAAGAAAAATAAACCGAGAGAGAATCTTCCAAGATCCGGCCATACATGATGCGACGAGAAAGAAAACCAACAGCAAAAGAAGAAGAGTGGGTGACCGAGAGCCGAGCACGTTGCAGTAAGGAACAAGCCCGTCGACAAAGCTGCAACAAGGAAGAAGCTTGACAAAAAGGATGGGTGTTAGCCACAGCAACGGCCGGGGTGTTAGCCGCAGTAATGGTCTAGCAATTAGCTGCAGCAGAGGTCTGGTAATTAGCTGTAGCAACGGTCTGGCATTTAGTAGCAGCAACGGTCTGATGGTTAGCCGCAACTGCGGTATGGTGGGAACCCACGGTTGTGGTCTGGTGTCTTGCCGCAGCAGCGGCCTGATGGTTAGCAGTAACTGCGGTTTGGTGGCAACCCACATTTGCGGTCTAGTGGTCTACATCGACGGTCTTCCCTGGTGGTACAAGTCGCAGCAGCAGACTGGTGGTCTCGTGGCACAAGTCGAATGCACCGGCGGTGGTGGTCTGGTGGTACAAGTCGAATTCTCTCGAACATTAAGAGCATGATATCTCACTCCTGGAACAAGTATGTTGATGCGCGGAAACGTCGCGGGGCACCAGCCAGCTAACACGGAGGGGGTGTTCGATCTCACAAGCTAGAAGAGGAGGAGAGGAGGGAAGGAAGGAAGCCTCTGAGTGCTCGAGAGTGGAGCAAACGGCTTGTCAAAGAGGGTTGCGGGGATAGAGGAGAGAAGCTTGATCAACAGAGCAGGTTGATCAAGAGAGGAGAAGGAGGTTGACCAGGAGCTGTCGAGCAGACGGCTAATGTGACGGTTGTGCTTGCAGGTTGGTTGCCGAGAAGAGCTGAACTGAGAAGAAGTCTGCTGAGCAGAGGAGCAAGACTTGCTGAGCAGAGGAGCAAGGCTTGCTGAGCGAGGAGAGAAGAGGGGGCGCTAGCAGCGGCAACAACACACACTTCGCCCGCCGCGGCCTAAATGCCACTCCTGCGACGGGCTTTCCTTTTATTAATAGCTAGATATTACAAGCTTACAAGTACACCTTTACAACAAAATCACTTAAAGGGTACAAGGAGAAGCTGGCGGCTAAGAGAGAAGAAAGTGCCAGAAAGCAGAGGAGAAGCTGCCAGAGACTAAGTAAAATGGTCTGCTGGCAAGCTGGAGGACTGGGAAACTGAGTCTGCAGAGTCTGCTGGCAAGCTGCTGAAGAGTTGTGCGGACAGGAAACTGAGTCCGCAGAGCTTGCTGGAGGAGGTGACGACGGACTGCGCGGACTGGAAAACGGAGTCCGCAGGGCTTGCTGGCAAGGACTTGCAGGATCCTCCCACCGTGTAGAATGAGAGACACCATGGGCTATTTATAGGCCCAGGGAAGTTCTTCTAGAAGCGGGGCCCAGTGACATCAGCATGACGACCTGCGCGGACTCCGCGGACAGAGATTTTGCGTCCGCCACTGTCGAGCGATGAAGCAGTCGGAAGGACCCACCTGCAGAGAATTGGAGGTCGCCCCCTAGCGGGCGACCTGGGCGGACTCCGGGAGGAGTCCGCCCGGCAGGCCGGAGGCCGCCCCTTGCGGGCGGCCTGGGCGGACTCCAGGGTGGAGTCCGCCCGGCAGGGCGCCGGGGCCGCCCCCTAGCGGGCGGCCTGGGTGGACTCCAGGGGGAGTCCGCCCGGCTGGCCTGGCCGCCCCCTTGCGGGCGGCCTGGGCGGACTCCAGGGGGAGTCCGCCGGCAGGCGGGCAGAGGCCGCCCCCTAGCGGGCAGAGGCCGCCCCCTAGCGGGCGGCCTGGGCGGACTCCAGGGGAGTCCGCCCGGCTGGCCTGGCCGCCCCCTTGCGGGCGGCCTGGGCGGACTCCAGGGGGAGTCCGCCCGGCAGGCGGGCAGAGGCCGCCCCCTAGCGGGCGGCCTGGGCGGACTCCAGGGGGAGTCCGCCCGGCTGGCCTGGCCGCCCCCTTGCGGGCGGCCTGGGCGGACTCCAGGGGGGAGTCCGCCCCCAGGCAGGCGGGCAGAAGCCCATGCGGGCCCCTGGGGCGGCAGCGGGCGGCCTGGGCGGACTCCAGGGGGAGTCCGCCCGGCTGGCCTGGCCGCCCCCTTGCGGGCGGCCTGGGCGGACTCCAGGGGAGTCCGCCCGGCAGGCGGGCAGAAGCCGCCCCCTAGCGGGCGGCCTGGGCGGACTCCAGGGGGAGTCCGCCCGGCTGGCCTGGCCGCCCCCTTGCGGGCGGCCTGGGCGGACTCCAGGGGGAGTCCGCCCGGCAGGCGGGCAGAGGCCGCCCCGGGTGGGCGGCCTCGGCGGACGGCGGCAGGAGGCCGCCGCCCCTCGGGCAGCAGGGAGGTCGCCCCCGGTGGGCGTCCTCGACGGACGGCAGCAGGAGACTGCCGCCCCTTGGGCGAAAATGGGAGGCCGCTCCTGGCAATGCTGTTGGCGGACTCCTGCAAGGAAAAGTACTGCATGATTAGCGAACCCAACCGCATGTCCCGCGAGGGTGAGCCATGGGAATAGCCCGTCGTCCCGTAGGGCATGCGATTGCTAGGAGACCTAGGCGGATAGGGAAAATTGTCCGCCTACGCTGGGGCTCATCGCGATCAGAGAGAGAATCTAAGGGTCGCGATTAGCCAGCTGTCCACCTTGGGAAGGATCGCCGATTTCTGGGTTAACATAATCCCCGCACTTTTTCAAGTTCTGCAAAAGAACTTCGAAAAAGTTGGAGACCCACGGAAATCGTGATCCACCCCAACAGAAGAAGGGGAGTAAGGAGAGACAGAACCTGAAGACTCTCCTTACAAGCTTGGTGCTTCCTGTCTGTTTTCCTGCAAGAGGAAAGTTAGGGCAAATATGTATGGGTGACACATCAAGTGTGTACCTGAATTTGCTTTTGCAAAACGAAGAAGACATGTCTTCTGTAAACGTTCTGCAAAACAAAAGTGAGGAAAACAGAAAAACATAACAACCCGCAAGTACCTGTGAAGAAACTTGCAAGGGCTTGCTGATCTCTGCAAAAAGAGAGTTAGGAGCAGGTATCGTATATAAAAATAGGCTGCAAGTACCTGGATGAGGCTTGCAGGTGTTTGTTATCTCTGCGAGAAGAGGAGTTAGAAGCAAATAAGATATGAAGATAACTTGCAAGTACCTGTGAAGAGAAGGCTTGCAAGTGTTGACTATTGACTGTCGTCAAGATAGGACCGATACGACCAATTAGCGAGAAGAATGCCTGATGGATACTATCATGAAGCCCAGATCCATAAACTGTGTTAATTGTTGACAGATATGACTGGATTGCGATAGCATGGCTGGTAGCGCTTGAGCAAACAATATATAGAAGATAAGAGCAATAGAACTTATATAGATAGAGTGCGAGTCATCATCCGATAGAGCTTTGAATAAGCAATTCATATAGGATGAGCACGAGCAAAGTGATTGCTGAAAAATCCTTTTGGTAGGTCGGATTAACCTGCTCACCTGTGAAAGAAGGCAAGAGAGAAAAAGGAGGGCTGCACCTGGAATGACTAAAGTGGGTTGAATGCTGCCACAGGTGTTCCCCGTGGGCCTTATGCATCACTTGCCCGAGAAATCATCCCAAGTATAGTCCTACTCAAAGCGGGCTGGCCGCGCATCCTCAAGGAGGGGGGAAAAAGGAAAAAAGAGGTCCATGTTCGGAATGACTACAGAGGGTTGAATGCTGCCACAGGTGTTCCCCGTGGGCCTTATGCATCACTTGCCCGAGAAATTCATTCCGAGTATGGTCCTGCTCGAAGCGAGAAAGGAAAAAGAGGTCCATGTTCGGAATGACTACAGAGGGTTGAATGCTGCCACAGGTGTTCCCCGTGGGCCTTATGCATCACTGGCCTGAGAAAGTTATTCCGAGTATGGTCCTGCTCGAAGCGGGCTGGGAAAAAGAGGTCCATGTTCGGAATGACTACAGAGGGTTGAATGCTGCCACAGGTGTTCCCCGTGGGCCTTATGCATCACTGGCCTGAGAAAGTCATTCCGAGTATGGTCCTGCTCGAAGCGGGCTGGGAAAAAGAGGTCCATGTTCGGAATGACTACAGAGGGTTGAATGCTGCCACAGGTGTTCCCCGTGGGCCTTATGCATCACTGGCCTGAGAAAGTCATTCCGAGTATGGTCCTGCTCGAAGCGGGCTGGCCGCGCATCCTCAAGGAGGGCACAAAGCAAGGGAAGGTCCTGAGAAGGACCGCTGGAAGCACGGAAGATCCTGAGAAGGATCGCTAGAAACTCTGCTCTCTTGCCCTGGGCACAAGCATCACTGATCAAGGAGACAGGTTGGGCCAAGAGGCCTATATTGTCTGTGTATTGATCAGTGGAGTTGTGAGAACCCGAGAGGCATGGATCGAGGATACCGGAGAGTTATTCGGCCACCACAGTTGAAGGCCGATCTAAGAGACAAGGCTACGCTTGATTGCCATTGCTTGTCCAGCGAAGATCATCCTAACCGTAGTGTTTCCTATAAGACGCACAGCAGAGCTAACACATGGGGCTCCCCTAGCACACACTCTGTGTCAGATGCTGGCTAGGATCCTAAGCCTGAAGCCCATAATCGTAGATGAACTGCTCCCACTACACACATGGGTATACTCCCGCCATATGTGGTCGAAGCGGTAGTGCGAGAACAAACTACGGAGGGAACGTTTCAGACTCGGCGAAATCTCATTGGCGTATTGATCCAGAGAGAGAGAGAGAGAGACAACAAAAAGGGAACTGTGTCAGTACAGGATCTCTGAATAAAAGCTTTGCAGAAAAGCAAGAATAAAACACTGAGAAGTGTTGTAAAGAATGTTTGAAAGAGGGAGAGAGTAAGGGTTGAGATAACCCCTGAAGGTTGCAAAGAGCTCTGGAGGACTGTGAAGTCCTTGCTAGTTCAGAATAGCCTTCCTAGCACGCCCTCATCGTCGGCGTCGAAGCATTCGACTTCTTGGTTGACAATGAGGAGAGGAGGCTCTTCGACGTGATTCACTCCCCTTGAGGAGCAAGGAACATCTGAAATTTCTTTGCCCTTTGACGTTGATGGGTCAGGGCGATCTTCTTTAGGGAGCAAGTCATGCATCTTGCCCTGCCGGAGCATCCTTTGCACAAGCTGACGGAATGCTCGGCAGTTTTCTGTTCGATGGCCTGGCTCTTTGTGGAATTCACAATAAGGCTCTGAGTCTCTAGCCCTCTGATCTCCTGGCCGGTAGGGCTTCTTATAGCTTGCCTTGTCTTTCATGATCTGGATCACTTCTTGCATGACGTCGTCGAGATCAGACTCGTGCAAGTCATCGTCTTGCTGCTGTTGGACAGCTGCTGTTTGAGAAGGAGCTAGCGGTAGCAATGGATCTTGAGCATCACGGCTCGGGAAGGAGTATCGCTGGCGATGAAGCCTTCTCTCCTTCCTTGAGTGAGCTGGGAAACGATTGTAAGGAGACCTTGGAGGTTGCTTGCGAAACGGATCTTTCTCTGATACGAGCTTGAAGACGAAGCCTGGATTGCTCTTCTCGCCTCGGATGTATGAGTTGGCTAGAGCGATCAGCTCTTGGTATGTTCTTGGAGCACGGACATTAGCTTCAAACTTGAGAGGCCCTTCGCGAAGACCATGGATAAGAGCCACTCGGTACATTTCTTGATCAACGATTTCGATGTCCAGAATCTCTCTCTGGAATCGATCAACAAATTGAGACCAAGTTTCATCACTGCGCTGTCTGATCTCAAAGAGGGCTTCAGGACCGCCCTTTCTCTTGGAGGAGGTAGAGAATCTGAGAAGGAATTCTCTACGAAGATCAAGGAAGGAAGAGATGGAGTGGGGACGGAGGCCATAGAACCAATCCCTCACTTGCCCATCAAAGGTTGTCACAAGGAGCTTGCACTTGGTTGCATCTGACAGAGTCTTGAGAGCAACGGCTGATTCAAAGGCTTGAAGATGCTTGACCGGATCAGTCTCTCCTGTATAGATTGGCAGTCGAGGCTCTCTGAAGTTTGCTGGAGTAGGTTCAAGGTGAACACTCTCAATAAAGGGCGACGGCTCTTCCTGCTCTCCCACAGCATAGGGATCAAAGGGAGCATAGGCTGCAGCTGCAAAAGAAGCAGGGGGGTAGAAAGGAAAGGTTGCTGCAGGGGGAGCAGAGGCAGGAGCTGGGGGGCAAGGATGACTTCCTTGAAAGTTGAGAAA
Organism: Platanthera guangdongensis; assembly: GCA_039583875.1. Lineage (NCBI taxonomy): Eukaryota > Viridiplantae > Streptophyta > Magnoliopsida > Asparagales > Orchidaceae > Platanthera > Platanthera guangdongensis. The sequence continues at coordinate 7,024,625 of CM077158.1, forward strand.
TCTAGCAGGACTTCCCCGGGCTGCTTGCCGGAAGAAGTTTTGGCGAGCGGCAAACTCTTCATCTTGAGTTCGCAAAGGAGCAGCAGGACCTTGCGGGAAGGTCGGGGTGTAAGGCGGATAGAACGGAGGACAAGCTTGAGAATAAGCTTGCTTATGCTCTGATGTTGGCGTTGGGTTGATTGGAGCAGCTGGAGCAGTTGCTGGACGAGAGTCTAACCGCTGCGTGATCGCAACAAGGACTTGGTTGATTGCTTGGAACTGTTGAGCATTCTCACGGCGCGACTGCTCAAAAGCTTCCCAGAGAGGATCTTCACTGGGACTTGGAGCAAAGTTCTCGGCTGACTGATCTGACATGGCTAACTGTCGCTGTTCACCGTCTGACCGGATCTGAAGGTCGCGTGTTAACTGTTGATGCGCGGAAACGTCGCGGGGCACCAGCCAGCTAACACGGAGGGGGTGTTCGATCTCACAAGCTAGAAGAGGAGGAGAGGAGGGAAGGAAGGAAGCCTCTGAGTGCTCAAGAGTGGAGCAAACGGCTTGTCAAAGAGGGTTGCGGGGATAGAGGAGAGAAGCTTGATCAACAGAGCGGGTTGATCAAGAGAGGAGAAGGAGGTTGACCAGGAGTTGTCGAGCAGACGGCTAATGTGACGGTTGTGCTTGCAGGTTGGTTGCCGAGAAGAGCTGAACTGAGAAGAAGTCTGCTGAGCAGAGGAGCAAGACTTGCTGAGCAGAGGAGCAAGGCTTGCTGAGCAGAGGAGAGAAGAGGGGGCCGCTAGCAGCGGCAACAACACACTTCGCCCGCCGCGGCCTAAATGCCACTCCCGCGACGGGCTTTCCTTTTATTAATAGCTAGAGATTACAAACTTACAAGTACACCTTTACAACAAAATCACTTAAAGGGTACAAGGAGAAGCTGGCGGCTAAGAGAGAAGAAAGTGCCAGAAAGCAGAGGAGAAGCTGCCAGAGACTAAGTAAAATGGTCTGCTGGCAAGCTGGAGGACTGGGAAACTGAGTCTGCAGAGTCTGCTGGCAAGCTGCTGAAGAGTTGTGCGGACAGGAAACTGAGTCCGCAGAGCTTGCTGGAGGAGGTGACGACGGACTGCGCGGACTGGAAAACGGAGTCCGCAGGGCTTGCTGGCAGGACTTGCAGGATCCTCCCACCGTGTAGAATGAGAGACACCATGGGCTATTTATAGGCCCAGGGAAGTTCTTCTAGAAGCGGGGCCCAGTGACATCAGCATGACGACCTGCGCGGACTCCGCGGACAGAGATTTTGCGTCCGCCACTGTCGAGCGATGAAGCAGTCGGAAGGACCCACCTGCAGAGAATTGGAGGTCGCCCCCTAGCGGGCGACCTGGGCGGACTCCGGGAGGAGTCCGCCCGGCAGGCCGGAGGCCGCCCCCTAGCGGGCGGCCTGGGCGGACTGCAGGGTGGAGTCCGCCCGGCAGGGCGCCGGGGCCGCCCCCTAGCGGGCGGCCTGGGCGGACTCCAGGGGGAGTCCGCCCGGCTGGCCTGGCCGCCCCCTTGCGGGCGGCCTGGGCGGACTCTAGGGGGAGTCCGCCCGGCTGGCCTGGCCGCCCCCTTGCGGGCGGCCTGGGCGGACTCCAGGGGGAGTCCGCCCGGCAGGCGGGCAGAGGCCGCCCCCTAGCGGGCGGCCTGGGCGGACTCCAGGGGGAGTCCGCCCGGCTGGCCTGGCCGCCCCCTTGCGGGCGGCCTGGGCGGACTCCAGGGGGAGTCCGCCCGGCAGGCGGGCAGAGGCCGCCCCCTAGCGGGCGGCCTGGGCGGACTCCAGGGGGAGTCCGCCCGGCTGGCCTGGCCGCCCCCTTGCGGGCGGCCTGGGCGGACTCCAGGGGGAGTCCGCCCGGCAGGCGGGCAGAGGCCGCCCCGGGTGGGCGGCCTCGGCGGACGGCGGCAGGAGGCCGCCGCCCCTCGGGCAGCAGGGAGGTCGCCCCCGGTGGGCGTCCTCGACGGACGGCGGCAGGAGACTGCCGCCCCTTGGGCGAAAATGGGAGGCCGCTCCTGGCAATGCTGTTGGCGAACTCCTGCAAGGAAAAGTACTGCATGATTAGCGAACCCAACCGCATGTCCCGCGAGGGTGAGCCATGGGAATAGCCTGCCGTCCCGTAGGGCATGCGATTGCTAGGAGACCTAGGCGGATAGGGAAAATTGTCCGCCTACGCTGGGGCTCATCGCGATCAGAGAGAGAATCTAAGGGTCGCGATTAGCCAGCTGTCCACCTTGGGAAGGATCACCGATTTCTGGGTTAACAAAGTACATTGAAATTGGAGTTCAACCCTTTGTCATTTTTACTTTGTTTTTTTGACGTAACATTGATATTAGTTTTATATTAGATTCTTCAAAGTGCATTGGTTGTTGAACACTTATTGTTATGAAAAAAAATTGGTCCAGACAGATAATTTTTAGATATACAAAAATAATCTAACGACAAACAACTGGTTACGAAGAACGATAAACACGAAACAATAAAAAACATCACAGACAAAGAACCCCAAATTTAAAGTGATACCCCGAAATTGAAAATGGGTACGTTCGCTGTGCAGGTAGAAAATTTCTATTTTCTTTCTTAAACATATAATATGACTATAATGGAGGAAAAATAAACCGAGAGAGAATCCTCCAAGATCCAGTCATACACGATGTGATGAGAAAGAAAACCAGCAACAAGAGAAGAAGAATCGGCGGACGAGAGCCGATCGAGCACGCTGTAGTAAGGAAGAAGCCCGACGACAAAGCTGTAGCAAGGAAGAAGCTCGACAAAAAGGATGGCGGCAGCCGACCAAAAAAATGCACACGTGGTTGCAACGGGGAAGAACACTCAGGTTCGGCCAAAGATGCCGACCTCCTCTGCGTTCTCCTGCTTGCCTGAAATCCTGCATGCTTGGGGAAAACCGACTCACTCTTTATATAGGCTTAACGAGCCCTAAATCAGGTAAAAGGAAGGTGGGGCCGGCTGGATAAAATCAAGGAAGGAGAAAAAATCTTCTTCTAAAAAATATCCGCCATTGTTTGGAAGAAAATATATTCTGCCACCAATGCTCCTTCATAAATCCTGGAATTTGGAAAATTCCAAAAAATGCAGCCACGAATTGAGCGGTCTACAAAAAAGGCGCTGGCCAAGAAAGGGAAGATGCATCATTACCGCAACAATCTCCACCTTGACGTCTCTTCCATGACATGCTCCACTTGGCTGAGATAACTCCAAAATGACCCAACGTTCACCAAGATTTAAAGCCAAATGAACCAACATAATGAACTTCGGTCAAGAACAGATCATAAGAAAAAAACTACTTCAATCCCGCGTAGCACATAAACTGGACTAATCTGGCTGTCTCAAAAACACTCCATCTTGAAGCTAAATTTCAACTACTTCACCTCCAGCGATGATCTCTCATAGCAAAATAAATGAACTTGTCAAGACCTCTGACTTTTAATGTGTGCGTGGAAGAGAAATTGACAATTGCAGATACATAAACAATGAATGCAAACAAAACTAATCTCGGCATGAGAAAAATGAACTCTATGAGAACTAATCAAAAGAGGTTGATTAGACACACTCTAAGCTCATGAAAAATGAAGGAGTAACAATGAAAGTGCTTGGGTAATAGAGGATGACTAAACAACATTCACAAAATGAAGTTTTTGATTAGGAAAAAAAACTCCAAAATAAGAGTTATAATAACACAACTTCAAACTTCGCACTGGGTGTAGAAATGACAGAGAAATCAAACAGAAAATCTGCACTGAGACCGTGATGACAAGAAAAATTTACAGATCAAGATTGAGAAGATAGAGAGCAGACCGATGTCGTCACCTACAGTTGACCCAACTTGAAACGGAACGTCCAATTAGTGGCTGATCGAACCTCCCTCTAATACCACTTGTTATGAAAAAATCGGTCTAGACAGATAACTTTCACATCTGCAAAAATAATCTTACGATAAAAAATCAGTTACGAAGACGATAAACACGAAACAATAAAAAAATAACACAGACAAAAAACACCAAATTTAAAGTGGTTCTCCGAAATTGAAAATGGGTACGTCCACTGTGTAGGTAGAGAATTTTTTTTTCTTTCTTAAACATATAATATGACTATAAGAAAGAAAAATAAACCGAGAGAGTATCCTCCAAGATCCGGCCATATACGATGCGACGAGAAAGAAAACTAGCGGCAAGAGAAGAAGAGTCGGCGGCCGAGAGCCGAACACGTTGCAGTAAGGAAGAAGCCTGTCGGCAAAGCTCCAACAAGGAAGAAGCTCGACAAAAAGGATGGCAGCCGTCGATCAAAAAAATGCACACGCGTTTGCTACGGGGAATAACCCCTAGGTTCGGCCAAAGCCGTCCGACCTCCTCTGCGTTCTTCTGCTTGCCTGAAATCTTGCATGCTTTGGGAAAACCGGCCCCCTCTTTATATATGCTTGAAGAACCCTAAATCAGGTACAAGGAAGGTGGGGCCGGCTGGAATCAATCAAGGAAGGATAAAAATCTCTTTTCAAAAAATCTCCTTCATTGTTTGGAAGAAAATATATTCTGTCATCAATGTTCCTTCATAAATGTTGAAATTTGGGAAATTCCAAAAAAGGAGTAGTCACAAATTGAGCAGTCTCCAAAAAAGACGCCGGCCAAAAAAAGAAAGATGCGTCATTACCACAGCAACTTATTAATATATCGCTTTTAAAGAAAGCCCTTCAATGAATTCCTCTAGAATCGTTACAAGTTTTGTGGAAACACATGTAACTTATTCTCACTCATACTCTATATATAATATGATCGCATTTCATAATAAGATTATGTATTAAAAGGGAAGAAAATGATAGGGAAGAGAATCAGTCAAGTGTGTCAAACATTTTTGAACAATTTTAAAATCTTAAGATTGAGTATTATATATTTTCTACATCTCATCTATTTATTTTTCTACATATACTATATCACACATCATGTCAGCCTCAACATTTTTTAAATTAAATATAGATATTCAGGGCTCAGGGGCATCAGGGCATAAAAATGGAATAAAGAATGTCTTTTCTTTTACGAGACCTAATTACCAGAGCTTCAGAGTCGTGGAATTGCTCCGCCCAGGCTGGCGTAGTTCCGGATCGCTAAAATGCTTTGAACTGATAGGCGATCTGCTTTTGTCCTCGCCTTGGCTCCTGCCGCCGGCGGTGGTGACTCTGATTTGCGAATCCCGGCGAGTAGGCCGAGCGGAGAAGAGCACCAGTCCGCGATGCAGATCTCAGATGGATCGCGGCCGTTTTCCACGATGAAGAAGCGGGATTTCCCTAGTTCACGGTCGCAAGATTTCCTGGGCACTTTATGGTTGCAAAATAACTGGTGAATTAATCCCATTTATTTCCTCATATCATTAAATAGGATTTTATGTCATGACAACCCTTGTGCTAGAACGAGTTCGCGCCCTTAATGTACGAGACAATCTAGCACAACTTTCACATGCTTCGACCGTTCGCGCGACTGAACTAGCACACACTGTCCAAATAGACCTAATATACACGTACGACCGTCCAGAAAGCTAAGCGGTCCAGTTTATTCCGATCCGACCGGGACTCCCCGGAGTCCGATGGCCCAGGCCCTTAGCCCATCGCGATGGGTCCCAGCGTAGGCGGCAGTCTTCCGCCTAGGTCTCCTAGCAACCGGTGCCCTGCGGGACTATTCCCATGGCTCACCCTCGCGGGACATGCAGTTAGGTCCGCTAATCGTGCCCGGAGTCCCCCTGGAGGGGCGAGCGGCCTCCTGCCGCCGTCCGCCGAGGGGGGCGGCGCCGGGCGGAGGCCGCCCAGCCGCTACTCCTCCCGTCCTGCCGGGGCGGACTCCCCCGGAGTCCGGAGTCCGCCCACTCCTCCCGGCCGCCCGCCCGCTAGTGGCGGCCCCGGCTCCTGTCGGGCGGACTACTCCCCCGGAGTCCGCCCAGGCCGCCCGCTAGGGGGCGGCCCCGGCTCCTGCCGGGCGGACTCCCCCTGGAGTCCGCCCAGGCCGCCCGCTAGGGGGCGGCCCCGCTCCTGCCGGGCGGACTCCCCCCGGAGTCCGCCCAGGCCGCCCGCTAGGGGGCGGCCCCGGCTCCTGCCGGGCGGACTCCCCCTGGAGTCCGCCCAGGCCGCCCGCTAGGGGGCGGCCCGGCTCCTGCCGGGCAGACTCCCCCTGGAGTCCGCCCAGGCCGCCCGCTAGGGGGCGGCCCCGGCTCCTGCCGGGCGGACTCCCCCTGGAGTCCGCCCAGGCCGCCCGCTAGGGGGCCCCCGCTAGGGGGCCAGGCCGCCCGCTCCGGGGGCCCTCGGGCGGACTCCCCCTGGAGTCCGCCCAGGTCCGCCCGCTAGGGGGCGGCCTCCGGCCTGCCGGGCGGACTCCTCCCGGAGTCCGCCCAGGTCGCCCGCTAGGGGGCGACCTCCAGTTCTCTGCAGGTGGGTCCTTCCGCTTGCTTCCTCAGGCAACAGTGGCGGACGCAAAATCTCTGTCCGCGGAGTCCGCGCAGGTCGTCATGCTGATGTCACTGGGCCCCGCTTCTAGAAGAACCCCCCTGGGCCTATAAATAGCCCATGGTGCCTCTCATTCTGCATCGGTGGATCATCCAGGAAGATCCTGCAAGTCCTGCCAGCAAGCCCTGCGGACTCCGTTTTCCAGTCCGCGCAGTCCGTCGTCGCCTCCTCCAGCAAGCTCTGCGGACTCAGTTTCCTGTCCGCACAGCTCTCCAGCAGCTCTTCAGCAGCTTGCCAGCAGACGATGCAGACTCAGTTTCTCAGTCCTCCAGCAGCTAGCAGACTATTTTACTTAGTCTCTGCCAGCTTCTCCTCTGCTTTCTGGCACTTTCTTCTCTCTTAGCCGCCAGCTTCTCCTTGTACCCTTTAAGTGATTTTGTTGTAAAGGTGTACTTGTAAGCTTGTAATCTCTAGCTTTTAATAAAAGGAAAGCCCGTCGCAGGAGTGGCATTCAGGCCGCGGCGGGCGAAGTGTGTTGTTGCCGCTGCTAGCGGCCCCCTCTTCTTCTCCTCTGCTCAGCAAGCCTTGCTCCTCTGCTTAGCAAGCCTTGCTCCTCTGCTCAGCAAGCCTTGCTCCTCTGCTCAGCAAGTCTTGCTCCTCTGCTCAGCAGACTTCTTCTCAGCTCAGCTCGGCTCTCCTCGGCCTCCAACCTGCAAGCACAACCGTCCCCTTAGCCGTCTGCTCGACAGCTCCTGGTCATCCTCCTTCTCCTCTCTTGATCAACCCGCTCTGTTGATCAAGCTTCTCTCCTCTATCCCCGCAACCCTCTTTGACAAGCCGTTTGCTCCACTCTCGAGCACTCAGAGGCTTCCTTCCTTCCCTCCTCTCCACCTCTCCTAGCTTGTGAGACCGAACACCCCCTCCGTGTTAGCTGGCTGGTGCCCCGCGGCGTTTTCGCGCATCAACAGTTAACACGCGACCTTCAGATCCGGTCAGACGGTGAACAGCGACAGTTAGCCATGTCAGATCAATCAGCCGAGAACTTTGCTCCAAGTCCCTGTGAAGATCCTCTCTGGGAAGCTTTTGAGCAGTCGCGCCGTGAGAATGCTCAACAATTCCAAGCCATCAACCAAGTCCTTGCTGCGATCACGCAGCGATTAGACTCTCATCCAGCAACTGCTCCAGCTGCTCCAGCTGCTCCAATCAATCCAACGCCAACATCAGAGCATAAGCAAGCTTATTCTCAAGCTTGTCCTCCGTTCTATCCGCCTTACACCCCGACCTTCCCGCAAGGTCCTGCTGCTCCTTTGCGAACTCAAGATGAAGAGTTTGCCGCTCGCCAAAACTTCTTCCGGCAAGCAGCCCGAGGAAGTCCTGCCAGATTTCTTAACTTTCAAGGAAGTCATCCTTGCCCCCCAGCTCCTGCCTCTGCTCCTCCTGCAGCATCCTTTCCTTTCTACCCTCCTGCTTCCTTTGCAGCTGCAGCCTATGCTCCCTTTAATCCCTATGCTGTAGGAGAGCAGGAAGAGCCATCGCCCTTTATTGAGAGTGTTCGCCTTGAACCTACTCCAGCAAACTTCAGAGAGCCTCGACTGCCAATCTATACAGGAGAGACTGATCCGGTCAAGCATCTTCAAGCCTTTGAATCAGCCGTTGCTCTCAAGACTCTGTCAGATGCAACCAAGTGCAAGCTCCTTGTGACAACCTTTGATGGGCAAGTGAGGGATTGGTTCTATGGCCTCCGTCCTCACTCCATCTCTTCCTTCCTTGATCTTCGTAGGGAGTTCCTTCTCAGATTCTCTACCTCCTCCAAGAGAAAGGGCGGTCCTGAAGCCCTCTTTGAGATCAGACAGCGCAGTGATGAAACTTGGTCTCAATTTGTTGATCGATTCCAGAGAGAGATTCTGGACATCGAAATCGTTGATCAAGAAATGTATCGAGTGGCTCTTATCCACGGTCTTCGTGAAGGGCCTCTCAAGTTTGAAGCTAATGTCCGTGCTCCAAGGACATACCAAGAGCTGATCGCTCTAGCCAACTCTTACATCCGAGGCGAGAAGAGCAATCCAGGCTTCGTCTCCAAGCTCGTATCAGAGAAAGATCCGTTTCGCAAGCAACCTCCAAGGTCTCCTTGCAATCATTTCCCAGCTCACTCGAGGAAGGAGAGAAGGCTTCATCGCCAGCGATACTCCTTCCCGAGCCGTGATGCTCAAGATCCATTGCTACCGCTAGCTCCTTCTCAAACAGCAACTGTCCAACAGCAGCAAGACGATGACTTGCATGAGTCGGATCTCGACGACGTCGTGCAAGAGGTAGTGCAGATCATGAAAGACAGGGCAAGCTACAAGAAGCCCTATCGACCAGCAGATCAGAGGTCTAGAGACTCAGAGCCTTATTGTGAATTCCACAAAGAGCCATGCCATCGAACAGAAGACTGCCGAGCATTCCGCCAGCTTGTGCAAAAGATGCTCCGGCAAGGCAAGATGCGTGACTTGCTTCCTAAAGAAGATCGCCCTGATCCGTCAACTTCAAAGGGCAAAGAAATTTTAGACGCTCCTCACTCCTCAAGAGGGTGAGCCAAGTCGAAGATTATCCTCTCCTCGTTGTTAACAAAGAAGTCGAATGCTTCGATGCCTGCGACGAGGGTGTGCTGGGGATGATTCAATGCTAACAAGGACTTCACAGTCCTCCAAAGCGATGGACTTCACAGTCCTCCAGATCTCCTTACAACCTACAGGGGTTATCTCAACCCTTACTCCCTCTTTCAAACATTTTCATTACAACACTCCTCAGTGTTTTATTCTTGCTTTTCTGCAAAGCTTTTATTCAGAGATCCTGTACTGACACAGTTCCCTTTTTGTTGCCTCTCTCTCTCTCTCTCTGGATCAATACGCCAATGAGATTTCGCCGAGTCTGAAACGTTCCCTCCGTAGTTTGTTCTTGCACTACCGCTTCGACCACATATGGCGGGAGTATACCCATGTGTGTAGTGGGAGCAGTTCATCTACGATTATGGGCTTCAGGCTTAGGATCCTAGCCAGCATCTGACACAGAGTGTGTGCTAGGGGAGCCCCATGTGTTAGCTCTGCTGTGCGTCTTATAGGAAACACTACGGTTAGGATGATCTTCGCTGGACAAGCAATGTCGATCAAGCGTAGCCTTGTCTCTTGGATCATCCTTCAACTGTGGTGGCCGAATAACTCTCTCCGGTATCCTCGATCCATGCCTCTCGGGTTCTCACAACTCCACTGATCAATACACAGACAATATAGGCCTCTTGGCGCAACCTGTCTCCTTGATCAGTGATGCTTGTGCCCAGGGCAAGAGAGCAGAGTCTCTAGCGATCCTTCTCAGGATCTCCCTTGTTTCTAGCGATCCTTCTCAGGATCTTCCTTGCTTCCAGCGGTCCTTCTCAGGACCTTCCCTTGCTTTGTGCCCTCCTTGAGGATGCGCGGCCAGCCCGCTTTGAGCAGGACCATACTCGGAATGACTTTCTCAGGCCAGTGATGCATAAGGCCCACGGGGAACACCTGTGGCAGCATTCAACCCTCTGTAGTCATTCCGAACATGGACCTCTTTTTCCTTTCCCGCTTCGAGCAGGACCATTCTCGGAATGACTTTCTCAGGCCAGTGATGCATAAGGCCCACGGGGAACACCTGTGGCAGCATTCAACCCTCTGTAGTCATTCCGAACATGGACCTCTTTTTCCCTTCCCCCCTCCTTGAGGATGCGCGGCCAGCCCGCTTTGAGTAGGACTATACTCGGTATGATTTCTCGGGCAAGTGATGCATAAGGCCCACGGGGAACACCTGTGGCAGCATTCAACCCACTTTAATCATTCCGGGTGTAGACCTCCTTTTCTCTCTTGCCTTCTTTCGCAGGTGAACAGGTTAATCCGACCTACCAAAAGGATTTCCAGCAATCACTTTGCTCGTGCTCATCCTATATGAATTGCTTATTCAAAGCTCTATCGGATGATGACTCGCACTCTATCTATATAAGTTCTATTGCTCTTGTCTTCTATATATTGTTTGCTCAAGCGCTGTCAGCCATGCTATTGTAGTCCAGTCATATCTATCAGCAGTTAACAACTCAGTTTATTGATCTGGGCTTCATAATAGTATTCATCAGGCATTCTCCTTGCTAATTGGTCATATCGGCCTTATCTTGTCAACAGTTATCTTATCAACAGTTAACAGTCTACAGTTAACACTTGCAAGCCTTCTCTTCACAGGTACTTGCAAGTTATTTTCATATCTTATTGGTTCCTAACTTCTCTTCTTGCAGAGATTAGCAAACACCTGCAAACCTCATCCAGGTACTTGCAGCTTGTTTTTATATATGATACCTGCTCTTAACTCTCTTCTTGCAGAGATCCTCAAACCCTTGCAAGTCTCTTCACAGGTACTTGCAAGTTACTCTCATATATTGTGCATGCTCCTAACTCTTCTTTTGCAGAAACCAGCAAAGACTTGCAGGTCCATTTCAGGTACTTGCGAGTTGTTATGCCTTTCTGTTTTCCTCACTTCTGTTTTGCAGAACATTCACAGAAGACACGCCTTCTTCGTTTTGCAAAAGCGAATTCAGGAAGCACTAAGCTTCTAAGGAGAGTTTTCAGGTTCTGTCTCTCCTTGCTCCCCTTCTTCCGTTGGGATGGATCACGATTTTCGTGGGTCTCCAACTTTTTCGAAGTTCTTTTCGGAACTTAAAAAAGTGCGGGGATTATGTTAACCCAGAAATCGGCGATCCTTCCCAAGATGGCCAGCTGGCTCATCGTGACCCTTAGATTATCCCTTTCGATCGCGATGGGTCCCAGCGTAGGCGGACAGTCTTCCCTATCCGCCTAGGTCTCCTAGCAACCGCGTGCCCTGCGGGACGGCGAGCTATTCCCATGGCTCACCCTCGCGGGACATGCAGTTAGGTCCGCTAATCGTGCAGTCTTTTTCTTGCAGGAGTCCGCCAACAGCAGTACCAGGAGCGGCCTCCTATTTCGCCCAAGGGGCGGTGGTCTCCTACCGCCGTCCGCCGAGGAAGCCCGCCAGGGGCGACCTCCCTGCTGCCCGAGGGGCGGCGGCCTCCTGCCGCCGTCCGCCGAGGCCGCCCACCCCGGGCGGCCTCTGCCCGTCAGCCGGGCGGACTCCACCCGGAGTCCGCCCAGGCCGCCCGCTAGGGGGCGGCCCCGGCTCCTGCCGGGCGGACTCCTCCCGGAGTCCGCCCAGGCCGCCCGCTAGGGGGCGGCCCCGGCTCCTGCCGGGCGGACTCCTCCCGGAGTCCGCCCAGGCCGCCCGCTAGGGGGCGGCCCCGGCTCCTGCCGGGCGGACTCCTCCCGGAGTCCGCCCAGGCCGCCCGCTAGGGGGCGGCCCCGGCTCCTGCCGGGCGGACTCCTCCCGGAGTCCGCCCAGGCCGCCCGCTAGGGGGCGGCCCCGGCTCCTGTCGGCGGACTACTCCCGGAGTCCGCCCAGGCCGCCCGCTAGGGGGCGGCCCCGGCTCCTGCCGGGCGGACTCCCCCTGGAGTCCGCCCAGGCCCCCGCTAGTGGCGGCCCCGGCTCCTGCCGGGCGGACTCCCCGGAGTCCGCCCAGGCTGCCCGCTAGGGGGCGGCCCCGGCTCCTGCCGGGCGGACTCCCCCTGGAGTCCGCCCAGGCCGCCCGCTAGGGGGCGGCCCCGGCTCCTGCCGGGCGACTCCCCCTGGAGTCCGCCCAGGCCGCCCGCTAGGGGGCGGCCCCGGCTCCTGCCGGGCGGACTCCCCCTGGAGTCCGCCCAGGCCGCCCGCTAGGGGGCGGCCCCGGCTCCTGCCGGGCGGACTCCCCCTGGAGTCCGCCCAGGCCGCCCGCTAGGGGGCGGCCTCCGGCCTGCCGGGCGGACTCCTCCCGGAGTCCGCCCAGGTCGCCCGCTAGGGGGCGACCTCCAGTTCTCTGCAGGTGGGTCCTTCCGCTTGCTTCCTCAGGCAACAGTGGCGGACGCAAAATCTCTGTCCGCGGAGTCCGCGCAGGTCGTCATGCTGATGTCACTGGGCCCCGCTTCTAGAAGAACCCCCCTGGGCCTATAAATAGCCCATGGTGCCTCTCATTCTGCATCGGTGGATCATCCAGGAAGATCCTGCAAGTCCTACCAGCAAGCCCTGCGGACTCCGTTTTCCAGTCCGCGCAGTCCGTCGTCGCCTCCTCCAGCAAGCTCTGCGGACTCAGTTTCCTGTCCGCACAGCTCTCCAGCAGCTCTTCAGCAGCTTGCCAGCAGACTCTGCAGACTCAGTTTCTCAGTCCTCCAGCAGCTAGCAGACTATTTTACTTAGTCTCTGCCAGCTTCTCCTCTGCTTTCTGGCACTTTCTTCTCTCTTAGCCGCCAGCTTCTCCTTGTACCCTTTAAGTGATTTTGTTGTAAAGGTGTACTTGTAAGCTTGTAATCTCTAGCTTTTAATAAAAGGAAAGCCCGTCGCAGGAGTGGCATTCAGGCCGCGGCGGGCGAAGTGTGTTGTTGCCGCTGCTAGCGGCCCCCTCTTCTTCTCCTCTGCTCAGCAAGTCTTGCTCCTCTGCTTAGCAAGCCTTGCTCCTCTGCTCAGCAAGCCTTGCTCCTCTGCTCAGCAAGTCTTGCTCCTCTGCTCAGCAGACTTCTTCTCAGCTCAGCTCGGCTCTCCTCGGCCTCCAACCTGCAAGCACAACCGTCCCCTTAGCCGTCTGCTCGACAGCTCCTGGTCATCCTCCTTCTCCTCTCTTGATCAACCCGCTCTGTTGATCAAGCTTCTCTCCTCTATCCCCGCAACCCTCTTTGACAAGCCGTTTGCTCCACTCTCGAGCACTCAGAGGCTTCCTTCCTTCCCTCCTCTCCACCTCTCCTAGCTTGTGAGACCGAACACCCCCTCCGTGTTAGCTGGCTGGTGCCCCGCGGCGTTTTCGCGCATCAACAGAGTTAGTCTGCAACATGACAAACAACGTGTAAATGGTGAAAAGATGCTTGAATTTAAAGATAATTTTCCGATGGGGTAATGAACGTCGTGTGGAATAAGGAGGTGTCCCGTAGTTGATCTTTTTTGTTGAAGGAGTTCAAGTCAACATATATGAAAAGAAACATGTTGAAGAGTAGTAAAATGAAAATGAGCATTAAGTACTTTTTGAAGTTCATATTACAAAATGGTTACCTTGAGTGTCCACAAATTAAAGAACCCTTTCGATTTAATCTAATGTCACGAAATGCTTATCATTTTGTTTTAAGGTGCTGTTAAAATACAATATCTATTCAAGTAATTATATCATATTCTTAAATTAATGGTAATAATGAAAATTCATAAAATAAAAAATACTTTTAGTATAGCTCCTATATTTATTATAGTAGTTTGTCATTTGATATGTGATAAATATTTTTGAAAAAAGATTGTTATTAGAATGTCGAGCAATATTTTTGAAGAGCTATCATTAAACCCAATTGCTTTATTAAAGTTGATTTGATATACATAATAATATATGTATATGGACGATAGTTTTTTACCAAAAATTGAATAATAGTGTATAATCACTTTTCTTTTTTAATAAATTTTTATTTTTATTGTATATATAAAAAGGATGCACGCATCAGTGGCTCCGTAGCCAATCTACCCCAAAAAATAAGCTGCCCAAAATGCATTTCTCGTAATTTACCAAGCCTTGCAACCTACCCTTCTCACATATAAGCATGCATATAAGCGCGCAAACACTAAAAGGTAAAAGAGTGCATATAAGCACGCCCCTTTAGAGCTGTCACGGTTCCGATTCGGTTCCGGTTCTACTAAAACCATGAACCGAACCGCTAAGGTAATGGTTCTTCAAGTTAGAACCAAAACTGTATATGGTTTGACCGGTTCCGGTTCTGGTTCCATCATAATTTTTGGAACCGTCGTGTCAACGGTTCCGGTTCCGGTTTAACGAGAACCAAAACCAAACCGGTCACTAACGGTTCGGTCCAATCGGTTCTATGCGGTCCCCTCGTTCGTCGGTTCCAATCGGTTCCAACTAAAACCAAATTTGACAGAATGAAATAAAAGCGGTCTGCAAAAAACTCAAAACGCCTTCAAAATAGAAATAATTAAGTTGCACACTGTTCGACGATCTCTTCCACGATCGGTGGGCTAGTATATGTCGCATTTTCATTGGTGGAGGTTTTTGACCCTGAAAAGGTATGCACACCTATACCTATACAGGTCTTCAATTTTTGACCAAAATCTAGGCTTTGAATTGATATGGATATACATACACAGTAGCAGAAAACTATAGATCACAATAATCCGAAATTCCAGACATTATGTTCACTGTTATTTTGTTTTTGGTAATAGATTCCTAAGGGTGTGCAAGCTTTGAATACTATCATTCATTAAATTGTAACTATTAATGTACATTAATCAAGAGTTTTATTAGCATATTCATAAATTACTGACTCGGGTGGAGAGATTATTTTATATGCATACATTATACTAATTATCTCTTGTTGTAGTAATCTAAACAATAAATAATTTTGTATGCTAACGGATATACTAGCGCCGCAGAGTTCATAAATAAAATACATGTCAACGGTTGCGAACATCCGCTATCACGAAGCATGAGCTCAGAACAAACGACAGTATAAATTTTCGACACTTCAGTTACCGTTTATTCGAGCTCTAGTTCATTTGTGTGTTCTTAAATTAATTTGACTAATTAGAAAAGTTAATCTTACATATTACTTCAATAGAGATTATTAGATTTTAAATAAGACGATCTTTCATCCGTCATCACTACATTCAGCGTTTTGTAATTATCCTAAATTTTGATAATACAATTGCGTAGCGACGCACCTTAATTTTTCTAACATAAATATTATAATAGATTATAAATTATAACAATATTATAATAAAATTAATAATAATAAACGGGTTGCGGTTCGGTTCTACTTCGGTCCGGTTCTGATCGGGTCCAAAAATATTGAAACCGCTTGAAACTTGTATGTTGCGGTTCCGGTTCCGGTTCCGGTTCCGGTCCGGATAATAAAATGTAAGAACCACACCCCAAAAAAAGTTGTTCACGGTTCCAAAATTCAAACCAGAACCCGAATAATTTGCAAACGGTTCGGTCCGGTTCTTTGCGGTTCCAGTTTGATTCCGGTTCGGTTTACGGTTTACGGTTTTAAGTGACAGCTCTACGCCCCTTACATATAAAAAGAGAGCGGTAAAAAAGTCATTTACCTAATTCCTCTTGACTAAATTATCTAGAAATAGGGTTTTTTTTGACAAAGTGCATTCCAAAATTATTAGTTTTTGGCAAAATGCACCCCAAAAGTCTAAATATAGCAAAATGCAGCCCCAAATTGTTTTTCTTGACAATGTGCGCCATAAGCAGGCAAAAAATGAATTGGCCAAAATGTCCACCCTAAGACGCACATTGCCAAGAAAAATAACTTTGGGGGTGAATTTTGCAATATTTAAACTTTCGGGGTGTATTTTGCAAAAAAACCAATATTTACGGTATGCACTTTACCAAAAAGCCGAAAAATAGTGATACCAAATAGCACTTGAGCAAGACAGATGGAAAAAGAGCTTGTGATAACCATGGTGATTTGCGAACCAGATTGCGGTGAAGAAGTTGAAGACGACACCTCGAAAGCGGAGATGGAATTTGCCGTGGAGGTCGAAATACTCAGGAGGGTGCGACACAAGAACCTGCTCGCTCTTCGAGGATACTGCGTCAGCATGAACCAGAGGCTTATCGTGTACGACTACATGCCCAACCTCAGCTTGTTGTCTCATCTCCACGGCCAATTCGCCAGCGAAATGCAGCTGGACTGGAAGAAAAGGATGAATGTTATTGTTATGAAATTGGGACCGGATCCGCGACTACGGTGGTTCTTCGCGGATCTGGCAACAGTAGATTATTTGAGCAATAAAATGACAAGCAAAAAATTGAATCCAAAATAAGCACAACCAGACGACAAAATAATATATACATGGTTCGGAGATGGGCTCCTACATCCACGGGGAGAGCGCGCCAAAAAGATCCACTAAAAAGCTGATGAGGTTACAAGATACAAACTGAGACCGAAAACACGGTCGAACAACAAAGGAAAAACCCAAAGAATCCAAAATCCTGAAGAACCGCTACCGCCAGGTGGTAGTGATGTCGCCGGGCGACAGTGCACTGTTCTTCTTCCTCCGCTGGATCCGCCGTTTCTTGCACCTGTTGTCGCCGTCTGGAGCTGCCAATCACCGCTGGACAGAGTCGCCTCCGCCTGAGGTGAACCGATGCGCCGCCGCTGAATCACAGCACGCCTGCTGCCGCCGCCGCGCCTGATCTGTACTGGAGCCGACGTCGCTGCCGCCGCCTGAAGCCTTTCGATGACTGCCTGGAGATCGCCGTTGCAACCCGTTGTCGCAGCCTCTGATCCTCCTGCACCGACAAGGTTTGCATGCGCCGCTGCAGCCGGAAAACTCCTACAGACCTGCTTTCACACTCTTGTTCCTCACTGGTGGCTCAAGCCTGGATTCTCTCTTCTGTTTTTCTTTCATGAAACGGGTAGGGCGAGCTCCTATTTATAGGATCAAGATCAAATATCAAATTAGGAAGATGATCTCCTATTTAGGAGATTGCTTTATTTCTCCTCATAAAGATATTCCAAATATAGGACTCCGCCAAAATTAGGAATTATGGAGGTACACAGATTGATGAGGTGTCATAATCTCATAATTATATATCCTCCTATAAATGATCTTCCTAAATAATATTCCTAAATAGGTTTAGCCCGGATAAGGAATTGAGGTCTCCCACAGATCGATGACGTGACGCGATCCTGACGGTACGAGATTGGCGATGAGGTGTCATAATCTCAACAAATTCCACCTTGACGCCTCACGCCACAAACGAACTCCACCTCGAAGCCGAACAAATGTATATGTACCTCCAACCTGGATCTCCCCTACTGGCGACTACAAGCCCCCTCTCCCTGGGGTCCTCCTCGATCAACATGCATCAGAATGAGTCAAGTCAAGACCGTTGTTGAACTTGACTCCTGTCACGGATTTCGTCCGCATGTTCGTATCGATTTCCTCCGCAGAGATCTTTTGCAACTCCATGCCTCCACCTCTAGCGAACTCCCTCGACTCCTGGTGGCGCACTCCGATGTGCTTTATCCTTGTACGATAGAACATGTCTGTTGCAAGACAACTAGCACTGTGCAGCTCCACCTTCTCCTGAGTAAACCTAAGTTCCATGGTAGGACTCCTGAGCCAGATGGCTCCCCTTGCGGTGGCTGGGCACTTCTAAGACGACACTCTGCCCTTCTTCTCCACGGCTGCAAATATTTTATCTTCGCCAAGGCCCCTTCTCTGCGCGAACTCCTTCGCCACGAATCTTGCCTCGTTCCTCCACTAGTCCTTCCTAGCTTTCCTCTGAGAGCGGTCTCTGCTCTCTAAAGCTTTTCCATAGGAACCATGATCTGATAAAATAGCCTGAAAGGCTTATGCTACCGTATCTTGTAGCATGAGAGGCAGTCTGACCTCTCTCCTTACCCTTCCACTCGCAGTCGTGGTGTTGATCAGTCTGTAGAGAGTACCAGAACGCTCTCCTACCATGACTACCTGCGCGCCTCTTCTGACCTTCAAACATCCGCCGTTTCCGGTATAAGAATACCGTGCGGCCTCCAGAGTGCCTAGAGAAATCAAACTCTTTCTCAAACTGGGCACATACCGAATGTTGGTGAGTGTCCTGACCACTTCGTCGAACATCCTAATCCTGATGCTACCAACTCCCAAAATCTCGCACTCTGATTCATTCCCCATAAAAACATGACCACCTTCACACTGCCTAAAACTGGAGAATCAATCTTTGTTCGGGCACATGTGGTACGTGCATCCTGTATCCAAGATCCAGGAGCCTGTGGTCTCACCGCTGGGTGAAACATGAAGAACGTCGGTGTCGTTCTCATCCTCGGATACCACCGCAGCCTGATGTGGCTCATGCGTCTGTTCTCTAAACTTCCTCTTCGGGCACTCATTCTTCCAGTGCCCCTCCTCCTTGCAGTAGTGACACTTCGTATTCCTGCCCCCGGACTTAAACATAGGTAAGTCTTCCTCCTTCCCTTTTTCTCTCGATCTACCCCGAGTGGGGTCTTTGATCTTAACGAATAAGCCCTCGTCGGCTCTAGGGCTCGACTTGCTTATCGTTTCGTTCGAGAGCAGCGTTGTCATCACTTCTTCCATCTTCAGGGTGTCCTTACCATACAGAATCATGGTGACCAGATGATCGAAGGACTTCAGCAATGAAGATAACAAGAGAAGAGCCTGGTCTTCCTCCTCGACTTTAATGTCCATTCTACGCAATTGAGAAATCAGTTTATTAAACGCATTCATGTGGTCAATAAGCGGAGTGCTATCCGACATCCTCAAGCTGTAAAGTTGTTTCTTTACGTACAACTTATTCGTGAGGGATTTTGACATATAAAGCTCCTCCAACTTCTTCCACAGATCCGCTATAGTCTCAGCATCGACTACATTATACATAACCTCATCGGCCAAGCACAACTGGATTGTGCTGATGACCTTCAGATCTAGCTCATCCCACTCGTCGTCCTTCTTCCCGGACTTCTTCTTTCCGAGGAGAGCCTTATGAAGAACTTGCTGGACGAGAACCGCTTTAGGCTCGTTTCTGCCACAGACCAAAGTCAATTTTGCCGTCGTACTTGGGGACTTCAAATTTTGCTGTCATTATTGCTCACCGGGGTCTGAAGGGTCGAACCTGGCTCTGATACCAATTATTATGAAATTGGGACCGGATCCGCGATTACGGTGGTTCGCCGCGGATCTTGCAACGAAAGATTATTTGAGTAATAAAATGACAAGCAAAAAATTGAATCCAAAACAAGCACAACCAGACGACAAAATAATATACGTGGTTCGGAGATGTGCTCCTACATCCACGGGGAGAGCGCGCCAAAAAGATCCACTAAAAAGCTGATGAGGTTACAAGATACAAACTGAGATCGAAAACACGGTCGAACAACAAAGGAAAAACCCAAATAACCCAAAATCCTGAAGAACCGCTACCACCGGGTGGTAGTGATGTCGCCGGGCGACAGTGCACTGTACTTCTTCCTCCGCTGGATCCGCTATTTCCTGCACCTGTTATCGCCGCCTGGAGCTGCCAGCCGCCGCTGGACAGAGTGGCCTCCGCCTGAGGTGAACCGATGCGCCGCCGCTGAATCGCAGCACGCCTGCTACCGCCGCCGCGCCTGGTCTGTACTGGAGCCGTCGTCGCTGCCGCCGCTTGAAGCCTTTCGATGACTGCCTGGAGATCGCCGCTGCAACCTGCTGTCGCCGCCTCTGATCCTCCTGCACCGACAAGGTTTGCCTGCGCCGCTGCCGCCGGAAAACTCCTACAGACCTGCTTCACACTCTTGTTCCTCACTGGTGGCTCAAGCCTGGATTCTCTCTTCTGTTTTTCTTTCATGAAACGGGTAGGGCGAGCTCCTATTTATATGATCAAGATCAAATATCAAATTAGGAAGATGATCTCCTATTTAGGAGATTGCTTTATTTCTCCTCATAAAGATATTCCAAATATAGGACTCCTCCAAAATTAGGAATTATGGAGACACACGGATTGATGAGGTGTCATAATCTCATAATTATATATCCTCCTATAAATGATCTTCCTAAATAATATACCTAAATAGGTTTAGCCCGGATAAGGAATTGAGGTCTCCCACGGATCGATGACGTGGCGCGATCCTGACGGTCCGAGATTGACGATGAGGTGTCATAATCTCAACATGTTATCATCGGATCCGCACAAGAACTGAGGTTAATTCTCTCCTTTCCTAAAATTTACATAGTCCGACCTCATTCTTTTGGGAGGAAGTGAAAAAAAGAATTGGAATCACAAAATTCAATTATGTTGCTTGACAGCCAATAGTTTTTGTGGGAATTGGAATTGATTCCAATTCCATTGAAATTCAGTTTAGACTAAATCCCCCCACCCCAAATTCCAATATAGTTACCTCTTCATTCGTGATTCTGAGCCCAATTGGTACTTCACATCACACAAGGAGCCAGATGATGGGTTATTTTTGGAGGATTCTGAAGGTGGTTTTCATGTTCTTGACAACGGGACCTCCGCCGTTCTTGAACATAACTTACATGCACATAACCTTGATCTAGCAGTTCTTGAACTTGCACCTTCAGTTCTGTCATCTCCCTTGGTGTTAGACGGTACGGAGAGCGTGACACAGGCTTGACACCTAGCACTAGCTCAATGGTGAAATCAATCTCTCTCTGAAGTGGATCTTCAGGGAGATCTTCAGGAAAAACGTCAGCAAACTCTGATACCACGAGAGTACTAATCAAACCGGGCTTGATATTCTTAGCCTCTAGTAGGGTGAAGAATAACTCAGCACCCTCACGAACTGCTTTGACTACTTGAAGAGTAGACATTAACATCTTGTTCGATCCCTTCATACCAGAGAAGGTAGTTTCACAGCCCGTATTCAGCCCCAGTTTGACCATCTTGATACTGCAATCAATATACGCATGTTGCTCCTGTCTTTTTCTCCTTCTTTGGAGGGCCACTCCAACAATCGCAGGCTATGTGTCCCGGCTTGTTGATATACACTCAAAATAGATTTACGTATTATACGCAGGTGCACGTGTCGAATCAAGTAATATATTGTGAGTTAAGATCGTTTCCACGGAAAAGTGACTAATCTAGCGCTTGCAAGTATTAGCTCTACCTTTTTTAAAAATTCAAGAGGATTAATTAGAGTGAACTTGTTAATGGCAAATTAAAAGAAAACATTAATAAAACTAAATATGTTTACTTAGGATTACTTTTATCAAGTTGGAGAAATAGTCTTGTACGTTGATTTCTTTTGCCTATTATGAAGAGTTTTTAGGGTGAACCTTCATGAAATATTTAAATCACTATTATATAACACGTAATTCGTCGAGATCAGAAGTACCCTAGCAGACGGCTATCCGCAGGCCATTTGGCGAGCTTGGGCGAGCAGAGGCGAGCAGAGGCGAGCTGTGGCGAACTTGGGCGAGCAGAGGCGAGCAGAGGCGAGCAGAGGCGAGCAGAGGCGAGCTGTGGTGAGCTTGGGCGAGCAGAGGCGAGCTGTGGCGAGCTGTGGCGAGCAGAGCCGAGCTGTGGCGAGCTTGGGTGAGCAACTCGCGAGTATGGGCGAGTATCTCTTGGAACTCGCTGGCAGAAGCTGGATACTCGCCTATACCCCCCCAGGGTTTCTCTATAAATAGCCCCCCAGGGGTACTGGAAATGACACTTTTGGAAGCGATCGAGGTCCCCCCAAGTGGATACTCGCCCAGTCCATGCCTGCCTAGTACCTCGCCCAGCCTTTTGGTTGCGGAGGGGAAGCTTCTTCCAAGCTTCCGGGTACGTGGTGAGACCTCCCTGCTGGAGCACTTGGGGTGTGCTTGTAGATAGTTTCCTTTCTTTCTCGCTAGCCACTTGAAATGTGACGTTGGATCGTAGAATCAGTAACCTTAGACTGCCTTGATCCTATTTTCGAGGTCGGGAATTTTCCCGGCTTCAACAACTATCTTGCAACGATTTGAAAGGGGACGTCATCATCTCTCGATCTTCGAAATCTGTTTACCCTAATTCCCCTAGTTATCTCTAACTTAGGTAGAAAAAAAATAACATAAAACGCACAAATCAATGTTGCTAACACAAGATGAAATCTCTTTCTCTCTTTATGCTATATTGATATTTATATTACACTTACGTCACTCTTCTCTCGAATTTGCAGCGCAGTATAAAGATGGAATTTGACAAAAGATTTACGTGAGTCCTCTCTCGAATCTTGTCGTGCAACATAAAGGATTCAACCCTAAAATAACATAACTCTTCTCTAAAATCTCGTCATGCAATTTAGAAAAAGAATACTAAATTTAAAGATTTCACAAAATAAAATATAAAATCAATAAAGATAGTTCTTTGAACAATCACAAAAGAGAAATTAAAATCACATCATCATAATAAATCAAAGTACTCTCAACATACAAAACCTAGGTATTTAGTTCATGATGGAAGGATGAAACCACACAACAAAAAGATCTTACTAGACATGATTAGAAAAATATAAACACTGCAGGAATTTGTGTTTAGATCTCGCTTCAAAGCCTTTATCCTTCTTGTCGGCATTTCCAAACCCTGGCCACTTTCTCCTTCTCCATGATGATGGCTCTCTAGATCTCTTCTCTCTAATGAATTTTGTATCTCCCTTTTATGTATGAGATTCCCCTCTTAAAAATGAGCAGCCCTCTCCCAATAGATGTCTCCTTCCATATTTGAGTTTGACGCAAAATTTGAAATTTGAATTTTAAATCCGTGCAGAACTTATTGTAACAACTGAAAACAAGTTGTTGTAATAACTACACAACCAAAATATATGTCCAGTTTTTAATTCTCCAGTTCGATTTCCACAACATTTCTAGTAAGAGAAACATTAGAAAAAGAGCTTAATTAACCTTAAATAAAATAAATATGAATTTATGTATATTTAAACCCGTTTAAATCGTTTCTTCTCATTTATGACAAATTTTAAGTAAAAATAAGGAACTAGATAACTTTTTTTGGGAAGTTATCACTAGCTACAAGTATAGCAGTAAATTGGGCCTCCTCGCCCAGACGTTGCCCCAGACGTAAAAGATGAAGAAGCCGTCCAGCGGATTTGGACTTATTGTTCCACTTTCGGTACCCAGTCTTAGATGAGTTCGGTATCTTAAATTCTGACCTATTTAACGCCGAGTCATTTTGATGTTGTACGCGCTTAATATCTTGCTCTAGGGATTGAGCTGTATTTACTGAGGTTAAAAAACCATGTGTCTTGAACTTGAGAGCAGCAACCTCAGATCTTCGCGCAGTCCTTCATAGAATCGGTTTGTCTTGCGCTGCTTATCAGTAAACGTAGAGCCCGCATATCTCCTCAATCTAGTGAACTCATGCAAGTAGTCGTCCATACTACTCTCACCCCGAGTCAACCTCTGGAATTGATTCTCTATAGCAATTTTTTGCGTCGAAGGGAGATATTGAGCCAGAAACAATCTCGAGAACTCGTCCGTTGAGATATCTTCCAGCAAAGTGATATAACTCCAATTCGTCCCACCATAACCTTACCTCTCCGTCCAATAGGAAAATGGTTATGGTGACTTTCTGTCATTCCTCCATTTCTGTTGTCGTCATGACTCTCTTAACCTGAGAGAGCCAGTCTTCGGCTTGCGTTGGGGTTTCAGTCCCCATAAACACTGGAAGATTGAATCTCATCACATACTTGAGCCGCTTCTCCGTCTTTTTTCTTGGCACTAAAGGCTCTACAGCCACTTGATCCGCCACTAGAGGCTCAGCCACAATAAGAGGCACTTGGACTACATTAGGGGCAGGAGGCTGCACTTGCCTCCCTAGCAGGACATTTATCATGGCGAACTCAATCTCGGCTACCAGCCTTATAGTTTCAACAGAAGAAGGGGTTGTAGGCATGTAATTCGATGCACTAGTCTCCGCAGAGTGTTGATGTTGGAATTGCTCTGCACCACTCCTAGTCACCTATAACCGTGAAACACAATTAAGCGGCTAAACATATTGTCAAAAGGCAATTATAGGAACACACATGTTCCTCAAACATGTGTATTTTCATTCCTAAGTTGACATTCATGAGTTCTTTCATGTTAAAATGATAGCGCATATACACGTGCTCACCACCCTTTAAAAGAATTCGACCATGAATTCGAATAGGAAAGACCGACACTAGAGTATGATACCAAATTATAACACCACATCCGTCACGTAAGATATAACAGAAGGTCCGGCCGGGGCCCCACGCCATATTCTATAGACAATTAGTGGAGTTACGCAATGAGACCATACCAACCAATTACGCATCCTAACTTAGAGTGCATTCTAGCGGAAGTTAAATAAATTGCTTAGAACTCAACCACACGAATGTCCACTGAACCAAATCAGAAATGATAACAGAAATACACAAATCGATATGGCCTTAAGGCCTTATAACTTTTTTCTCAAATATAAGTATTTTACAGACATCAGCACGCGGACCGGCCACACATGAAACAACAAAAGCACGCTTCGCTTGGCCTTCGTGGGCCAGCACAGCAAATAGGGCCTCAACCCACTACTTTCAACTTAGCTCAATTGCACCTGCATAAAAGCATTCCACCCCAACGGTGAAAAACAAAGCAACAGTCAGCATTAGCTGACCAAATTATAGCGACCCCACCTCTCACTCGGGGTGGCGGTGCTCCTTCCCTACAAGCGTTCAACATAGATATATAATGACGATAGAACATGCAATTTAAGCACAATTCACAACAGACGTTTGCACAACCGACCACATGCCTCGTGCACTCATGACACATTATTAGTGTACCAGACCTAACCAGGGTCACACATCCGTACTCAGCGATGGTCAGTATGCTTTGAGCATTAACTAGTCTCTCCGGACCGAAGCCTAAGACTCTCTCCTATGGCTACGACAAAGTCAAGGGCGATCTCCAAGATTCACTTCAATGACTCACTCCAAGTCGAACGACATAGGGCTGGGTACATTTCAGCTCTTTCCCGATGCTCAAATCATCGGGCGCACAAGCCGCGATGCGGGTTAGCCTCCCCTCTCCTATTCACAACATTACATAACCATGTTATGTTTCAAGGGTAACACTCACGGACACCAAAACGGAACAATTCAACCTCACAGCCCAACATACAGGCCTAGTCTCCACGAGACAGTCCTCATAATCATAGCTCACTGGGAGCTACCGCCGGTAGTAGAGCTACCGCCGCACGGTAGGGGACAGACTATCGTTTCTCCCCCAGAAGGGGTGTTTTCCTGGAGACCTACTCTAGTACTCTCATTGCAACAATTGCACACCTCGTGATTCCGTAAATTATACGTTTACCACAGAGTCTTCTCTGGCATACAAAACAATCGTCAATAATCCAGACCAACCTGTCTGAATGGACTTCACACAATATGTCTATTCCGTACTTCAATTCTGGATTCTAAATGCAAAGGTAATGGGGATACAACCGATCAACCCGCAGGGAGAACCGCTTCCACATGCTCGTGGAGCGTGTACCCTCAAATGTCAAAATAAAGGACTTCACATATTCAAGAAGGAATATCATTACCTTTGAAGTCCTCTTTGGAGCCATATATCAAAATCCAAGCTGATGGAAAGAACCGCGCCGGGCTTCTCTTCGTAGATCTGGACTTGGTTCATGATTTGGGGCTCCAAAGCTCCGACAATGGCAAGATTCTCCTTCTTCTTCCTCTTCCTTGCTCTCATTTCTCTCTAACTCTTAGGGAGAGAATGCCAGGTTTAGAATGAGAGAAATCTCTCATCCCATGGACTTAAGCAATCAGAAATCGTAGCCCACCGTCGTATTTCAGCAAACCGCTACAATTTTAAACGCTTCTTGGTACAGAGCACTACCGCCGCGCGGTAGGACTGTACTGTCGCGCAGTAGACCCAATCGGTGGCTTCTCCGGCAAGCCTACCGTTCAAATTCTCCAATCACACGTCGACACGTGGCCATGCCGTAATCGTCGCGCTATTGCCGCACAGTACCACACTACTGTTGGGCGGTAGGGGAAACGTTGTGTCAATGAAATGCTTACGACGAACAGCTACTACCGCCACGCGGCATTGTTACCGCCGTGCGGTAGCAGCCACTCCAAATAAATTGGTCACGCTACCACCTACGCTAGTATTACTGCCGGGCGGTAGCTCTCAGAGAGCTATCCCTGAGGAAATCTGGGGTGTTACAATTGCTCCCACATCTATGGGCGCTCCACCGCGAAGTTCGTCAAGCAGCATCCAGAAACGCGTCATCAGAGCATAGAGAAGCTAGTACCAACTTCGTGTGAGACGGAGAGCATAGAGAAGTACCAGCTTCGTGTGAGGCGGCCTGTCGCCAACCGAGCACTCTCAATCTCTCTTCTCACTGTTGTTGTCGCGCTCAATTTTCCGCATAATCTTTAAACAACCACAAATAGTGAAGTTTGACCGACATATTACCAATGACGTGTTTTTTACCCATTTAAGAGGTTTTTTCACGTTAAAATTGTCTTGTGTGCTTCTACTTATTTTTTACCCATTATTTTGTGACCGACATAATCCTAATTTAGAAAATAATTAATTTGGAAAATGAGTCCTTCGAACAAAGGCTTAATTGTATTGAATTCTTCAATGCCAATCACTTAATTCAATCAGTCATTGTTGAATTATGGTTCTTTAGTGCCACACAGTGTTCTATCTGGAAAAGATAACATGAAGGAGCAGCAGAATGTTGGGAAACGCTTAAAAGTTGAAGGGAAGCCATATGAAAAGTTTATCGAAGACAAGCATAACTAATTTGGAAATTTTGTAATCTCCATGAAACTGTTGAGTTGCCTGTAAATATAGATTTCTACAATGGCGGGGGGGGGGGGGGGGGGGGGGGGGGGGGGTGCGATTATCAAGAAAATTATGAACTGCTGAAAATATGATTTTAACTGCAACTCTTTTTGTGGATTCTCGAGAGACACGAGAGACACGAGAGAGAGAGAGAGACGCAACTGGATATATCTTAGATGTCTGATGAAAGTGGCTATAAATATCCCTTTTAAGGTAGCCAACCCTGCACTGCTCACTGCTCTGAGAAAATCTCAGCAGCAGCTCAAAGCTCGCTTAAGCTGAAGAGTTCAAGCTAAGTGACAGACTTGATTTCAGAGGAAGGAAGAAGAAAGCACCCAACTTAACTACTGTTTTGACTTCAGACCTTCCACTCTGCATATCTTTTTTAGTAACTAGAAGATTCACACTCTTCCGACATCATTCTCTGCTGTGATAACAAAAAAAAGGATGAGAGCAGAGCAGGTGAAAAAAGTGCAGGTGGTGGTCAGGGAGTATGATGCCGAGAAGGACCTCGCCGGAGCAGAGGCTGTGGACAGGTCCTGCGAGGTGGGCCCAAGTGGGTCTATCTCCATTTTCACTGACCTTCTAGGCGACCCCATCTGCCGTGTCCGCCATTCCCCTGCTTTCCTCATGCTGGTATGAAAACCAAGCTGTTTAATTAACTGTGACGACTCATTCCTCCTCTTTTCTGTTGAAGTTGTAGTACTCGATCCTTTTTAAAACATTCCATTTGACCACGTTTTGTCTCCAAATGTTTTCTCCACTCATTTCACTAATCAAACTGATCCCCTGCTTTGGTTTCTCCTCCCCTGTTTTCTTCCTCGCAAAGGTCGCCGAAACTGTTGCGCCGGAGAAGGAGATTGTCGGCCTCATACGCGGCTGCGTCAAAACCATCACCTGCGGGAAGAGAATACCCCGCTCTGCCCCGGCGCCGCCACCCCAATATACACCAAGGCAGCCTACATCCTCGGCCTCCGCGTGTCCCCTTTCCACAGGTGAATTGAAGCATATGCAGACATACATGCTTCATCAAATATTCATAAATGCAGCAACAATAATTAACTTCAGCTAGCTTGAAAGCCTGATTCTAATTTAATGGTCTTTTAATTAACTGATTTCAGGCGTATGGGGATTGGGTTTCAGCTGGTGGAGCAAATGGAGCAGTGGTTCCGGTGCAAGGGGGCAGAGTACGCCTACATGGCCACTGAAAAAGACAACGAGGCGTCGCTCCGCCTCTTCACCGGCCGGTGCAACTACGCCAAGTTCCGTACGCCGAGCATCCTCGTTCAGCCCGTCTTCGCCGGTCACCACCTCCCACTCCCTAAGGATACGACCCTCGCCCGCCTCCTGCCGGCAGAAGCAGAGGCTCTGTATCGTCTCCGCTTCTCCACGACGGAATTCTTTCCCCGCGACATCGACGACGTTCTCAGCAACCGCCTCTCCCTCGGCACCTTCCTCGCCCACCCGGCCCGCTACACTTGGACCGGCCTGAACCGGTTTCTCGCCGGCCCGCCGGAATCATGGGCGGTGCTCAGCGTCTGGGACTGCAACTCCCTCTTCCGTCTGGAGCTCCGCGGCGCACCGCTGCTGTGGCGCGGGCTCGCGTGGACCACGCGCGCTGTTGATCGCGCGGTCCCGTGGCTCCGTATCCCCTCCGTACCCGACCTTTTCAGGCCGTTCGGGGGGTATTTTTTGTACGGACTCGGCGGGGAGGGCCCCGCCGCCGCCTCCCTTCTTCGCACGCTCTGCCGGCACGCGCACAACATGGCTCGCGCCGGCGGCTGTCGTGTGGTCGCCACCGAGGTCGCCGCGTGCGATCCGTTGATGCCGGGAATCCCCCATTGGCGGCGCTTGTCTTGCGCTGAGGACCTCTGGTGCGTCAAGCGCCTGGCGGAGGATTACAGCGACGGCGCCGTCGGCGACTGGACCCGTTCCCCGCCGGGTGTATCCATTTTTGTGGACCCGCGGGATGTCTGACCGAACCGGACTGGTTCGACTTTTTTGGTGGAATTATGATTTCGTGCTGACAAAATCTATTTAATATTGTCAGAATGAGTCTTCATGGTAAGATTGAACGAACGCTCGCGGCTCGGCTCATTCGATGATTTTTAAATGATTTTGTTGGATTATAATCATAATCTTTTTTCTTGTAAAATATAATATTTTCTGTATTTGTACAAAACTTCGCTGATGTATGAAGTATGAACCTACTAGCTTTGTAAAATCAAGATGGTTTTCTAACTCTTATAGTGCAGTTTAAATTTGTAGTCATTTTCTGTTTGAGTTAATTAATGAAACAAATGTTAATGTTTGTTTTATGTTTTATTTTTATTTTATTGAGTTAATGTTTTTGCATCAAGTGTTTATGGTATTGAGCACTAATTTTTAAATCTTATGCTAATAATAACACAATTTTTTTTTCAAAAAATTCAATTTGATGTGCACATAACAAATGAGTTGCAAATAAAATTTCATGATTTGTCAATATCAATATTTGTGCCTCGATAAAAAATGAAAATACTTTAATGTTGAGCCTAAAATTTGGATTTCGTAATTAAAATTGTACTTTAATTCCGTTCATACATATATTTAATTGATCGAGATAGTGATTTTGAAGTAAACTTAATATTATTATTCCAATCAATATTTTATGATATGTTGTATTTACATAAATTAAACTTATTTTTTTATTTAAAAATATATTATTTACAATAAGGACCTTTGTAGGTTAATCACATACCCACATATATAAGAATTTAATAAAATATAGGGATAACCATATGAATATTGTAGAATTTAAAATATATGGATATCTTTGTAAGAAATATATCATACGTTCTTTCAATTCCCTCAAATTTGACATGGACATTTTTACGCCCAATTACATAAGCAAAAGTTGCAATCTTGTGAGATTTTTAAATGAATATGTTTGTGAGATGCTTAGTTCAATAATAAACATGAGATGTGTTCGAGTATTTAATAATCTTTTCCAATCACTTGTGCACGGATGACACAGATGATTATATATAGTAGCATGTCTGATTTAAATGACACCCTTATTACATAAGAAATAAAAAAAGGTAGAAGAGATGGATCGAGATGCTCTTCTTCGTTTGACCTAAATGGATGAGATTAATTTACGTGCAATGTAGATTTTTAGAATACTATTTTTTACTGAATTACTCAACATGTCGGATAAAGAAATGGAAGATCTGGATCATGAAATAGATTAAATCCATTTATAGAGAGAATCCTGATTCTTAAGGGAGGCACACACAATAATTGTTGACAAATCTTTGATACTGTCATGAAATAACTTTCCATTAGAGATGCTAAAATGAAAGAGTTGATCAATTGGAATATGAGATTGCTGATGTGACAACTCAACCTAGCAATATTAAGAGTATTATACGATTAAGTATATCCCGCAATCACCGAATTAAAACCACACAATTTTGTCCTTTTTCGTAGGTGGCCTTCGAGTACTTCTCAAAATTACATGCACTAGTCCAATGACTACACTCAGCTAGCCACACTTAACTTTGAATTTTCTAACACTACTTTATAATTTGCTTTGAAAAAATGTTTATGATATTTGTGGTTCTGAGTTATTATTTAAACCCAACAAGTTTTCCGTCAATATCGACATGAGATTTTGTTCATTCTTCAATATTTTTTCACCTTGAAGTATGTCATTCTTGAAGGCTATCAGGTGCTGCTTAGCATGAACTTTATTGCCCAAAATACAAACGAGCCATCATCGATTCAGGACGTTACAGACTCACTACCAGGTTTGATATGTTTCATCCCTAAATCCTTGTATCATAATGTAGGAGGTCTGTCTCAAATATCATTTCTTAAGTAATTTCACATTTTGAATTCAGATATGGACAAAATTATTCCAAATCTCTCCGATGACAACATCTATTTTCATGCCATATGTAAAAAAAATTCAACATAGTCTCTCTTAAGATTTTCCAACATCATCATCATTACTTTGTAGTCCGTTTTTATTTGTATCTCATCCCTACAAGAAAGTTTTGAGTGTTTTAATATCAAATTATATTTTATTTCTTAGGCTTCGCTTGCTTTCGCTTGGGATCTTCGGCGGTGAGGATCGTGAACACGTATGGTTCTGTGAACTGTCGTTCGTGAACGTTCGGACATACTTAGAACTTGACACCAACTTATTAAGGAACTTCATGATGAAGCGCTCGAAGCATCCGTGTGACCGTCAAGTTTGGAACGACCTACTCGTTGTACATAGTATGAATATTTATAGGCAAACCCTAAATACCCGACTACCGGTTGTTGGATTCCTATCGGATCTTAACCGCAACCCATTAAGCACCCGTCACACCTATTTCAATATAACTCAACAATCTCCTCCTATATTGTAAATAGGTGCTAGCACATTACATGTTACTTAAACAAGAGTTAATAACGACCAAAAATGAGTTTTCAGAAAACATAAATATGAATTTTAGACTACAGAATATCTAAACTCAAACACATAGTCCCAAACAAAAAGTAGGAAATCTGAAAAAAAACTCAAACTGAAAAATTGATCTACGCAAACAGCAGATCATCTTCATCCGGGTCGAAATCAACTTTCTCTCATCCAATCGCCATATGATCTGCAAATAAACATCATAAGAATGTCATAAGACAAATTTCTATGAATTATAACATTTGCTAATCAAAATTAAAATTATTAGCTATAACGGTAAAAGAACGTAATATTCTAAGCAGCAAGAAAGAATCACATATCAGCATTTCTATCTAATTTTCACAAAATTAGAAAATTAATTTCATAGAATCAAATCATGTTCCATCGATTATTAAGATTATTATTCACCATTTTACAATTGTATTATATCATCAAATTTGGAATGATACAACAAGCTGTGACCATCATATCATCAAGTTTGGAATGATATCATTAATAATCCTAATATCAGAACTCATATCAGCAACTTCAGTATTCCTTTTTGGAATGATACCCGATTCAGCTTTTGAATACAATAATTGCGTAAGTCATCAAATTTGAAAATTAGAAAATTTAAAACATAAGCAAGGTATTAAGTCCTCCTAAATGGACTTTAATCCCATCTCCCCGGATGTTTTAGTTGTTAGAACCTTACTTAAGCCCTTGGTAAGGACATCTGCTACGGCAGAGAAATCACGAACGACGAGAGTTGCAGAGAGCGAGAGTGGCCGATCGATTCCGCACAGGTGAGTGGCTCGGGAGCGGTGGCTGTACCGGAGACGGGGGCTAGATCACGGGAGAGGCTAGGGCAAATGAAAAAACTTCGAGAATGATGAAGCGCTCAAAGCATCCGCGTGACCGTCAAGTTTGGAACGACCTCCTCGTTGCCCCTAGCATGAGTATTTATAGGCAAACCCTAAATTCCCGACTACGGGTTGTTGGATTCCTATCGGATCCTAACCGCAACTCATTAAACACCCCATCACACATATTTCAATATACCTCAACACTCAATACATCAATATTTTTTTATTAACTATTACTTATTCTTACGGTTACAATCATTTTCTTGTCAAACATGCATTTTATGTTGTTGTTTTATTACTTAAACTTGTCGGAACAAAAAAAAATTGGTCCCAACGAAGCTTTAATTATTTAGTAATAGATTTCAAAACACACTTTAGGTAATAAATTTTTATTAAACAATGCAATTATAATTAACAACCCAACCTTTTGATATAGAGTGAACTTCTGCCGACATACATCTATAGATGTCTCGTGATAGTACTACTGTTGTGGTGCCAAAAAAATGTATTTATTGGGCAAAATTCCTTGCTTTAAACGACAAGGCAAAAATATCTTAAGATTTTAATTGAATTGCTCGTAATATCAACCCTAATATCATGTCATTATTAACACAAGGAATGATATTTAGCATTCTTACATTTTCTCTATGCATGGCAAAACATTAATGTCTATCTAACATTAGCTAACATTAATGTCGGCTTCTTGCCAAAGAAGCTTGGGAGCATCACCCGGGGAACCCATTCTCTGTTATTTTTGATGCCTGGAATTGGATTATTTCGGTCCGTTGATTTCCTGCTGCACCTAATGAATGGCCTTGATTTTATTGGGGCTGATTGGGTTTTGTTATAAGAGGCGGGTTTTTCTCCCGGTTGGTTTTGAGAAGAGGAGTCGATATTTCGGGACAAAATAGCCGCACGGTTTGGTCGACAGGAGATTTTTGGAAGAGGTGGACTTATTGGACGATTTCGGAAGAGACGAAAAGGGCAAGATCAGGAAGGCCAAGCTACTTCAGAAATTTGTAGGAGGCAGACCGAGCAAGCCTTATTCGGTCAGTGATCTTGTATTGATCTTTCTTACTTCCCTTCAAACTCTTTGTTGGTGTGATTCTCATTCTTGTGATTTGGTGTTTTTCGGGTATAGCCGACACCATTGCATTGCCCTGTTTTTTGTTGATGATAGTGTAACCTCTGCCCGTCCGTGAACGTACCCAAACGTCAAGGGGAACCATGTAATCTCTTTGCGTTTGTGCGTGTGATTGTGTTTTCTTGCATATTGTTTTGTTTTTCATTTCTGTTGAGACTGCTTGGTGAAATCGGTCAGTTCTACTTGCACGGTGCGAAATCGAGTAAAGATGTAATATATTGTAAATATATATGGATTGAAAATATGAGAATTAATCCAGAAAAATTGTGGCCAAAAACAAAGAACGGCCTTTTGTTGCTAGATTTTCATAAATTTACATGTGTGCGCATGTTAATGCTAGTCTTACTCTCTTTATCGTGGTCGTGATTAAATAAGGGAATTGATATACGCAAACCACTTTTCGCTATCCGCAAACATTTGATATTCGCAAACCACTGTTTTTCAAATTAACTATCCGCAAACATAGTTGTTATCCGCAAACTACTGTTTTATAAATTTGTTATCCGCAAACATAATTGTTATATGCAATAATGACACCACAAATACATAGATATTAATAAACTTCCCAAAATATCATCATAATGTAATTAATTTTAGTTTTTCTAAAGTTCATACGAACATAGTTAACATTCAAAAGAAGTTATGATTGTAGCCTAATATGACATTGCTTCACACCGATGTTTTAGCCTGCAAAAATGAAGAAGATATCAATATTAATAGTTGCCTTGAAAAGAAGTCAAAAGAAGTCGTGACTAGCCTCTAAAGTTGCCTTGAAAATATTTAGCATTGTTTTTTGGCCTAATCTGTCACAGTATTTTGTCAGTGTTTTTGCCTGCATATGGAGAAAAATTAATATTAATAGTTGTAAAATTAGCATTTGAAAAAAAAAACTTTAATTGAAATTGCATAAAAATGTTTACATACCACTTTTCATTATCAATTATCCAATGTCAGTAATGTACTTGGTCCCGTTGCCGGCGGTGGTTCTTGCAACCGTTCGTTGTAATGCACTCTCCAATTATAGGCAATATCGTGTTGTCGCGACGAAAGTTCGCATACGAGTCAGATTCGTCAACATGGAGCCCGACCACCACATTTGCATACATGGGTTCTCAGTCACCTTCTTCGACGCCTCCAAGCATGCAAGCTCATACTTATTATTTATTATCTTTATATTATAAGCAAGGAGAAAAAGAGCCATGGTGTACGGGCAAGTCATTTTGGTGGTCAAGATGGTCTCAAATCGAAAAGTGATCAACACGAAAGTTGTAGATCTCGGCGAGACGAACAACTTTTATGTTGACCACTTTTGATATGGAGCAGTCTTGGTCCTCGATTTGGCCCCCGAAATCGGGGGCGGCGGAACGGTTTACTGTAGCAGTTCCGCCGCCCCCGATTTCGGGGCCCAAATCGAGGTCCAAGACGGCTCCATATCAAAAATTGGTCAACATGAAATTTGTTCGTCTCGCCGAGATCTACAATGTGTGTTGATCACTTTTCGATTTGGGATCATCTTGACCCCCAAAATGGTGCTGTTGGGTGGAGGTAGATGCAAACCTCGCCGTCATTGTTTGCGGATATAAAAAAATAAAACCCTAAAAAACTACTTAACCCGATTTGCGGATAGCGGATGGAGGTTTGCGTATATCAATTCCCTTAAATAATTTATTGAGTTTTTTGACGGTGAAGTGGGCCCATGTTGTTATCGGATCGGGACAACTGAGGGGGCCGAAAAAATGGGATGTTTGTTGGTGTTGTTTTCAGATGTATATATTGTGGCCGAGATGGCGGCCGTATATTATTTGTACGTGTTAATTTTGAAAGGATATTCATCAATTCACTTCGTGGTGCTTATTATTTAAGATCCTATTAATTAATTATATATTTGTATTGAAATATACTTTCATTATTATAGAGTGTTAAAACAGGAAAATAGTGCTCTGTGGTGACCATGCAATTGTTATTCATTATCCCGAAATTGTTTTCATTTCCCCACATGCGAACTTAATAAAACTTATAAATATTATATAAAATAAAATAATAAAAAATGATAAAATTATATAATAAATAGTTATAAAATTGAAATAAAAAAAGATAAATTTGAAAAGATGAACGTTTTACCAAAAAAATAATTTTTTTCTTATAGATATATAACATATACACACACATACTTGCAGTACTCTTGGTGCATTTTTTCTACTGTATTATATTTGGTTTTTCTTTCACTATTATATTTATTTCATTTTACAGGATTTATGAATTATTTTTTTTAATTATGATTAAGTTCTGTTTAATCTGTGTTTAGGTTTTTTTAAAATTAGATTTAGATTATATGTTATGAGTTTACAAAAATATATTATACAAAATAAAATTTAAAGAAGGAATGCATGAATTTAGTGATATTAAGAAACATTTTGTTGAGAAGAAAAAGAAAATGTGTGTATATACTTATATTATGGCTGCGTTTATCGCGGCTTATTTTTCTGGTGTGATTGGATAAAAATGTCATTGTCATATCAAAATCTTATGCCCCCAAACTATTTTTTTTATAACGGTAGTAACATTTGTCATACCAAATATACATTTTATGACAATTACGTTTTTGTCCAACCTCGTCGGAGAGAGAATAAGCCGTGTCAAACACAGCCTATATATTTATAAGTAGTTGGGTCTGGCTCAAGTGAATCCAATAGAGTTGAATAAAAACATTTTTTGTAGGTCCTCAGATTCATGCCGGAGATTTCTTCATTGATGTAGGTGGAATTATTATATCTACGTCTGCAATATCTTTTGGTGAGACTTTTTTCTGCTGCAAAACCTGAGGTTTTTTAACGATCTCTCTCTCTTTGCTCTTGTCTCAGAACTGACACTACAAGAAAAAATCCATTTAGCAACGAAAATTAGGAATGCTTAATAATTTGTTGGTAATTATCATCGAATTTAGCTAGCTATATGATATTTATTTTACCCACAAAAATAATAACAAAATTATTCGTTGCAAAATGACAACGAATTATTTTGTTATAAAATATTGTACTAAATAGAAACGAAAATTTTCTTTCAAAATTTCTATATTAATTATTTTAGATTAAAAATCTATGGAGGGAAATATTCAATTCCCTCTAAATATTTTCATCTCGCTTTAAATATATATATATATATATAAGTTTTAAAACAAATTAAAGAAGCGCTTGATATCCTCATTCTCATCTCGATATCTGCTCCCCTGCTATGATCGTCACTTTCCCGCACGATCTCCCCGCCTTGCACCAGCGAGAAATGAAAAATATATATACATATAAAAAATATAAATAATATATATATAATATATACAAAAAATATAAATATATATAATATAAGAAATAACGATATATAAAAATAATTATATATAATAAACTATATATATTAAACTATAAATAAAAATATATATTTATATGTATATATAAATATATATATATATATATATATAATATATAAATAAATATATATCTATAAATATAAATAATACATATATATAAAATAATTAAAATGTAATTTTATAATTATATTTATATATATATAATTTGTTATATATATTAATTTGTAAATCAAAAAACAATGGGTTAATTAGGAGGATGGTTAGGTAAGATATTATTTGTAGAGATCTGGTGATTAGGTAAAGATAAATTTGGTTAGGTATATATATATATATATATATATATATATATATATATATATATATATTATATATATATATAATATATATATATATATATATATATATATATATATATATATATAATATATTCAAAAAAATTTTTTTTTTTTGTATGTATATTATTTAGTTTAATCAAATAATTATATAAAATACAAAAGATTAGCATCAAAAGAATTCGTTTCTAAAAATTTTTTGATAATTAGAAAAAAATAAATTGCTAAATTTAGTTAGTGCCAAATTAGGTACAAATATATTTCTAAATTTATTGCTAATTAAAATTATCAACAAAAATTTAATTACTTAGCAATGAATTTTAATTAATAATAAATTTTGCTTCTTACTAATTAAGATTTTTTTTTGTTGTGTGATCGACCAAATCACAACATCAATAACACAGATTACATTTAGATCCGAAGTCGGCATTTTTTTTTGTTGACTTCAACAACAATCAATACAAGGAGCAAGAAGGTTTTGAATATACACATGAAGTCGGCCCTCTTTTTACTTAAAATAAATAATAAATATAAATTATTGACTTTAACGTAGTTAAAAGAATGGAAAAAAAAATATCCTACAAAAAAGAGCCCAGCACAAACGTGCACCTAATTTATCTGCTTGGGAAACTTTTAATTAAATTTCGGCAATATTGTAGAAACGTTACGGGTTCGTTCATTTCACAGATATTGATATTATAAGTATTAGTTTTGAGAATATTTAGTCATTTTTGTTGTTCGCACAAAAATTGTGCAGTGAAATGGGTTTTCTGGTGGAAAGTTGACAATATTCATCATAATCAAAAAACTCATGGATCCAATGCTTATCTCCAACGCCAGATATTGAGATCATCAACTATGACTTTTCCAAAGGAAAGCAAATTTTTTCGGCCGAATGTTATTTTTTCGGCCCGTACGTGATTTTTTTCGCCCAGACCTTAATTTTTTGGGTGCAGACGTGATTTTTTCGCAGGACGCAAGTTTTCGGCCGAACAAATTTTTTTTTGCTCGAACGCGATTTTTTTGGCCGGACTAGATTTTTCCGGGTTGTAAGCGATTTTCCCCGCCTAGAGTGATTTTTTCGCCCGGACACGAATTCTCCGCATGAACCCAAGATTTTTGCCCGACGCGTGAATTTGTTTTGGCCGGACACAATTTTTCTGCTCGAACGCGATTTTTTCGCCTGGGCGCACAATTTTTGCCCGACAACGCGAAAAAATGCGCTTGAGCAAAAAAGGGAGCCCAAGCGTAAAATCACGCCTAAGCAAAAAAATCACGCTCATGCGAAAACAATGCGCCCAGGCGAAAAATTCAAGCACTTTCTGCAAATGTCAATTCTCATGACAGAAAGACTTTCTGCAAATGACAAAATAAAAAACGATGAATGTCAATTCGTATGACAGTAAGTCATTATACAGACGAACAAAAAGATTGGATATAAACTCAGTGTCATTTTCCATGTGCACTGATATTTGATTGAAAACCAATAGTTTAATATCAATGTTCCTGAAACGAACGGACCTACAAATTTTTCATCTGAACTTTATAAAGGACGTTGTTATTAGCAAACCATCTTTCGATATTAGCAAATCATTGTTATTAGCAAATCTTTTATTTAAAAAGCGTTATTAACAAACTTTTTTGCTATTAGCAAATCACCAAAAAATAAAAATGAAATTTTCCAACATCGTTGAAGTGTTTGTCAAAACATATAGAATTTTTCTAACAACCATTGTTACTCTTTCATTTCATTGTCTCAAAAATATTTTTTAATAAAGTCAAAACATTACAACTTTTTTATAAAGTCAAAACATTACAATCTTTCTTTATAAAGTCAAAACATTACGAAGGAGGAGGAGGGGGCGGACCCTTACCTGAAGCCAATCTCCCTCGTCAGTCACCGTCGCCGAATCGTCTCTGGTTTACGAAGGAGGAGGGGGCGTGATCCGGGAATAGAGTTTAGGAAGGAGGAGGAGGCGGCGGAATACAAGAGAGGGGTTTTCGCATGAGGAGGAGGCGGCAGAATACAGGAGAGGGGATTTCACTTGAGGAGGAGTGTCGAAAATCGGGATAGGGGATACGAAGGAAGAGGATCGGGCGGAATACATGATAGGGTTTAGGAAATTGGAGGTTGCTAATAAAGGGAGGAGCCAAATAGAAAAAAACATCCTAAAAATCTTGAACCCGGTTTTTTTATGTTTGCTAATAACGAACAAAAATTTGCTGGTAACAATGTCCTTATAAAAATATGTGTTTTGGATTTAATAATAGAGCAAAATTCTCTATCTAACAAAGGGCATGATCGGACTAATGATTTGTTCAATTCCGAGTGAATTTGCATCAGATTACTCCTAAATGCTCTGATATGCTCCTTATGAGTACCTTAACCTGTAAATAAAATATATAAGAAAATCGATCTTCTTCATAAAAAAATACAAAAAATCAATGCTGTGTAGGGGTAAAATAATGAGAATATACCATCCAATTATGCTTCATTTGGCTCGGCTTTTCCCAGCTTATTTGTTTCAATGAGGCTGGACAAAAATGTCATTGTCCTACCAAAATCTTATGCCTTAAACTAGTTTAGTTTTTTGCAACAATTGTGATACCAAACATTATATGAAAATAATGTTTTTGGTCAACCTCACCGAAGTAAATAAACCATGTCAAACACAACCTTAATTTGTGAGATCCAAAATCATAACTTTGCATATTGAAGCTATGATGTTGGAGATCATAATCCCTTGGAGAAGTTTCTAGTCCAAAGAGGGCCCACTCCCTAGAATGTCCTAAAAAGAGCATCTTAGGAGAAATAATATGAGCATGCTCTCTGAGGACACAAAGACCAGTGTTGAGTGAAATGGTGTGGCCTCGAGTGCCAAAATTTTGCTTTCCAGCGTGTTGGGCATGGGATCCGAGGAGGGTAAGGTGCAGCAAATGTACTGTACGGTAAAGTGCGGGTGATCCGACAGCTGCGAGCTCATCTCAGCTCGCGCGGAGATGCATGCACATCTTAACTCGCATTGAGATGTGTGCGTTGAGATGTGCACGCATCTCTGCGTGCTTTCATCCATTGAATCGGTAAAGTGCAACGACTCGCATCCATCGGACCAGATATAATAATGTATTCATTGATTCATAATATTTTCTATAAAAATCATACCATTAATGTAATTACAATTTTATTATTTTACATATTATTAACATGGCCATTTTGAATCATAACCCTTCAGCCCATTTTGAATCTTTATAACGAAGGTAATTTGTTGGGCCTTTTCATTTAAGGCCCATCACGATACTTACAAAATTTATGAGCGTTGTCTGAGGAGCGTTATGCTCTTTTGGGCTGGGTGTCAGGTCCGTGGGAGAATGTGACGCACATCTCAAAGCAAAATAATTGAGGACCATCCCGGATTCACACACGTTGCTAAACTGAGCGGTTGCTAAATGGTTGTGGATGAAAGGAGGCACGGATTGAGCCACATACCCAAGGCATTCTATGTTAATGTATATTTGGGTACATAACGAGTTCAGAGGTTTAACGGGTCTGGTTCGGATGTCAGGATATCCGATACCCGTATTAAACCTAAAGTTTGACTAAAAAACCCAAGCTGAGGGCATGCAACGGGGAGGTAGTTCTACTTTGACCACCATCCGGGATGTTTCGAGCCACCTAACATTCTCAAAGTTTGCCCTAGCTGCCGGTACTCCCGGTGCTCCCGTTCCCCTCTCCTTCTCGGGATTTTTTACTGTTTCGTCGACTGAATCGCGATTTTTCTCCGTGAAAAGGATCCCGCCGCTCCTATTCCCAGCCTGCCGTCGATAGGGAGAACAAAGCGGACAAGCTTTTCACCGGCTTGTTTTTTTTGCCGTAAAAGAGCCAGCTCAAGTGATTGCGAAGGATCGCGTACCGGTCGAATCTGGGCTAACAACGAAGGTTAGGCCCATTCGGATCGAGGATAAGGTGATTAAGCAGCTGCGGAACAAGACAATTGGGATGGTCAAGATCTGGTGGGACAACTGTGGCCGTGAGGAACTAACATGGGAGCGGGAGCAAACCATGCGTGCTGAATTTCCCGAGTTGTTTGTATAAAATGTTGTAACATTTTTTTGAAGAGAATGTATGTGGTAACATGTTTATTACTGCCTTTTTAACGTGATATGTAAATTTTCGGGACGAAATTTCTGTACGGAGGGGAGGATTGTAACACCCCAAACATAGGAGGAGGTAACAGGCTAAAGTCGAGCAGAGCTCGACGAAAACGTCGAGCAGAGCTCGACGAGTGTCAAACAGAGTTAGACGAAATCAATCCCATTCGACGAATTTCGTTCGACGAACTCAAACCCATGTGACGACTTGTCGAAAAAAGATATCGCCGACTGGCGACTCGTGTCAGATGGCTGGTGAGCGGCCAGTGAGCGGCGATTGACTTTTCAGCTCAAATCTGGCCTTTGCTTTGTTTGAGGAGAGATCATGTGACTGGGATTAGTCCCGAATCCACTGAACCAAAGAAAGAGTAGGAAGGAGCTTTCATTCTCTTTTTCTATTTCTCTCTTCATCTCTTGAGTTTCCTTGAGTAAAAAGGAAGAAGAAGCTAAGAGGTGCTGAGCTGAACTTTGTAAGCTTACTGAAGGAGATCTCGTGGTCGAAGCCAGATCTAAGGCTAGATCCGCAAAGGGGAAAGTGAGGCGCTCACTCCATCTGCATCAAAAAGCATCGCCATGGCTAGGAAGAGAACTACTAGGGTAACGAGTTTCTCCTGGACAGGTGAAGTCCTCAATATGCATACTTGCATGGATCCCCTTACCAAAAGGTGAAAAAGGGTGGATTCCAATGGGTAGATCAGTTTGATCCTCATAGATTCTTGCATATAGATCCAAAAATGTAGAGTACGAAATATGCATGTTGTGTGAAGCTCATCTGGATAAGTTGGTCTGGATTGGTGATATTTATTTTGTGTCCGGAGAAGACTCCGTGGATATGCATGTGATGTATGCTACATCAAGTACTGGAAGCATTTCCAGAAAAATACCCAGGAATGATCACAGTTTGGAGAACTGTTGGTGTCGCCGGGTGATAGTGAGTGTCGCCAGGCGATAGCTCCCAGTGAGCTGAAATTTTGTGTGACCTGTCTCAACGAGACCTGGGGGCCATTGTATGTGAGGTTGTGTGCTTAATTTGCCTGGCTTGTGGTGGGTGCTAGCCCAAAATGGACAAAGCTGTGTGGCTTGTGATGAGTTGAGCTTGAAGGCCAATTACTGTGTCATCAAGTTATGTACCTCTGAACGACTGGATCGTCAAGTTAAGTACCTCTGAATGAGCAGTTGGTCGTCAAGTTAAGTACCTCTAAACGACATAGTCGTCAAGTTAAGTACCTCTGAACGACAAAGTAGCCGTTAAGTTATGGACCTCTGACGGTGTGTTACACGGGGGAGTCCGGTACACCGAAAATATGCCCTGAGTGTACGGGGCGCGTGGTCGTTGGGCCACGTTTGTGGTGAATGGTGCTTAAGTGCACCTTGATGTTGCCAATACATATACATTCTATGCCTATTGCAGGGATGAAGAAAAGCCGCCACGAGTAAGAGGTAGGTTCGTTATTGTACAACCCTGTGTCCGGCGAGCGGGTCCTACCAGGGAGGTTGAACAGGCCTGCCCCGCGACTCGCACCCAAGCGGCAGGACGGGCTGAACGACTAAAGGGCTGGCCCGCTCCTGCCCATCTCAGGCGAGCGAGCTGGCAACCCGCAGCAAGCGAGCCGGACCCGAGCTGGCGACCCGCAGCAAGCGAGCCGGACCCGAGCTGGCGACCCGCAGCAAGCGAGCGGACCCGAGCTGGCGACCCGCAGCAAGCGAGCCGGACCCGAGCTGGCGACCCGCCGCAAGCGAGCCGGACCCGCGATTGGCGACCCGCCGCAAGCGATCCGGACCCCGAGCGCGACCTGACCGCCGATCCGCCCGGCAAAAGGCAGGCGACTCGCCCATATCGGCTCACACTCGCCCAGTGAGGGTAGG
This sequence comes from Platanthera guangdongensis, assembly GCA_039583875.1. Taxonomy (NCBI): domain Eukaryota; kingdom Viridiplantae; phylum Streptophyta; class Magnoliopsida; order Asparagales; family Orchidaceae; genus Platanthera; species Platanthera guangdongensis. The sequence goes on from CM077158.1 coordinate 7,067,630, forward strand.
CGAGCCCCAGAGCCGGGTCGCACCCGCCTCCTGCGGGAGAACTGAAGGCGAGCTGACCGCCCGGGGGTGCGAATAGCTACTCAGAACAGCAGAGCCTCGCTGTTGGCAGGCCAGGTTGGACTGCGCATAGCTGTTCAGAACAGCGGAGTTTGGCTGTTGGCAGACCCATCCAGGGGTCTTTTGGTACTTCCAGGTCAGTCCTTTTGGTTATTGGCAGTTCAGATTCTGAAAATCTATAAATAAGACCCAAGGGGTACCTCAGAGGGGACGCTTTCAGTGCCTCCTTGCTCTCATTTTCAAGTGTTCTCTGAGAGTACCTTAGCTCGGCTCTTGGCTAAGGAGGGAAAGCGCTCAGAGATCTTCCGGGTTTGTGGTGGGACCTCCCTGCCGAGCCTTGGGTCTGTCTCTTCTTGTCTCTCTCGTTGTTTTTCTTGCAGGTGCGAAGTAGGCACGAGACCACCCCTTCCCCAAGGGTCGAACTCCACAAGAGGCCGGTTTCCGGTTTCAACATTTTGGTGCGGTGAGCGTGGAAAGTGGTCAGTGCAGAAAAGCTTCGGCGAGCTCAATGACGGGAGGTCAAGGATCTGACAGGCAGAACTCGCCGCCCAACCCACCTCTCGCGACAGTGGGGATGTTTGAAGACTTCAGGAACGAGGTGCTGGATCTCGTCAAGATCGCACTCGGCGTGCGGGCCGAGTGTTCGACTCCCCGCAGCCCAGATCGCAGCCGCCCCCTCTCTGGGCGAGGACGCTCCTGGCAGGCGAGCCGGGAAGGAAGTGGCTGAGGAAGGTCGGGGGAGCGAGCTCTCGGGGCGCGAGCTCTTCCCCGGCTCGGCAGGCCGAGGCCGATTCGGCGAGCTGGGTCCGCGTGACTCGCCGGCCCGCCAGGTGGGGGGAGGCAGCCCTTTTAGCGAGCTGGTCTCCTCAGCTCCAAGTACCAGACGGGTTCAGAGAGCCCGAGATGACCTACTACACCGGGAAGGGAGACCCGGTTCAGCACGTCCAGTGGTTCGAAGACGTGGTCTCCATCCGTCAGATGTCGGACGGATTCAAGTGCCGTCTCTTCGCCATCACCCTCCGGGATAAGGCGAGGGAGTGGTTCCACACAGCTGCCGGCCAGTTCCATCTATTGCTTCGAGGACCTACGCCGAGGGTTCATGTTGAGGTTCACAACCGCAAAGAAGAGGAAGAAGGAGTCTGAGTCCCTGTTCCACATAAAGCAGGGGGTAAACGAGACGTTGGGGAGCTACGTCGATCGGTTCCAGGAGGAGGTTACCCAAGTTCAGGAGATGCCGGGCCACAGTCTGATGATGGCCTTCACACTGGGCCTGCAGCAGGGTTTCTTCCGCATGGAGCTGAAGAGGATTCCCCCCTCTCCTACGAGGAGCTGATGGAGAGGGCGGCGAGAGAGGTCGACGGGGAAGCGTCGAACCCAGAATTTGCGAGAAAGTTGGCCAGGTGGGCGACTGAGGAGGAGAAGGAGTCGAGGGGAGGAAGAAGACAGGAAGAGAGAGGAGGGAGGATCCCAGGCAGAGGGAGCAGAGGCAGCTCCAAGGACAGCAACCGGGATGGGGGCGTCAGGAGCCCGACCGTAGGCTGGGCTGGAGACCAGAGTGGCAGGGGCAGGGGCCACAGAGGGGATACTACGGGAGAGGCCACTATCAGGGGAGGCAGGACCAGTTCCACCCCCCAGGCTGGAGGCAGGGTCAGAGGCCGCGACTCCCCGATCAGGAGGAGGCCATGGCCATAGCTCTGGGAGCAAGGAGAGGGGTCATGAGGAGGAGGAGAAGGGAGTTCAGGGTGGAACTGCCCTACTGCGACTTCCATCAGGAAGAGGGGCACGCAACGGCCACGTGCCCGGAATTCTTGGAGATGAGAGAGAACAGGGGGCGGCAGCAGCAGCAGGAGGAGGTGCGGCAGGAAGTAAGGATCGAGGAGGTCCTGCCTCGGACGGAGGAGGATCGCTGTGAAGACCGGGTGGATGTGGGGACCCGAGGAATGATCGGAGTGATCCACGGGGGAGTGGGGGTCGAGGCTTCCCGCAAGGCGAGTCTCCACACCATGTATCGGCGGAGCGTCGCCTCTACGTCCCAAACCCCGCCGCCAGAGGAGAGGATCACTTTCTCTAGAAGTGATATGCCGGACCACGAGGATCCGTTCTGTGATGCGTTGGTCATCAAGGCCGCCATCGAGAACTTCACTGTCTCTCGGATCCTAGTGGACAATGGGAGTTCCGTGAACGTCGTCTTCAAGAAGGCGTTTGACGCGATGCAGGTGGAAGCTAAGAGGGTGCTGGCCTCGGACGGGCCCTTGTTCGGGTTCTCGGGAGAGAGGAAGGAGGTAGAGGGAGGAGTCGGCCTCCACGTAACCCTGGGGGGGCAGTCCCGAAACTGCAAGTTCGTCATTGTGGACGCCCCCAGCAGCTACAGCGCAATCTTCGGGAGGCCCCTGATCAGTGCCTTCCGTTGCGTCCCCTCATCTTTCCATCAGTGCTTGAAGTTCAACGCTGAGGGGGCGCAGGTCAGGGTTAGGGGAGACCCTAAGGTGGCACGGGAATGCTACGTCACCGCGGTGAACACCATCTCTTGGCAGGAAGGGCCGAGGAGATGGGGCGGAGGATGGAGGCAAACGAGCAGGGAGCCGGAGAGGTGGAGCTGGAGGTGAAGGGCTGCGCAGGAAAGGCGGGAAGAGGAGGTTTGGAGGAAGTGGTCGAAGTAAGGGCCGTGGCAGGGGAGATGGAGGTAGAGGTCCCCGCTCAGGAGGAAGGGGATGCCGAGGGATGGGGGGAGCAGTCCAGACTGGAGGCCGCAGAGGAGGTGGTGGAGCTGGAAGTGCTCACCCGCGGAGGCAGGGTGGAGAAGATCCGCGTCAGCGGGGGGCTGACCCCGGAGGACCAGGGCAGGATGCTGGAGTGCATCCAGAAGAACGTGGACATCTTCGCCTGGAGCGCCGCGGAGATGCCGGGGGTTGACGCGGATGTGGCTTGCCACCGCCTCAACCTGGACCTGGGAACACGCCCGTCCAGCAGAAGAAGAGATCCACGACGGACAAGCTAGCAGAGCCCATCAGGGAGGAGGTGGCAAAACTTCTCAAAGCGGGCTTCGTGTCCGAAATTCAATACCCCGGCTGGGTCTCGAACGTTGTGATGGTCAAAAAGGGAGACGGCCGCTGGCGCCTGTGTATCGATTTTTCCCTTCTTAATAAAGCTTGTCCTAAGGATTGTTACCCCTTGCCTCGGATCGACGCGCTGGTTGACTCAGCCGTCGGTTTTTCTGTAATGAGTTTTTTAGATGCATTTTCAGGTTACCATCAGATCAGGATGCACCCCCCGGACATAAAGGATGTCTCATTCATCACAGGGGACGGCTGCTATTGCTACAAGATGATGCCGTTCGGGTTGAAGAACGCTGGTGCCACCTATCAAAAAATGATGGACAGGGTCTTCAAGGAGCAAAGGGGGAGAAACTTGGAGGTCTACGTGGACGACCTCATGATCAAGAGCCGAGACGTGGACTCCCACCTCCGGGACCTGGAGGAGACGTTCACCACCCTGCGCCGATACAAGATGCGGCTGAACCCCCTTAAGTGTGTTTTCGGGGCTAGCCGGGGGAAGTTCTTGGGGCATCTCCTCACCCCCGCGGGGGTCGAGCCGAATCCCGATAAGGTCAAGGCAATCTTGGAGTTGGGGTCCCCGCGGAATGCGAAGGAGGTCCAACGGTTGACGGGGAAGCTAGCAGGACTGAGCCGCTTCCTCTCTCGGGCAGGGGAGAAGTGCTCCCCCTTCTTCAAAACGCTGAGGGGGGCCAGAGGTTCGAATGGACTAAGGAATGCGAGGAGGCGTTCCAGGCCCTCAAGGCGCAGCTAACACAGGCCCCGCTGCTCCAGGGGCCGAAGGAGGGTGAAGACTTGTTCCTATATCTCGGGGTCGGGGCAGAGGCCCTGAGCTCCGTCTTGGTTCGAGAAGAGGGGAAGAGACAGCTCCCTGTCTATTACGTCAGCCGGGTCCTGAGGAAGGCCGAACTCCGGTATCCGATCCTGGAGAAGCTCGCGTTCGCATTAATCATCTCGGCCCGGAGGCTACGGCCTTACTTCCAGGCGCACTCGATCCGAGTGGTGACAGACCATCCTCTCCGCAATATCTTCGAGGGGGTGGAGCACTCGGGCCGGCTGGCCAAGTGGTCGGTGGAGCTAAGCGAGTTCGATGTCTCCTTCGTGCCACGGCTCTCGATCAAAGCTCAAGCGATGGCCGACTTCCTGGCCGACTACGTGGTAGAAGTAGCAGAGGAGGAGCTCACTTGCCCGGCTCCTTGGAAGGTGAGGGTGGATGGAGCCTCAGGAAGGCATTCACTCGGGATAGGAGTGGTCCTGGAGAGCCCCCAAGGGACTCAGATTGAGCAGATGGTGGTGGTACATTTCCCCATTACTAACAACCAGGCCGAGTACGAAGCAGTGATAGCGGGACTACGCCTGGCCAGAGAGTTGGGGGTGCTGGATGTGGAAGTTCTGACCGACTCCATGGTGGTGGCTTCCCAGATCAACGGGGAGTTCGAAGCAAGGGAGCCCGCTTTGAAGTTATACTTGGCCAAAGTGAAGGGGGTCATAGGGACCTTCCAGACCTTCTCCATCCAACACGTGCCAAGGGAAAAGAATGAACAGGCCGACCAACTGGCGAAGCATGGCCCCCGGATGGGGGGCACCATCACCGACCTGTTCCGCCCCTCCATCGAAGAGGGGGAGCTCATGGAGATCGATCAGCAGCCCTCGTGGATGGACCCGGTAATAGCTTTCCTCTCCACGGAGAGTATCCGGAGGGAGTAGACAAGAAGAAGTTGAGGCACAAGTCCGCCTACTACCTCCTCAAAGACGGGCAACTATACAGAAAGACCCTTTCCGGGATGCTGGCTCGCTGCGTGTCCGAGGGCGAGGCGCAGAGGATCTTGGAAGAAGAAGTCCACTCCGGGGTGAGTGCGGGAGTCATTCCGGGAGTCGGACCCTGGAGGGGAGGATAGTCCGGCAGGGGTATTTCTGGCCCACCCTGGGCCGAGACGCCGCGGAGTTCGCAAGAAGATGTCATAAGTGCCAGCTATTTGCCCCCCTCCAGCTACAGCCGGCCCAGCAACTCAAGAGCATCACGGCCCCCTGGCCCTTTGCAATCTGGGGAATGGATTTGGTCGGGCCGTTCCCCCAGGCTAGCGGCCAGAGAAGGTTCCTCCTGGTAATGATCGACTACTTCTCAAAGTGGATGGAGGTGAAGGCGTTGGCAAAGGTGACCTCCCAGGTAATCAGGAACTTCGTTTGGGGGGAGATCATCTGTCGCCATGGGCTGCCCCAGGCCATCGTCACAGACAACGGGCCTCAGTTCGCCAGCGCCGAGTTCACCAGTTTTTGCGAGCAGCTAGGGATCGACCTCAGATTCGCCTCGGTCCACCACCCCAGGAGCAACGGGCAGGTGGAGGCGGCGAACAAAATCATCGTCAATCTCCTCAAAAAGAAGGTGGAAAACCTGAGGGGGAGCTGGGTGGAGCAGCTCCCCGCCGTCCTTTGGGCCCTTAGAACCACCCCAAACACGGCCACGGGGGAGACCCCCTTCAAGCTCTCCCATGGGTGCGAGGCGGTGCTCCCCATAGAATTTGAAGTTCAAACGCCGCGGGTCGGAACGGCCAGGGAAGGCCGAGAGGAATGGCAAGCCGAGAATGGGGAGGAGCTGAGACTCTCCCTCGACATGGTAGAAGAGTTGAGGGATCTTTCGGCCGTCCGACAGGAGGAGGTCAAAAGGAGGATGGCGAAATACTTTGACAAGTATGTCAGGGTCAAGCAGTTCACGGAAGGGGACCTGGTACTGAAGAAGGTGGACGCGGCAGGGCGGTCAGCGCCTGTAGGGAAACTCAACCCCAGCTGGGAGGGGCCATTCATTGTGAAGGAAGTTTTGAAGTCGGGGGGCTATCGGCTCCAAAATGTAGAGGGCGAGGCCCTGAGTCTCACCTGGAGTGGAGATGACTTGAAGAGATTTTTTTCCTAATTTTCTGTAAACAACCTGATTTCTCATAATGAAGCTTTTCTTCTCCTCCCCCCCCAGGAATGTCATATCTATGCTTGCTCAGAGAGTTGGAATGAACTTGGACCCCGAGAAGATCCCGCTGCCAGGCTCCCACCTAGCTGGCAGGGCCGGAAGTCACTCGGTGTCATCCCTAGCCTCGAGAAGATCCCGCTGCCAGGCTCCCACCTAGCTGGCAAGGCCGGAAGTCACTCGATGGAATGAACTTGGACCCCGAGAAGATCCCGCTGCCAGGCTCCCACCTAGCTGGCAGGGCCGGAAGTCACTCGGTGTCATCCCTAGCCTCGAGAAGATCCCGCTGCCAGGCTCCCACCTAGCTGGCAGGGCCGGAAGTCACTCGATGGAATGAACTTGGACCCCGAAAAGATCCCGCTGCCAGGCTCCCACCTAGCTGGCAGGGCCGGAAGTCACTCGGTGTCATCCCTAGCCTCGAGAAGATCCCGCTGCCAGGCTCCCACCTAGCTGGCAGGGCCGGAAGTCACTCGATGGAATGAACTTGGACCCCGAGAAGATCCCGCTGCCAGGCTCCCACCTAGCTGGCAGGGCCGGAAGTCACTCGGTGTCATCCCTAGCCTCGAGAAGATCCCGCTGCCAGGCTCCCACCTAGCTGGCAGGGCCGGAAGTCACTCGATGGAATGGATCTGGACCCCGAGAAGACCCCGCTGCCAGGCTCCCACCTAGCTGGCAGGGCCGGAAGTCACTCGGTGTCATCCCTAGCCTCGAGAAGATCCCGCTGCCAGGCTCCCACCTAGCTGGCAGGGCCGGAAGTCACCCGATGGAATGAACTTGGACCCCGAGAAGATCCCGCTGCCAGGCTCCCACTTAGCTGGCAGGGCCGGAAGTCACTCGGTGTCATCCCTAGCCTCGGGAAGATCCCGCTGCCAGGCTCCCACCTAGCTGGCAGGGCCGGAAGTCACTCGATGGAATGAACTTGGACCCCGAGAAGATCCCGCTGCCAGGCTCCCACCTAGCTGGCAGGGCCGGAAGTCACTCGGTGTCATCCCTAGCCTCGAGAAGATCCCGCTGCCAGGCTCCCACCTAGCTGGCAGGGCCGGAAGTCACTCGATGGAATGAACTTGGACCCCGAGAAGATCCCGCTGCCAGGCTCCCACCTAGCTGGCAGGGCCGGAAGTCACTCGGTGTCATCCCTAGCCTCGAGAAGATCCCGCTGCCAGGCTCCCACCTAGCTGGCAGGGCCGGAAGTCACTCGATGGAATGAACTTGGACCCCGAGAAGATCCTGCTACCAGGCTCCCACCTAGCTGGCAGGGCCGGAAGTCACTCGGTGTCATCCCTAGCCTCGAGCAGATCCCGCTGCCAGGCTCCCACCTAGCTGGCAGGGCCGGAAGTCACTCGATGGAATGGATCTGGACCCCGAGAAGACCCTGCTGCCAGGCTCCCCCTAGCTGGCAGGGCCGGAAGTCACTCGGTGTCATCCCTAGCCTCGGGAAGATCCCGCTGCCAGGCTCCCACCTAGCTGGCAGGGCCGGAAATCACTCGATGGAATGATCCAGAAAGCAATGGCCTGCGACCTAGAGCAAATTGCGTTGTCAGACTCCCACCTAGCCGGCAAGGCCGGAAACTGCCCGAAAAGCGTGCGCAGCAGGACGGAATCGCAAGAGTTAGCCAGAAAAGAAGGAAAGGGTCTAGCATAGCCCCACCCTCAAGCCCCGGAAAGGTGGTCGAGTAAACACAAAGGCCTGGGCGAGAGTCCACAGAAATCTAAGCATGCGGCCGAGGGGCGAGCCAGCTCACCTCGCTCGGCAGACGAGCAAGCTCGCCTCGCTCGGCAGACGAGCAAGCTCGCCTCGCTCGGCGGACGAACCAGCTTGCCTCGCTCGCGGACGAGCCAGCTCGCCTCGTCAGAGCCGGGCCGCTGGGACGGGTCGCGCCGTCCGGCAATGACATCGTTAGAAAACAAGACAGGCGAGAAGTGTAAAAAGAACAGTGTGTAAAAGGAACAATAGACAGAAATAGAGTATAAGCGCAACTCGCGCATACAACACAGACCAGATTTTTACACATAATGTTCATCTACAAGGCAGATTACAAAAAACACGAGACCTAGAAACCCTAAAGCGGCTGGAAGCTTCTGTCGCCGGCTCCGCACGGGGAGGAACAGCGCCGGCACCACGTCTTTTGTCGAGAGTCCCGCTGCCTCGCTCGTAAGCAGATCCGCGCGCCTCAGCGTCTGCATCGTGTATCTCGCTGCGCTGGCCGCGTTCTTCTGCATTAGCACTTCCAGGTCGTAGTCGGAGAGGTGCTCGCGCGGGCAGACCCCGCTGGCCGGAGGAGGGACAGCGGCAGCGGCCTCCAGCTCGCGTACCCGGGCCTCCAGCGCCGCCTTCTCCTGGCGAAGGGTGGCAATCTCGGCGCCCATCCGGCTCGCCATCGCCGCGTCCTGAAAAACGGAATAGGAATCATCATAAGCTGCGTTCGCAAGAAGAAGAGATTAGCTCCGGTTGAGAGCGTACCACCCCGCCCAGATATTGCGCGAGGGTCTCCTCGGCGGCGGCGGCTCGCCCTCTCTGAAGATCCGCGTCCTCCCGAGCGAGCTTCCGGGCCTCTTCCTTCTCCTCCGCCATCTTTTGGATGGACGCGGCGTTCCGCTCCACCTGGGTACAGCGTCGCCCCACCATGTGCGCCAGCTCCAGGCCGCGCAGCTGGGCCCGCGCGCTCTCATGGATCAGCACCCATGTCTCCTCCTTGTCGAATATGGCGGCGTCTTCGCGCGAGTACAACCCAAAGGAGAAGCTGTACGCCTCCCCGCCGATTGTGTCCTGTTCCATCCAGCTCGGCAGCAGGGTCGAGATCGTTGCGCGATTCGACTCCTTGTCCCAAGCCAGGAGCGGGACGCCGAGCTCGTCCAAGTACCTCTCGCCGTAGCCGAAGTTCCGATGCCCTCTCGGCACCGGCTCCGCAGCGGCTCCAGACCCGCCCGGCGGCGCGGAGGTGCCCGCCGCCCCGACCGGGGAATCGCTGGTCGAAACAACCAGCGGGGGCGAGGGGGCCTCAGTCGGCAAGACCGCGGGGGCCTTGCCCTTTCTTTGGCCTGCGGATGGTTGCTGATCCGCGGTCTTCGCCGACTTCGGCGGAGGCGCCGACTGCCCGCCGCCCGGTCGCTTCTTGGCCGGGACCGATGAGATGTCGCGCTGAGCGGCATCCGCGGCCTGGGCGCGGGCGAGAACCCCGGGGGGATCCGGGCGCTTTCGTAAGGAGGATGAAGGGGAATGTCGCGTTCGCCTGCGAAGAAGGGAAGGTGAGATGAAAGAAGAGTGGGAAAGTAAGGACTAATGGAGACGAGTAGCAAACCTCCCCCCGGCGGGACAACCGCGAGATCGTCAAGGTGGCGGCGCAGGAACGCGACCTCGAAGTTCTTCCCGACGAAGAACGCGAACAGGTCGGCTTCATGGCCGCCTAGGTTGGGTGGCCGGTAGCTCGCCTCGCTGAGCTGCACCGGCGAGAAGGGCACGTTGCCGAAGTCCCCCTTGACGAACAGGAACTTCTTCAGCCAGTTGTGGCTCTTGTTGACAGTCTCCCGCACCTTGAGGTGGGCGCTGGAGAAGTAGGCCGTCCCGTCTCGGTTCGCCCTGAAAGAGAACAGCTTCCGGAATACTGCGAGGCTGAACTCCACCCGCTCCTCTCGCAAGAAGCAGGCGAACCCCATCATGACGGCGATGGAGTTCGGGGTCATCTGGCCCAGGACGATCCCGAAGTATTTGAGCACCTGGCGCACCTCGGGCCACAGGGGAAGTCGCAGGCCCACCTCGAAGTGAGCGAGAGGGATGGCGAGCTCATCCCCAAATAGGTCGTTGATCTTCTCCCTCTCATCAGGTCGCCTCGCAGAAAACCCGGCCGGGATGTGGTCGCCTAGAGCTTCCAAGTATTCGCGCTCTGTGATGACGGCGCGAGGGAAATCGTGCTCGGAGAAGGTCCAAGCGCATTTGCTTCGGCCGTCCGCGTCGCCGCCGCCTCCGCCCATCCCCGTTGATTCGCCGCCGAACGCGAGACAAAAAGCCGGGAGGCGAGCTAGAATCGCACTTCGCGAGAAAAGGGGAAGCGAGAAGACGTTTTGGAGTCGGTGAAGAAATAAGGGCGGCAGGACCTATTTATAGGAAAAGAGAAGGGGCGGGAAACTTCCCGCCAAAAGATGGGGTGCGGATAGCAAAAATTAATCCGACGGTTCGACTTCCCGCGCGCGAGCACACCTCAAAGGTCGAGCCGGCACGGTTCTCGCCCGGCTGCAGCCGCGGGAGACCGGAGCGGGCGAACCAACCCCAACCCGCACCTGCACGGCGTGCCGCGCGAGACGGGAGATTCCCCGTCTAGCGAGCTCCTCGGCTCGCCCCCGCCCCGATCAGCGCGAAGAGAAGAATGGACCTTTCCCCCTAACCCGCACACAGAAGACCAAAGAAGAGCAGCGCAACAATTTCAATACATCTCAGCAACAAAATAGTTAGGCCCATAGGCAGGCTAAAAGAGTCGCAAGCAATTACAAATACAAATACAAGATAAATTCGAGATGACGGTAACCCCGCGGTATCACGCGAGCGAGGGGCAAACAACTGGGTCAGTACTCGACCCACTTCCACCTGTGCCGCCTCTTCGTTCCCGCCCGAGGCGGCACGCGGGGATCGTGGTAATCGCGAACCGCCACCAGCTCCCGCTGAGCCCGGCCGACCTGCTCCACGGCGCTCTTAAGATGCCCCTCAGCTCGCGTTATATGCACGCCCGGCGAGGTGACGTCGTCGTCTTCCGCTTCACGCCGAGGGCCCTCCAAGGCCGCGAGCCGGGCATCGGTCTCGGCCTTGTCGCCTTCGATCCTCCTTATGGCCTCCTGCAGCAGCATTGTGTGTTTCTGGAATAGCTGCGTCACCTGCCTCTTCATCCCCGCCGCATCGTTCGGGTCGCCCAGATAGTCAGATACACTGTCCACGTCAGGCGGGGGCGAGTACCCTTCGCTCATCTCGGTCTCAGGCGAGGCCCTGCGAAAGCCTGCGAGCGGGGAGGGGTCAGAATGAGCGAGCAAGAGGCAAAGTCAACGATAAAAACCAGCTCACCAGGGGTGGGCACATCGCCCGCACCGACAGATGGGCGGGAAGAGCCCGGTCGATCCCGAAAGTCCCCTCCCTCGAGGGTCTCAAGAGATTTCCCCAGCCCATGGGAGACCGCTGGACGGGGAGTTTCCGGAGGTGGGCGATCCGGACCTGGGGAACTCGCGATCTTCTCAGGCGATGGAGGCGGAGGACGATCCTCTCCCCGGTTCTCCACCTCCTCACAGGGAATTACCTGCAAAACAGGGAGTCAGACGAATAGCGATAATCGGCGGAAGGCCACGCACCCCGGGGACTACCTCAGCACCCGCCGCCGAGCTGGAGGCCGGGCAGTCGCCCGCCAGAGAACGCTTAACGATCTTTCCCTTCGCCGGCCTGAAGAGGGGGCCGGAGGATCCGCGAGCTAGCCATGGGGCGGCCTCAAGGGCCTCCTCCTGAGTCTGCAGGACCGCTGCCGCCAGGCGAGCTCGCACTTCTTCGCTAACCGGCATCGAGGAACAAAAGTCTGCTCAGAGAAAATAAAGGGATTTGGGGGGCCTCCTACAGGGGTCAGCGGTATGTATTTATAGCAGAACAGTGGGCCCCCACCAGAAGATTCCCTGCCAGCTCAGCACAGGGGCTCGCCGAACACGCGGGTTGGATGGTTCTTTCCGAGCTTGGTTCAAGCTCAAAAAGAGCGGGGATTGTGTACAACCCTGTGTCCGGCGAGCGGGTCCCACCAGGGAGGTTGAACAGGCCTGCCCCCGCGACTCGCACCCAAGCGGCAGGACGGGCTGAACGACTAAAGGGCTGGCCCGCTCCTGCCCATCTCAGGCGAGCGAGCTGGCAACCCGCAGCAAACGAGCCGGACCCGAGCTGGCGACCCGCAGCAAGCGAGCCGGACCCGAGCTGGCGACCCGCAGCAAGCGAGCCGGACCCGAGCTGGCGACCCGCAGCAAGCGAGCCGGACCCGAGCTGGCGACCCGCCGCAAGCGAGCCGGACCCGCGATTGGCGACCCGCCGCAAGCGATCCGGACCCCGAGCGCGACCTGACCGCCGATCCGCCCGGCAAAAGGCAGGCGGCTCGCCCATATCGGCTCGCACTCGCCCAGTGAGGGTAGGCGAGCCCCAGAGCCGGGTCGCACCCGCCTCCTGCGGGAGAACTGAAGGCGAGCTGACCGCCCGGGGGTGCGAATAGCTACTCAGAACAGCAGAGCCTCGCTGTTGGCAGGCCAGGTTGGACTGCGCATAGCTGTTCAGAACAGCGGAGTTTGGCTGTTGGCAGACCCATCCAGGGGTCTTTTGGTACTTCCAGGTCAGTCCTTTTGGTAATTGGCAGTTCAGATTCTGAAAATCTATAAATAAGACCCAAGGGGTACCTCAGAGGGGACGCTTTCAGTGCCTCCTTGCTCTCATTTTCAAGTGTTCTCTGAGAGTACCTTAGCTCGGCTCTTGGCTAAGGAGGGGAAGCGCTCAGAGATCTTCCGGGTTTGTGGTGGGACCTCCCTGCCGAGCCCTTGGGTCTGTCTCTTCTTGTCTCTCTCGTTGTTTTTCTTGCAGGTGCGAAGTAGGCACGAGACCACCCCTTCCCCAAGGGTCGAACTCCACAAGAGGCCGGTTTCCGGTTTCAACAGTTATAATCGGGTCTGCAAAATGCTGATCGTTGCTTTGTTTGCCACGTTTTGGTGGGCACGGGGTGCATGATCATTCCTTTTTGTGTAGTGGACATTCTCGTTATGTGTGAGTTCTTACCTTAAAATGCTTCTGCTAGAATGCTCTGAGGTAGGGTGCGTTTATAATTGAACTTGGATTTGGAAACAACTTGTAATCTCCTTACCTGTTCGTAGTATATGATGTCAGGCCCCGGCCGGACCTTCTGTCATATGCTATACGACGAATGAGGGAATTACATCTGTCATGTGTCTAATGACAAGAATCTTCCTTTTAAGGTGACAATAGTTATGGAAAATGTTGAGAACTGCAATGGAGGAGAGACCGAGGTGACTCATGCTGGTATATATATTTTTTTGATTTCTGTAGCGGTAGAGTAACATTGTTAGTTAACTCACACTATTTTGATTTTGCATACGTCCAAAATAGAATGTACTGACTATGTTTAGCAAATAAAATAGTTCAACAAGTTCAATCAAACTTAATTAGCACTAAGACTCTATATGAGAGACTAGAACACGCGAACTATAGAAAAATATTTCAAATAGCTAGAACTCACAAAATTACATTAGACACTAAAAACCAACTTGAGAGTTATGAAGTATGTGTTGGGATTAAGATCACTAGGAATTCTTTTAATGCTGTTACTAGTAGCACAATACCTCTAGAGCTAATATATTCTAACATTTGTGACTTTTTTCAAAGTTTTGTTATCAGAGGAGGTAAGAAACATTTGATCACCTTTATAAATGACTATTCTAGGTTTTGTCATATTTACCTTCTTAAAACTAAAGATGAAACATTTGAAAAGTTGTCTTTTCAAAACCAGAGTAAAAAATCAACTTGACATGAAAAACAAAAGGTTTAGAAGTGATAAATGAGGAGAATATATGTCTAGTGAGTTCAAGTGTTTTCAACTCTCTCAAAAAATCATAGCAGAAACCATTACTCTGTACTCACCCCAATCAAATGATATAGTTGAGTGAAAAATAGAATGTTAATAATATATTAAAATTCATGCTCCTGACTGCTGACATACCTATTGCTTATTGGGGAGAAGCAGTTTTAACTATAAATCATATTTTTAATGAAGTCCATCATGCTAAGTTAGAAGTTATATCCTACGAGCTTTGGTTTTAGAGACCCTCGACCATTATTAGATTTGACCTAGGGTTATATAGCCTATGTTAGGATTTCTGACTCAAAAAGGTTTCAGATTGGACCTAGGACCAACACATGTGTCTACCTAGGCTATGTTGTGGATATTGCTGTAGATAGATTCTTAAACATTTCCAATAATATAATTATAGAATTTAGGGATGCAGTGTTCTTTGAAAATAAATTCCTTAAAGATAAGAATGTGTCACTCTCACGTATGCAAACAATTATTACTGAGGAAAATCCTAAATTAGTATTGAACACCTTCTATTCAGTTCCAATAGATAACAGTGACCTAGAGTATAGGAGGACTTCTGTGAGAGAGAATTCCCAGAATATTTGGTAGTGATTTTGTCACTTACCACGTAGAGCTTGATCCATCCACCTATAAGGAAGCGATGAGATCAATGGATTCACTACTCTGGAAAGAAACAATTGATGAAGAGATGAACCCTCTTCTTTAGAACAACACATGAACGTTGGTTGATAAGCCAAAAGGACAAACTATTTGGTGCAAGTGAGTTCTGAAAAAAACTAAATCCTGATGGTAGCGTAGTTAAGTATAAAACACGCTTGATGTCTAAAAGTTTCACACAAGTTAGCATAGTAGATTATTTTGATGTATACTCACTCGTGTGTCACCTAGCAATAATTAGGATTCTCCTTGCTATTGCATCAATTGAGAATTTTATTATTCATCAAATAGATGTTAAGATTGCGTTCTTGAACGAAGATCTGACCGAAGAGATGTACATGAATTAACATGAATGTTTCATAGTAGAAGGTCACAAAAATAAGACTTGTAAGTTAATTAAGTCACTATACAAAATAAAACCAACACCAAAATTATGACTTGAGAAGTTTGACTATAATGTAAAAGATATGAGATTCATGTCGAGTCTCTTTGATAAATGCATTTACATACGTCAATGATCAAATAAAGTTGTTATAATATGTTTGTATCACTACTAGAAAAATGACTTTTAGTCACGGTTTTTTTTACCACGGCAAAAAACCGTGGCTAATAATGAAGTATTAGCCACGAAACTTAAACCGTGGCAAATACATTAGTATTAGCCACGGATGACTGAACCGTGGCAAAAAAACATTTTTTGCCACGGTTTGTCTATTTCGTGTCTAATAAGCTAGTATTAGCCACAGAAGCCTAAACCGTGGCAAAAAGTCATGCCATTTTTAGTCCCACACCGCCAATTTCAATAAAAATTTTGGGTTTATATAGCACATTCCGCAATGAATGTTTGAATTATCTAGGCTCGCGGGCGGCGGGCGGCGGCGGGCGGCGGCGAGCGGCGGCGGGCGGCGCGGCGGCAGAATTGTTTTCGTTTGTTACAACCCCTTTAGCCACGGAAATTCAACCGTGGAAAATAAGGAGCTTTAGCCACGACAATGTGATCGTGGCTAATAATCGCTGAAAAGAGACCCTTTAGCCACGATTCTAAACCGTGGCTAAAATTCGTGGCTAAAACTCTTTTTGCCACGGATTCAGCGTGGCTAATACTATTAGCCACGCTCGCATTGCCCACGCCCATTTGCCGTGGGTAAGCCGTGGCTAAAAAGTATTAGCCACGGTTTTTGACTTTTAGCAACGACAATCTGCCGTGGCTAAAAGTTTGTTTTTTAGTAGTATATGTAGATAATATGCTAATTTTTGGATCTGATTAATGTGAAGTGGATGACGTAAAGTCAGGTCTAATAAAAGAATATAACATTAAAAATCTAGGTGTAATTGAAACTATGTTGGGCATGCAAGTGAGGTTTGAGAAAAATGATATTTTTCTAAGTCAAAATCATTACATAAAATTCATGTTGGATACTTTGAGATATAGTGAAAGTAAAGAAGTAGAGACACTGTATGACTACAATAACTATTTAAAGCACAATGAATGAGATGCGGTGAAATAGTTAGACTATAATAAACTGATTGGTAGTCTCATGTATGCTTTTGTCTGTACTAAACCTGACATAGCATTTACGGTAGACATGTTAAATAGATTCACTGGTGATCCTAACCAAGACCATTAGAATGCCCATGATAGACAAATGAGATACTTAAAGCATATCAAAAAGTATGATTTATGTTATAATGGTCATCCTGCAGTTCTTGAAGGATATTCAGATGTATCATGATGCTCAGAAATAAATGACAGCAAGTCTACTAGTTGATTTATTTTCACACTAGAAGAAGCAATTGTAGCCTAGAAGTACAAATGGCAATCATGCATTGCACTCTTTTTTATGAAATTTGAACTATATGCTCTAACTTTTAGCAGGAGAATAATCAGAGTGGATAAGAGATTTGAAGAAGAAGCGGGTGAATCCGGGTGGCCTTGGTTGGCCCTCTGCGGGGCCGACCGCGATACGACAGCTCGGGATCGGGCGGCCTTGGCCTACCCCTTGCAGGGCTAGCCGCGGCGAGGCCGCCCGGGACAGTGCGGCCTTGGCCGGCCCCGTGCGAGGCCGGCCGCGACGATGCCGCCCGAATCCGGGCGGCCTTGGCCAGCACTTCGCGGGGCCGGCCACTGCAAGGTCGCCCGAGATTGGGCGGCCTTGGCCGGGGAGGCCGGCCGCGGCAAGGTCGCCCGACCTTTGCGGAGGCCAGCCGTGCCGGGATCGTCCGCCTCCGGGAGGTTAGAGGGGGTGGCTGGCCCTGGGCCGGGGCCGGCCAACACCGGGGGGCGGTGCCGGTTGGGTCGCGCGTGCGATCCGACTCGCGGTAGTTTCTTTGTGGATCGGGCACGCGGTAGTTACCCGTGTAACTCCCATAAATTTAGTGGGGAGAGAGGACACTTCGGCTATGTGCAGCTAAAGAATAACAAATAAGTTGACCGAACAAACAATATGCTATTTGTACAGTAAATACTCACTTTAGAAAAACAAATCAAGATGGATTCCGAAGCTAAACAGAAGTAACGCAGAACTAGACACTATTTACGCACATAAATTAATCAAAAACTAGGATCAAATTGTTCAAACTTTGACCAGATATGCATACATCTTATCCTTATATAGAAGATGGATAATCAACAAAAATGTGCCAAACCTACCTTCTATGTGCTGACAAAATTATAATCATGTCTATCCTTTTAGCACGTAATCATGTGTTGACAAAAATAAAAATCATGTCTAAAGCCGAACTAGAGAATACCTTAGCCTTTCTCAGCCTAATCCAACAATATTTTAGCCTATCATAACTATGTCTAAGTGCCCATTTGGGATAGTGGGGGCGGTCATGAACATGAGATTAAATTGTCATCGGTTATCCCCCACCTAAGAAATTTCGTCCACTTTTATGTTCAAACTGATGATGCTTGTTAGGTGATCCGGGGCCTTAAAGCAGCTAGATTCCAAAATCCAAGTAGGCATGTCCTGATGGAATCTACATTCTACAAAAGATAAAACCAAACATTTCTTTACAACCCTGATCGAGCACGGAGTGAAACTGTGTGGATTTATTAAAAAGAACTTTACTAGTTCATCATTGCATCAATTCATTAAGAAAACCGAGAAAGTACTTGATAGAGAATCACATCACTAAAGAAGAAAGAGGAGGAGGATGCCTCGCCGACGAGAAAGAGAATGACTTGATACTACAGTCGGAGATGAATTTGAGAAAGAGTTCTTCTCCCATAGGAAGCTACTAGAAAAAAAAAGAAACCATGAAATCAGAGACGCGACGCCTAGTCTGCGGAAATCCAAAGCGTCGAGCAGGAAGAACGGGCGGTGGTTAAACAGGGAGCGGCACATACCAGGGAGATCGATGCAGAGGAAATCGGGCGGTGTTTTTTCGCCCAGTAGAAGAACAAGAAACACAAATGAATTAGTAGTCTTCTTTACAATGTGAGACACATTGCGAGAAATTATTTCACAATTCATCCGATGGAGAACACGAAAAACAACAAGAGTAAAATCGGCGGACAAAACTCTGTAACCGCCCAAGCCGCCTATCCGCCAAGGCTAACCGCCAAATCCGCCGAACTGCCAGACTGCACACTTAGCCGGGTGAACTGCTGCTTATTGACTGCTGAAGATAACCCTGTCTGAAACTTCTGGACGCCTGACCGTTGAAGTCGCCGCGAATAGATGAACTAAAACTGAGTTCTCGCCTAACCACAACTTTTGGTAGCCTAACCACCAAGGTCGCCTAACCGCAAGTTGAGCGAACATCTTTATTCAAACTATAACTCAGTCCGCCAAAGACGAACTGTGATATCAAGCTGGTAAACTGCCAAAGAAGAAAACCGCTTAGTCGCCTATCTGTAACCTGTCGCTAACCGCTATCGACTGCTAGCAGCTATCCACACTGACTTCAGAACCAGTTTTTGGTTGTCAAGTGCTAGCCACACAATAGGTTCTGTTTTTTTACGACAAGGCCAACAACCCTATTTATAGGCAGGCAGACGGATACCGTCACCGCACAGGGGAATAGAATAATCGCCAGTGACGTGGCAGCTAGTAGCACCAATCCTCCCAATATGTGGACAACACACACCAGACCGTGTGTGTGGTTAACTCCACCAGTCCGCACAGCTATGCGGACAACGTTCTCTGTCCGTGTGGACTTAAGTAGATAACCAAACAACCAGACAACTTGAACCTTAACCACACCAAGCGGCGGTCTGCCGGTCTCTGCGGTCACCCTAACCAGATCGTGGAGTATGCGGTTAGCTAAGGCTATCTGAAAGGTTGATACCTCAGGGAACCTGCTGAGACATACCACGAGAACATCCATAGCCATGAACCTGGCTAATCGCCGATCCTATCTGCGCTAACTTCGCGCGGTCTCGACGGTCTGTGTGGTCTGCACCATCCTGACCGCCCACTTCCTACTTCAACAATTTCAACACTCTCCTTGAAGTAAAAGTCGGCCCAAGCAGTCACCATAACCGCACAAACGGTCCTTTCGACGACGGCTTTGTTAAAATGTCAGCGACATTATCCTGGCTCTGCACTTATTCCACCATCAGATATCCCTCCAATACATTCTCCATAATGAAGTGATGCTTGATCTCAATGTGCTTTGTCCTCACTTGACAAATTGGAATGGTAACTAGCTTGAGAGCACTCTTGTTGTCACCACGTAACATATTAGGATCTCGCACTTTCTCATGCATGTCCTCCACATATCTCCTCAGTCAGATGTCTTCCTGAGCTACCAAGACAGCCGCCTTGTATTCCGCTTTAGTGGTGTAGACAGACACAAAATCCTGTTTCTTGCTACACCAAGAGATAGTTGTCGATCCACACATGAAGACGTAAGCAGACGTTGTCTTCTGATCGTCGGTATCTCCCCCATAATCAGCATCTGTATAACCATGTAGGTTTAAGCTTGTGTCCCTCTCATAAAAGAGACCCATTTCTGAGGTTGACTTCACATATTTCAAAATGCTCTTTGCTACAACCAAACGAGGCTTCCGCGACTCATGTATATACCGACTTACTCAGCACACACCATAAGTAATATATGGTCTCATAATCGTCAAATATATCAGGCTCCCAACTAGAGTACGAAAAGGCAAGGGATTTGGAAGAACCTTTCCTCTTCACGTCGAAGTTTAAGACCAATCTCAAGTGGAGTAGAGATGTTATTTCCCTTTCGCATGCCGAATCGCTTGACGATCCTCTTCGCATAGCCTTTTTGGGAAAAGAGCTTACTGCACTTTTTCCTCTCCACTTCGAGACCAAGGAAATGACGGAGCTCTCCAAGATCTTTTATCTAGAATTTGATAGCTAGATCCGCCCTGATCCTAACTTCCTCCTCTTCCGAGTTCCCTGTGACGATCATATCGTCAACGTACAATATTACCTAGACCTGAAGCTCTCTCTTCTTCTTAACGAACAAGCTTGATTCATAATTAGAAGCAAAATATATGCAAAACTGTAGGAATTCTGCGAACTTTTCGTACCACGCTCGAGGATCCTACTTCAAACCATAGAGAACCTTCTTAAGTTTACAGATGTGTCCTAGATGTTCTTCAGTTACATAACCGGGTGGCTGAACCATGAAGATATTCTTGTCAATCTATTTGTAAAAAACGCATTCTTCACGTCAATCTGTCAAATCTTCCAACCTTGGCAAGTCGTCATGACAATCACCACTCATACTGAAGTCATTTTGTCCACCGGACTGAACGTCTCCACATAGTTTTCACCGTACTGCTGGGAGAACCCCCGAGCTGTAAGGTAATCCTTGTATCGCTCGATGTTGTCGTCGACCATCTTCTTAAGTGTATAAACCCACTTGCAGGTAACATGAGACATATCATCGACCTTGGGCACACGATCCCAAGTCTCATTCTTCCTAAGGGCAGCAATCTCCTCATTTATGACATCTTCCCACTCCTTAATCCCAATGTTATTCTCAAAGCATGATGACTCTCGCTCATCTAGGGGGCCTGCAAAGAAACATGAGACAAAACTCATAATATTCCAGTCCCTGTACCGAGCTAGTATTATAATGGTCCTCTTCTACCTTCGCAAGGCCTGACCATGTTCCACCACACAGCCTACTTCTTCTGCTTCAGCTCTTCTTTTGAGCATACTAAGATTATTGCTCCCCCTACTTCATGAACCAAAAGCACCTGTCCCTGAGCTAGATGAAACAGAAGCTCCTAGAGACACAAGAAGCTCTACTAGAAGATCATCAACACTTCTTCTTGTTTGTCATCCACCCCGCTCTCATGTAGTTCTATAGAGGAACTACACTGGTATGATGTTAACTTGTCAATTACCACATCCCTCAAGACGACAAACTTCTTTGTCTTAGGGGCCATGCACTTCCAGCCTTTCTTCCACTCGTCATAACCAATGAAGATACGTTTCCTTGCCTTCACATCCAACTTCATCCCGAGTGCGTCTAGAACGTGCACGTAGTAGGTGGATCCAAACACCTGAAGGTGTCACAATCTAGGCTTCTTCTTGAACATGAGCTCATGCGAAGACTTCATGTCATTGGGGCACAACGACATCCGGTTGATAAAATAAGTTTCGCAGTCCATTACCTTCACCAAAAAAGTCCCGGGAATTACTTCTGAGTGAAGATAGCACGTGCAGGTCTCCTCCATATGGAGGATCTTCCTCTCTGCAATACTATTTTGTTATGGAGTGTGCGTATAAGCAAGCTCCCTCTGGATTCCATGCTTTTTGCAAATGTTGAAGAACTCATTTGAAGTGAATTCCCCTTCATTGTTTGTTTTCAACTTCTTAATCCGCAGATTCACCTGGCCTTCCACGAGCTATTTGAACTCCACAAACTTCTGAAAAGCCTCTGACTTCTCCTTCACAAAATATACCCAAGTATATCTAGTGAAATCATCAACCAGAACCAGCATATATCGGCTACCTCCAAGACTGGGGGTGATGGTTGGTCTCATCAGGTCACTATGGATGCATTCTAATAATGCTTACATCTGGACAAAGACTTGTCAAATGGAAGATGATGAATCTTTCCTTACTGATACCCAATACAAACATGACCATCACCAAGAGATAGAAGACTAGACATGTCTTTCACCAAACCTCTTGCCGTCATAGCCTTCAGCTCATCCATCACGGCATGTCCCAAGCTTTCATGCTAGGTAACTGCATTGACGTTAGCTCTCATCTTTTCAACATAAGAACTTGTCGACAAAACAAACAAGTTCTACACTCTACTCCAAACATGAGTCACGTCAGCTTTCACCGCTGACACATTCTGGAGAAACTTCACTTCTGCCAGGCCGAATAGAACGTGATACCCAGCGTCCACAACATTAGTCACCGAGAACAAATTCTTCTTCATTCCCGGCACGTGATAAACATTCTGCAAAGTGAGTGACCCCTTATCACTACCTAAATAAATCGTTCACCCTTTTTCCATTGCATGTATAGTATCATCGGCAGTAATGATAACATCATTACATGTGTACGCCTGCGAAGAATAGAACTTTGACTCTTCTCCGGCGAGGTGATGTCCATACCCCGAGTCCACGATTTAGTCGGACTGCTGCTGCCGAACTGAACAAGCCGCCATAGCGGACAACTTATTGAACTGAGAAAAGTTGCATAAGAGAAACCGTCTGATCGCAAGCGACATGCTGTAAACAGCCGATTGCAATCCGCAGAGTCCGCACTGCCTTAGAACCAAATCCATGTCTTTTTAGTGTTATCCGCACAACAAGGTCGCAATCATCAACCTCTGTGGATACCACCACCGTCCGCACAGCACAGCTCCAGTCTGCACAAATTAAGGACAACATAATGCACATCAGACAGAGATCGCCTGGACTTGGAACCAACACCAAGTTCACCAACAGACCGCTGGAACAAACGGACTCCAACACCAGTCCGCTCATACTTGCAGACAGCTCCAGTCCGCAACAAGAAAACTTGCAGCCAAGCAAAATGTACACTGCCGCCGAGCAAGACCGCGCAACCTCCCAGACAAGCCGACCTGGACTTAGTCCAAAACCAGACCAATTCCTCATCACCAGACATCCCTGGTGCGAACACAACACGAGCAGATACAAGAGCAGTCCGCACAAGGCCGACGAACTTCAGAACAAGCAGAACACTGACCGACTTAGCTAGTCGCCAGCTCAGTCTGCACAGACCGCCAGGTCTGTCCACCGAGTCCGCCAAGTCTGCCTGCACAGCTCTCCCGAAAAACCTACCCAGACTGCCACTTTCACTTCAACAATTTCAACACACCGGTTGTACACTCTTCACTCTTGTGTGTCAACGACCACCGCTGCATACACTAGATCTCATCCCCCTTCCCCATATTCCCGGATATAACATTTCATCTAAGCACGTCGTAGATTGGGTGTTCATTCAAATGGAGGTTAAACAACAACTTGAACTCTCCAATACTAAATATAAGGCTGGCAAAGATTCACATTGCCGGTATACCTTCAGAAGTAGTGTTTCCCCGCGGGCACATACAACAATTTGAACAAATGGAAGTTCTAACCTTGTCTTATTTTGCGAAAATTAACGACAACACTTATATTGTTGAACTCTGTTGGCATTACTGGTCGCGGAGGCGCATGCAATCCACAAGAACAATCAAATACAAAGTCATAAAAATGCATACTTCACATAATTTTATTAGCACAATAAAATTAATAAGTACTCGAATTAAGAGATACAAATTTAAAAATATACTGCAGAAAAACACGAACAATGAAAATTCGCAAGAATAATATGAACTTGAATACAATCTGTAAAACGAACACACAAGATTCATTCCAGAACAAACCTTCATCGTCGTTAGATAACCAACGACCGCCACCACCACCGAGAAGAGATCCAAGTTAGGACTTGTTCTTTCCGCGAACGCGCAGCCCGTCATCGTCCCCACTTACGCACAACCACCGCCACCTACAAGCATGCAACTATCGAGCTCTGCGCACCCGCCGCAGCCCGCGAATTTGGCGTCCTGCCGCTACCCGCACGCTTTCGCTCTTCATCGCCGATGCAGCAACAATCGGATGTCGACACCCATCAACACATTCGATCGTACACTACTGTTCTTCTCTTCAAAACTTTACCTCTCTTTAATTTGAAGTTTGGTGTATCCTTCCTAGTTTCTATAATAGCATTATTTTTTAAAGAATATAGTGAACAGCATTCCACAAAAACATGAAGTATTTCGGAGTTTATGATCACTTTTATCTGGGTCTAGTTTCTTTCTATTTTGAGCTTCATAACATTTATTTCTTAAAATTCAGACGAAACTAGCACTCTTGAATGGGGCTAATTTTTAGAAACGCGTAGCGTAAAGCTACAGTGCTGTGCGGGGCACATCACTGTCGTGCACTCGCACGTCAAAATTCGTGCACGATCACTGATGTGCGAGTGCACGTCAGTGATCGCGCCCCGCACAACACTGTTGCCGTGCGAAGATCGTAGGTAAAAATTGTTCCTTGAATGGACGCCGGTGCCCCACACGGCAATTCCCCCTCCGTCATGCCATCATTCAGCAATGTGTCCTTGACAAATCATGTGCATGTATCCATGAAGGGTCGTGCCCGACGTGGCAGTACCTCGACCAAGCACTTGTCGTCTCAACGGATGATGCACAGTTGTGATGGTATTGGAATATCACTCGACCCCACACGCACAAATATTTTTTCAAAAATCGTTGGATCTGAAGTGAAAAAAAGGAGTTAAGTCGAGAATTATGGGAAACCGAACGAGACTTTTGAATAAACCGCAGATTCAAGATTTACATTGATTCAATAATAGAGATAATAATCAATACCTGTGAAGATCTATAATTATAATTAATTAAAATTAACTGGAAATTAGAAAGAAAAGCTTAACCCGTTTGCTAAAGTCAAATACAGTCAAAATTGAGCAGGACAAGAAAGGTAACCGCAAGCTCAGAGGAACAGCTTCCGCTCCAGATACGAAGAGAATAAGGGTATGTTTGGGACAGCTCTGGCGGATTGAAAAGCTGCTATCCGGATAGAGCTGTTTTAAAATAAATTTCTGGGGAGCAGTTTTGAAAAACTGCAGAGTGTTTGAGTGTTTTGTGCAGAAGTGCGCTTTGAATTGAAGAGCGATTTTCTATTTTTAGCTGTTTGGAGAAACAACTTTTGGAAGTTGTTTTTTAAACACTAAAATATATAAATATATAAAAATAACTGATAACATGAGTCTTTTACATAATTCTAGAAAATAGAAAAAAAGTTCTTCCAACATCCGGCGACTGCTTTTTCCAATCCTTCCGATCATCTGTTCGAAAATGAATTGATATGAATCAAACTTCTGATAATTTAAATCCTTTATATTTTTAGTAAAAGATGGATCGAATTTTTACCTCCGCGCACTGTATATTTCTTCGGCAATGCTATCTCGTACTGTAGACATATGTTCTGCTCCAGCAACATCACTCATATCGCCATCAATATCATCCTCTGCCGCAGGGTCTTCATACTCTGAGGGAACGAAAGAAGACTCATCAGCATCACAAACATTAAACTCAGTGTCCCAGCGAGACGGATGTCTCCGAATGAAGTCATGTAAGGCCATTGTCGCTAGCACTATGGAACGCTGTTTCTTGAAGTTGTAATGTGACATTTTGCTCAAAATGTGCCACTTTTTTTCCACACTCCAAACGTTCGCTCGATCACACTGCGAAGAGATGAATACGCCTTATTAAAATGTTCTTGCCTTCCTTGTATAGGCCGACTCCCACGGGAAAAGTCTGTCAAGTGATATCTTGTTTCTGAGTACGGCTTCAAATAACCCATCTTTAACGGGTATCCAACATCCACTAAGTAATATTTACCTGCATTTACTTGCTTTGTTAAACATGTAAACATTATGAAATACGAAAAATTTGAATGAATGTAAACATATTGATTAGTATACCTTGTGGGGGATGCTCGCATCAACATGTGTATCGTCAATGACACCAACACAATTTTTGAAGAATGACATGTAACGAGGATCATACCTTATCTCAGTCGGAATATCTCTGAACTGACCGTCAATAGGCTTTATAGCATCAATTGAGAGTAACAAAAGAGATCTAAGCCCTTTCGAAAAATATATACTAATTGTTTCGGTCAAGTGCTGGAACCGTTCTTTTGAAAATCTAACGGAACCTCATTGTGCTAAGATATACAATGTAATCCCTAGGACTTCTCTTGAGGACGTTCGTTGTGATCCTTGAAGTTCATGATCTGCTTCCAGTTTATGAAGTAAATCTATGAAAATGCATTTCGACATCCTAAATGCATCATGAATCCTATCTGGATGTCCTTCTATTAACTTTTTGATCCATTTCGCACCTGTTTGGGTAGATGTCATGCATGGGTGTGTGTCTCGAACATGATAATTCATCTTCTTGATCGATGACATAACTTCACGACAATACTCTATATATTGCCTCCGCTCCGGCGAATGACTTGTTGTATCCCCAGAATCTTCAGGGGAGGAGTCATGCTCTTCCATGATAGTAGCTGTAATTAAAGCATCACAGAATATTTATCATAATCTATATAAAGATAATAACAAAACAGCTATTACAGTTTCGAGACAGAAACATCACGCGGTACAACATCAAAAAACAAATAGAAACATCATTGTGTTCTTCATGCAAAACACAAAAGGAAATATAGATCATAGCTAAGCCCGTGTCACTGAGCCCTCTTCTTGTACGCCTTCATAATCCACCAAATTCGCATATCTTCTGGAATACTCATGAAGATCTCCCTAGTGGTCTTGTCCCTGATGCGCTCGAGAGCAAAATAATATAGATCCAGGTTTGCCCGTAGCTCTGGGCTACTGGAAATCAACTCCACCACCTCTTTGACTGTGACAGTTGGTGGTGGCTTCACAGCTATAGTGGATTGATGTAAATCTGACATCAAAGAAATGTCATTTCTTTGTTCTTCCCGATCTTTCTTCTTTTACTTTCCGAGGAAGACACATTCCCAGGAGGTGTTGAAGCACCTTCTATATCTTCAGGATCACCTTGATTGTTTTCCATGTTATCTGCTACATCATCATCTTCCAACTGGATCCTCTACACATCTGGTGGCAAGCTCCCAATTGAAGGAGCCCACGAGTCTTCTCCAGTTGCGACAACCTGACTGAACATAGTGTTCAGTTTCTCCTCCAACTCAAATGCAATACCTCCGTATCGAAATTTTTTCGCCGCTGGAACAACATGTACGTTGAAATGAATAAATCAATATTAAAATCTCTCAAAAATAAAAACTAATTTTATGAAATCAAACATGAATTTGTTCTGACATTAATTTTTTCTGCCCACCATTCTTCTGATGCAGCAATAGTTCTTTTCTCTGGATCCCAACCCAAACAAGTCTCGTCATGTTTCAGCTCCTTCCATAACTTCCAATCCTTCTTCAAATGATCTCATTTATTTTTCATTTGCAATCGATCGTAGCTTTTCCCGGTTCGTTCTTTAAACCCCGCAATCAAATTTTTTCACCCTTCTTTGCTAAAGTGGGCGGTGGGCCGATTCCCCAAACCAATCTTTTTTATGCAGAGATCACAAAATAATATCACTTCACCTGACTCCCAACTCGCTACGATTCCGCCTTTCTTTGGTTTTACCATTATGTTATACCCTAAACCGTAATTAAAATAACAATTACTAATCAAATTCCTAGCCTAACAATTACTAATTATAGTAACAATTATTAAAATAACATACACCACACACACACACATACACAATCAAAAACACACACACACACACACATACACACACATACTCACACATACACAAACAAAAAACACAAACAGATACACAACCAAAAAACACCCAATAACCAAATACACACACACACATACACACACTTACACAAATACACACACACATACACAATCAAAAACACCCAATAAACAAATACACACACAATCAAAAACACCCAATAACCAAATAACCCAAAAAATTAAAATAAATTTGTACCTTACTATGCTCAATGTTGATGGTAATAGCAAAATAAAAACAATGTGAAAACCAACAAATCAAAACAAGCCACCTTAATATCATGATCCAAATTAATGAGAAACAGGAATCATAAAGATCAACTGCATCTCTTTCATTTCAAAACTGAAATAAGTTAATAAGGGTATATCAATCAACATAAACCAACATAACCATCTTAATATCATAGTTAGCTCCACTACATAACAGGAATCATTCCTATGACCAACAAACCAACATAAACCATCTTAATATCATCACAAACTTGTGAAAAATAGGCTTAAATTGTTGGGCCATTGACAGAAATATGCTCAGACGGACATCTACACAGAAAAACAGTTCTTCTCAAAGCCATCAGGCTACAATTATACCATTTTTTACAATTTGGGTACAAAAAATTCTAACTTCCTATTGCAGAGCTCCGCAGAAATCGAACACACAAAAAAGCGGTAAAAAACTCACAGATGGATGCGGGAGATGGAGCTCGAAGCTGCGATGGAAGAAGAACCTGTCGGCGAGAAGATGTACGTTAGAGAACATGATTTTCAAAAAGTGGAGGGGATGCGCTCACAGGTGAACATGGGAGATGGAACTCACCTTCGAGACGCTCGTAGAAGAACACACGGAGGCGGACGGGCTGTCGTCGGCGAGCAGACGGAACTCACACTGGCAAACAGGTTGTCGTCGGGATCTGGAAAACAAGTCGGCTAGGTATTGGATGACTGGCAGATTGGGGAGAAGGAAGGGAGGCGGGATCGGGAAGAAAACCGCAGGGGGGGATAACATCCGCGATTTTTTAGAGCGTTGAACGCATGGGGGAGGGGCTTCCGGAAAAGTGCTCTGCAAGCGGCTCTTCGAACAACGATTTCATTAAAGAGCTGTCTCAAACAGACCCAATACCAGCTCTGGCGGGTGGGAAAGAGCTTCTCCAGCCGCCAGAGCTGTCCCAAACAGACCCTAAGAATAAAACTAATTTTGAATATGGAAATTGACAAAGCAAAATTTTGTTTGCAATATTTGCACAGAAACGTTTCAATTTTAATAAATAACCAGGGCAATATGTTTGGGTGGGTGCGACGTATTTAGGCACGTGCTACTATAAAGAACTAACTCTATTTTCTCGTGCTGATTGTTAGGGGTGTAATTCGGATCGGTTGGATTTGATTTCATCCAGAACCGAAAACTGACTTGTATAGGTTCATTTTTCATTTTTTGGAACCGGAACAAACTCACTGTTCTAAATTGCAGAACCGAAAACAAATCAAAATTTTGCTTATGTTCTCGGTTCCCACTTAAATGATGATCAAAGAAACTGAGACCAAGCGCCGACGAGGAAGAGACGTCGACCCCTCCAATATCGAGCCAGTGAGGCGATGGGGGCGGCTAGGGTTCAAAAAGGTTTTTCATGGGACGATTCACAATCTCACGGGATTTAAACTCAATAAACTAGAGAGGCGGAGATGGAAGAGCGTTCACAATATTTCATGCGAAAAAATGTCGCAAACATCCATTAACTTATACATTAAACTATTATTTAAGTCGGTGCGGGTTGATTCTCCGGTACCCGGCCATAAGACACGAGAATTGAACTGAACCGCCGGTTCTATTTTTTTAAGAACCGTACCCGAACCAAATCACTAGAGAACGGACCCGAACTGATTCCATTGGGTTCTCGATTCTTCAGCTTTGTATGCACACCCCTACAGATCATCAGAGGACATGTACTGGATCCTAAGCTAATATAGCTAGTTCAATTTTCCATTCTTTTATGGTAAAGAAAATTAATAAAAAAGGTAAGATCAAAAGAACATTCCATTCTACAAGATTAACAGAGAATTGAACACGATTAAGATAAATTAAGCACCAGTATTTAAGCTACAAAGAATTAATGGATTTGGCCTCTTGTGTTTTAAATTTCGAATAGAGAAAAAGAAGTGATCTTCAAGCTGGGATCAGGAAACGCGGTCTCTTTCCAATTCCACCCTGAGGGCTCTGCACCTCCTCTTCATCTGCCGCCACACATGGCCGGCTTCCGTCCAAGGAGAATTCCGCCGCCTCCACCGGAATATTCAAATCAAATTCCCTCTGCCCCGAGCTCTCCTCTCCCTGCGGAGACACCGCCAAGGCGGTTGAAGCGCCGTCGTAGTGGCACCGCTTGTGCCCACCCAACGCTTGCCCCGTCGGGAAAGTCTTCTGACAAACCGAACACCGGTGAACTTTTCTGCCTCCGGAGGCCGCGGAAATCGCCACGCCGTGCAGGCCGGAGGCAGAGGAGGCCGCGTCGTCCATCTGCTTTCGGTGGCTAGCCTTATGTCCCCCAAGAGCTTGGTAGGAGGCGAAGTTTCTGAAGCAGATGGAGCACTTGTAGGAAAGACTTTCCGGCACGGCCGGTGGAGGAGATGTGGGAAGTGAAGGGAGGCGGTGGCCGCCGGTGTGTCCGCGCGCAAGCATGACCAGACAGAGGGCAAGGTATTCCTCCTCGGTGGAGGGGCGGTCGAAGAAGCGATGGCGTTTCGAACGCTTCCGCTTCGCCCACCCCTCCGCAGGATGTGGCGCCGGAGGAGATTCCTTGGGCGGTGGCTGGGAAATTGCGTCCATGGCCATGGCTTCACCGGGAGAGCTCTTCAGTCTTCAGCAAACTCAGATGGATACTTTAATTTGGAGGAGCTAGTTGGTGTTTGATTTTGGTGTTTGGAAAGGAAGGAGGTGGGAAAGCGGAGAGAGTTGAGAATATGAAGTGATCAGCAACGCACAGTGCCGGCTCTCTCTCTCTCTCTCTCTCCTCTCTATATAATAACATATAAGAGCAACTCCAACGGGTCTCCATTCTCTAAAAATGGAGCCCGGATTGCCTCCAACGGATCTCCATTGTGGGCTCTAAAAATGGAGATCTTCTCTCTCCACCTCTAAATTTAGAGGCAGGAGAGAGAAAATAGAGGGGCTGCATTTATTTTTAATGTATTTTTTTATTTATTATTGTTTAAATTAGGTATTTATAAAACTCATTTATTTCAATGTATTGCTCGTAATCGTCAATATATTTTTTCAAATATGACATGTAATATATCAATAAATTTATTTTTTCAAGACCTACAAAATGAGACTAATATTAAATACTTTTAACTAGTATTGATCATGCTAATACGAACCTGAAGTCACCGTGTCGCCCGGCGATCGACGAACGTCGATCGGCGCTCGACGAACGCCGATCGGAACTTCACGGTGTCTAGCGGCGATCGAATTTCGTCGAACGCCGATCGACGAACGTCGAGCGCCGATCGACGAACGTCGAGCGCCGATCGACGAACCTAAAGTTACTGTGTCGTCAGGCGATCGACGAACGTCGATTGTAACTTCACAGGAAAAGCATTGAAAAATAATATTATGTTCTATACATTATATATATTATATACATATATTATATATATTTATATAAATAAAATAATATCATGTTCTCCAAATATGGAGAACATGATTGGAGTTGCTCCTATCATGTTCTCCATATTTGGAGAACATGGTACAATGGGGATCTCTATATTTAGAGATCCCCATTGGAGATGCTCTAAGAACGGATGAGGGCACGAAGGAATTGCATAAAACTCGGTGGTAGAGAGAGGGAGAAATAGAAAAAAGCAGAGGCACGCGTCAGCAAGTTAATGGGCGGTCAACGTGGAAGTGGGGGAGTGGAACAAGTAAGAGATCCAGTAGAAAGTGGGAAGGAGTAAGCCGGTGACTGGCTGGAGACGACGGAGAATAAAAATAGGCACGGTTGGAAGCCACGATGCGGAGAGTTTGCGAGTCCAACACAATACAACCACCGCCAGCGATTGACTGAGAGAAGAAGAAGAAGAGGAAGAAGAAGAAGAAGAAGAAGAGAGAGAGAGTGGGGAGGGTTGTGGACTAACTGGGCAACTGCAGGTATTTTTTGTTTGCAACTGAATCGGGTCGGCCCAAAGCTACAAGTGTCAGAGCTAGCTTGCGTCGGCCCCAAATGTTTGGAGTTATAATAATAATAATTTATTAAAAAAAACTGTTATTGG
The DNA here is from genome assembly GCA_039583875.1 of Platanthera guangdongensis. Classification (NCBI taxonomy): domain Eukaryota; kingdom Viridiplantae; phylum Streptophyta; class Magnoliopsida; order Asparagales; family Orchidaceae; genus Platanthera; species Platanthera guangdongensis. Next base: position 7,099,050 of record CM077158.1, read on the forward strand.
TATTACATAAAAAGATAATCACATTCAAAAATTTTAAAAATTTAGCATTTTTGTCTTTAAAACAATCAGATATTTGTATCCAAAAGTCATTCGTCTCTTCGCCCTAAGTCTGATCCCGCAGCATAACCCGTGTCCTTTCTTCGCTCGCACACTCTCGCCACCGTTCGTCGTCGTTCGCTCGCAGATGCTCACCGACGTTCCTTTCCCCCCACGCCAGCTGACGCCTCCTCTCTTCGGTCGCCGATTTAAACTGTAAATTCTGTTGTGATTTCTGAGTTCTCCCGCCAATTTATATTGTGATTGAGGGTGTCATGGGGATTCGGGTGTTCCACAGTGTAGTTTCAGACCATTATACACCTATGAGATAAAAATTTGTTCTTCTTAAGAATTATTATATATGGGTAGTGCTGCACAAAAAAATCGGTCCGGTTGGGACTGGACCGGACCGGTTAGGACCGGCTAGGGACCGGTCCCGGTTAGAACCGGTTTGGTCCCGGACCGGTCCCAGGGATTCCTAGATGTCCTATCTGTATAGGTGGTGATGGCACTCATCCTCACATCTATAAATAGGACCCATCAGCTCGTTATAAAGTAGTGAACAGTAAGAACGAGCTCGCACTTGATTTTGCGGTTACGGTTTTCTAATTCCCGTGACTACGAAAGTTGGTTCTATGCAGACTGTGCAACTAACACCAGGAGGCTAAGCGACTAGCGGAACATTGGTGTGGAACATTTCACGGATACAGTCAGCGGTTAAGCAACAGATCACAGTCTTTGCGGCATGATCTCTTCCTCAGAGTTGCGGATAAGTGGAGCAGTACGCCCTGTCAATCAGCGGGTTCTGTTCCTGGCTCAGCATTTCAACAACAACAGTCCACGCGGTTAGTCGCGGATAGGCGGCTTCAGAGGTCTCGACCACTCAGAGGGACCTATCAGTGTCATCTTTTTTCTTAAAAATGAAGAATATCTGTTGTAACATCTCATTTCCAACTAAACCCCTAAGAGTGGTTTTGGCCAAGACTAGGTCATGACAAAACCCTAGGAAGCCAGAAATGGGCCAAGAGATCGGGGATAAAATGTGGAAAATCATCATGGTCTGCAAATAGTAGAACTCTAAACAATGGTTTAGGATGGCCATGGGCTACACCCTAACCCCAAGGCCCTACCACAACACCCCTAATACCCTGGGAGGCCCATTAGAGCCATAAGGACTCATTAGGGTCGACCAAAGAGGCTCAGTTGACCAAGGTCAACCCTAGCCCTAAATGGGTCAAACTAGCCTACTTAGGGTCAATTGACCTGCTCCTAGCCTAGAGGGCCCCACCTATGCCCTCCTAACCCTAAAATGAGGTCAAAGGGTCACTAAGGACACATTGGGGCCAGCCCTAGAGGCCAGGTTGACCCAGGTCAATTCAAGCTCCTAATCTGGTCAAAGTACCCTTACTAAGGGTATGTGACCTCCAAAGTGCAGGGTAACCCTACATAACCCTACCTAGACCTTAGGGGAAGCCAATGGGTCACCAAGGACCCATAGGGGTCAACCCAGTTGGTCATGTTGACCCAAGTCAACTCTAGCCCTAAAATGGTCAAAGTGCCCTTGCCAAGGGACATGTGACCACCAAGATGCCCAACCAACCCTATTCAAGTAACCCTAGACCTTAAGGGAGTCCAATGGGCCACTAAAACCCAATGGGGTCAACCCAGATGGTCAAATTGGCCCGGGTCAACCCTCATTTAGGTCAAGTCAAACCTAGCCCAAAAGGGCTAACCCAAGCCCAAGCCACTTCTCCCTTAGGCTAACCCCATTTCCATGACCATCATAACCAAGTGGGCTGCATTTCACTTGTGGGGTTGACCAGTCAACCAGAGGTGACTAGGAGAGAGAAAGGAGCTCCCCTCCATGATAATGGAGGAGAGAGAAGATGAGGAAGAGGAAGGGGAGAGTGGAAGGCCGGCCAAGGGAGGCTAACAGCCACCATTTATGGCTGCAATCAACTCCTCTAGGGGAGAGGAGTTGATTCCAGCCGTTTCCTGGCCACCAAGGGGTGGATTCAGCCCCCCTCCACTCTACCCGAGCCACACCATTAATGGTGTTGATGGCCATTGAAGAACCAGCCACCCCCCTTCCACAATTGCCATTTAAACACCATCAGTGGGCCAAGGGGAAAATTTTCGAGCGTTTACCTGGAGAAGACGAGCCATCCCACTGTACTATTGCAGAAGCCTAGCACCGCCGCCGTCGTCAATGGCATCCCGCCGCTCTTCCCGCATTCAGGCCGCCAAGAAGGTCCTCCTCCACCCTTCTCTCATGGATAGTTCTTAGCAATCACTAGGTTCAAGGTTCGGGCTCAATTGAGCCCGAATCCATTTCGAAATTTCATGGATTTTCCATGGAAATCCTCCTCTCGAAATCGCCGGAAAACGGCCCTCCGGCGGCCAAGCCGCCGCCTGGCGACGGCCACCACCTCAACGGAGGTGGTGGTGGCGGTGGCCGGCCGGGGAGGCGGCCGGATCGCCGACGGTGGCATTTGGAAGTTGCTCCAGGCGGAATCAATCGGGATCGTTGGCTGAATGGAGAAGATGACCGGATGCCGTTGATCCCTGCGCCAAGATTCGTGCTGCATCAGGGAATAAACTTTAGGAAATTATTTCTGGATTATTTCATTTCTGTCACACATTATACATTAAAAGGTTTTAATTTTTAAAAATACTTAGGTTCTTCTGGTGGAAAAACTTCCAACACAAAATTGTAGCCCTCTGAGTCTATTTATTTTAAAATTTGTTTGAACCCATTTGGGTGCATGGTCTGACCAGGGCACCCATTTTGGTGGGACATACCCTTAGGGCTAGGCAGTCATTAAATTGAGTGCCCACACTTCATCCCTAGCCCAAATCAGTTGAAATTTTGGCAGGTAACCTAACCTACCTATACCTAGGGCCTGCCCAAAGCTCAGAATTTTTGGACACAAATTTTCTAAAGTTTTGACTTTATTAATAAAGCTAGGGTAATTAAATTAAGTAGTCAAATTACCTCCAAACCCTCCCAAATTTTGGTGAGTGGTCCCTGGGCTCATGTTAGGTATCTGTATAGATTTTCACCTAATTTGGATATGTTTTGAATAGGTTTTGACCCAACCCTAACTATACCTTAATAAGGGTATTTTGGTCAAAAAGTGCATTTCTGATTTTGAGTGACCAAATCACCTCAAAAGAGGCTGAAATTTGGGCCACTGACTTGTTATGGCACTTAGCACCTCCCCATGGAATGTGGGGTAGTGTGGAATTGATTTGCCCTAAGTTCCTAGGCCAAACCCTAAGGAGGGACCTTTTTGCCTTGTGAAGGGCATGGGTCCTAAACACCTTGGATGAACACCAAATTTTGCAAGGAGGTTCCTAGGATGTATAAAACCCTCTGTTAAAAATATTAGCTAATTTTGAAAAGGGTAGGGTCCACAAAACCCTAACCCTAGCTTAGGACCTAAAACTTGTAGTGTAGGTTTGGTTAGCTAAACATCTTGAAACTTAACCAAATTTGGGTAGTGAGGGAATGAGGATATTTTGAGCCTCTGATAATTTACTTGAGAAGTTTTGATCAATATTTGTAGCACTTCATTTGTAACCAATAGGATTGCCCTAATTAATAATTTGGCTATTGTGGTCTCACTGCCCATTGAAAGGGCATGAAACATTGGCAGAGGTAGTTTTAGGCTATACTAATCATGTATGAATTTTGATAGAATTTTTGGATATCTAGTTAGGGCATCTACTTCACAAGTGCTTTATTTTGGTTACATACTAAATAATTCTTGCAAGAGCCCATTACTTATTGAAAAATTATGAAACTTGCTACATAGTGTTTCTAGCTCAATATTATCATGTGGGAATTTTTGTGGAAATATTTGATGGTTAATTAGTATACTTTGTTCATTAACCCATAAACTTGAAATTTCATGAGAAAATCAAATATAGCCTTATTTTTAAATGATAAATTATGAAACTTTTTCTAGGGTATTTGTAGGCCATCACAATCATCCCTGAATTTTCTCTGAAATTTGTGGAGGTATTATTACTGTAAAATCTTTTAAATTGACTTTTTATGAGGTAACTTTGAAATTAAATTTAAGGGCCCAAACCTTGCTGAAAAATTTGAAGACTTAGGCCTTAGAGTTGATTATGCATTTTGTAATTACCATAAATTTATTGGAACATTATCTTGTCTTGAAATTGCTACTTCATGTTCAAACTTGGGCTTTTTGGATACTAGAATAAATAAATAAATTATCAGACAAATTAGGAAAATTATGAATTTCTGGATTTATGCTTCAAATATCATTTTAGCCCTCTAGTAATTATCATAGGGGTACTGGATGAGTATTTCATGTACTTCCTTTTACGGGTCATGTAGCTTAAGTGGTCTGCATATAGCAAAACTGCAGGAAATCATTTGGATATGAATTAGAGCACGTGTGATGGGTCTTGATGGTTTGCTGGAAGGATAAGTAGAATGGGTTGCATCTATGGAAGATGAGTGAGTAGGGTGTTGATTTTGTCTAGGGTTTAGAGGCGTTCGGGTCCGACGAAAGATCGTCCTACCCAAGGAGAGTTGGAGTCAAATCACCCTAGGATTAGCATATCGGAACATGAGAAAGTAAAGGGTAAGGGAATCAACCAATAACAAAATAAGTACCTTGCGAAAGGGAACGCTGGGCGTAATCCCAACACAGTTCCTAGTGCCCCTTGAGAGCCCTTCACAGGGAATACCGGGGGCAGTCCTGGGTTAACGTAAACTGTTTTAACAAGCTGAAAAGAGTAACTTAGTAATTAGGGTTGCACATTTCACAAACACTGATGGCACCGGATGTTAGCTGGGAGCTTCGGCTCGGATGGTTAAAAGGCGGACTTTGGGTCCGGGGAGCTTCGGCTCGATTGTTTGAGACGGACGTGTTGGTCCGGGGAGCTTCGGCTCGGTTCTTGATTACGCTAATTTGCATGTGCATAAAAGGAAAGGAAATTAAGGTGGTGGGTCTTCGGTATTGGAGGGTCGATGCACCGACGCCAATACGTTGACTCGGCAAGTGTGGTTAGCACTTCGCCAACAGAAGTCCGGTGCGCCAGCCGGCAAGAGTACGCAGGAGTCCGCTTCGTGCACCAAGCGTTGAGGCGTACGATAGGTCTGACCGGTAGTGCTTTACTGGTTTAGAGGTGGGCGAGGCCCAACCCACCGCTTCCGTCTGCCACTACGGAGGTATCCTGGGAGGTTACGGCTCCAGAAAGGGGGAACTAAAGGTCTGTGTGCACAGAGTCGGGTGTGTGTGTTGCACTTGCATGTCCATCATACCCACTTGCATGTCATAGCATAATCGTTACCTTTAACCTTGACACCTAAAGTATAAGTGGAATGGGACGCTTATACTTTAGGACCTGCAAAACGACCCCTTAGTCTATAAGCTTGTGTGGGCAAGTTTATAAATTAAGGTTAATTTTGATATATATAGTTACTGCTTGTTTGATCACCGACACCCCAACGTATAAATTGGTATGAGACTTTTTATACGATGGGAGCCTTGCAGAAGACCCCTTGGCTTATGTGTTTTCACATAAGTAAAGGTTTACTTTTCATATTTCAGCTTATTGTCTTTGTATGCTATAGAATTTGCTAGTATAGGACCGCTGCCATCTGCTTTTGATATTCTCCACCTTCAAGTCCTCCCCTTTCTTCCTCTCCGCTCGGTGCCTAGGAGCCGTGGGGGAAGGGGCGGGGGATGATAGGACTTAGTCTTTTGACTAACGGTTTTCGAACCGCATCATTTAGGGGATCGTGGAGACCAGCATGGAGGAGCAGCCCCAGAGACCGGTGCGCTTGGAGGTGGGGCAGTCTAGCTCCGGAGTTCACACAGCCGGGACCGTGAGTCTCGACCTTGAGTAGTTTTTCTGCTTCCGCATGAGTGATCTTTTTGTAGTGAGGATATGATGTACCGGGCATTAAGCCCGTATTTTGCTACTCTGATGTTTATTCTGTGGACACTCCCTTCGTGGAGTTATATTTATTATGACATGTGATTTCTGTGGACTGCAATTTGCATTTACATCTTTATGCTACTTTTCTGTGATCGAATTCGGCCGGCAGAATCGGCGCTTTGTGGTGATGACCCTTCAGGGCGTGAAGGAGTCACCGCAAAACGGCGGTTCTGGGCCTAAGACCCCGGTGTCGAAAAAGAAAAAAAAAGGGGGGGGGGGGTCTTACAAGTGGTATCAGAGGAGACCTCGATCGAAAAGTAGCAGTCCACAACCCTGGGTCACCCCCGTGCGAGTTTAGTTTGGGGACAAACTAAGCAGCGGAAGCGTGGTGTGCCCATATGGGGGATCACATGTAAATTGTCCACTTTTATTAGGTATTGAGTCGATTACCTACTAATGTAGTTCGTTTTGCAGCCCCCAGCTCAGCCCACCCCACAAGGTGGAGCTCAGCAGACTCCAGACATTGCACCACCTCCCATGGTCCCCACACCTTTCCTTCAGTCAGACATGGGGCAAACCCTTACAGCTATCCTTGAGGCCTTCCGGGCTCAGCAGGCTCCGGCCCAGCAGCCAAACCCAGGGGCCAACTGGATGAGCACCTTCCGAGGACTCTCTCCCCCATCATACTTGGGGACAGAGTCGGCAGTGCGGACAGAGGAGTGGCTGGATGTTATGTATGAGATGTTGACTGGGATACGATGCCCTTGGGAGGAGAGGGTGGCCCTGGTGGTATCTTGCTTGGAGTCCCATGCTAAGAGGTGGTGGAAGACGCTGTTGGACACGACATTTGCTGATAGGGAGATTGCAGAAATCACTTGGGAGGAATTCAGGGCCACGCTGCTGGAGCACTTTGTTCCGCAGTCGGCCAGGGACGAGTTGGAGGAGCGGTTCTTGCAGCTGAGGCAGGGCACCAGGACGGTGGTGGAGTACCACCGAGAGTTCGATCATTTGGCCCGATATGCGGGCTCTTACCAGCTGGACGAAGCAGGTTACGTCAAGAGATTTTATAAGGGCCTAAAAGAGGAGTTGAGGGAGGCCTTGCTGTTTGTATCTGACGGGCCTATCTCCCGGATTTTGGAGATGGCGAAGAGGATTGAGGCCGATTGGCACGCCACTCGGGGCCGGAAGCGGCAAGCGGAGGATCAGGGCCGGAGGGCCCGAAATGATCAGCGGCGAGGCACCATACCAGATGGGAGAAGGACAGAGGAGCAGCCTCGTCAGGAGGTGAGGCAGGAGCCGAGAGAGCAGGTGGTTTTGGCCCCTCAACCTCTCCGGATTCAGGAGATGCCGAGACCCGGGGTATGGCGTATCCCCCGCCGGAGTGCTTCCATTGTCATCAGGTGGGACACCTCCGGAGAAACTGCCCCATGAGGGGGGCACCACCTCCAGCACCACAGGGTGGCCCACCTGCCCAGCATTTCGGAGGCCGAGGACGCGGCCGAGGACGTGGTTACCAGGGAGGAGACCGAAGACAGGAAAGGGAGCAGGCATATGCCTTGGATCTGGCACAGCCTCGAAATCCAGAGCGGGTCATCACAGGTAAGCTAAGATGTTTTAAATTGTTTAAGCTAAATTTCCGTTCTCAATTATCCAACAAGTAGAACTGCCCTAAGCAGAATGAATAGCAAAGAAAATGCGTCATAAAATACTAAGACCTTTAATCATCACAGGTATAGTCTTCATCAGCGGCAAGCCCGCCTATACTCTGTTCGACACGGGTGCCTCGCACTCGTTTGTGTCGGAGGCCTTTCTGGAAGGGCTGGAAGGAGTGGAACGGTTCACAGGCCGATTGAGTAGAGTGCGTCTACCCGACGGATCGGAGATACTCACCTCAGCCCACTGCAGTATGGAGGCGGAGATTGGTGGAAAGTCGTTCGAAGTTTCGGCAACGGTCCTGAGGATGCCAGTCTTCGAGCTGATCCTGGGCATGATTTGGCTACAGTGGAACCATGCCCAGATCGATTGTCAAGCGAAGAGGATCACCGTGAGGCACGGGGACTCTACCATCATCATCGAAGGTATAAGACCTGCCTCACGTATACCCTTATCTTCAGTACAGGCCGTCAAGGCCTATTTACAGGGGGAGGAGGTCTACGAGGTGCTGTTTGAGATGGCGGAGGCCACGAGTTCTATATCGAATATTCCGGTGGTGCGGGAGTTTGAGGACGTCTTCCCGGAGAAGTTACCCGGGTTACCCCCGCGCAGGGAGCAGGACTTCCAGATACAGCTTGTGCCGGGGGCCAAGCCAGCATCCAAGGCACCCTACCGGATGGCCCCAAAGGAGTTGACGGAGTTCCGGAGCCAGCTTCAGGAGTTAGTGGAAGCCGGATTTGTCCGGCCAAGCTCTTCACCTTGGGGAGCCCCGGTATTGTTCGTCAAGAAGAAAGACGGGACCCTCAGATTGTGCATCGACTATCGAGCACTAAATCGGCTGACGGTCCGGAACACCTATCCACTGCCAAGGATAGACGAGCTGTTCGACCAGCTGCAGGGAGCGCAGTTTTTTCGAAATTAGATTTGAGGTCGGGATACTACCAGCTTCGGATTCGGGAGGAGGACATTCAGAAGACTGCTTTTAGTAGCAGATATGGTTTATACGAGTTTACGGTGATGCCCTTCGGACTCACCAACGCACCATCAGCGTTCATGACCCTCATGAACCAAGTCTTCAAGGAATATCTGGATGTGTTTGTCATTGTGTTCATCGATGACATCCTCATTTACTCGAGGACGGAGGAGGAGCACACCCGCCATCTGACACTGACCCTGCAGAGACTGCGGGAGAATCATCTATATGCGAAGTTTAGTAAATGTCAGTTCTGGCTGAAGGAGGTGGGCTTCTTAGGCCACATCATCAGTGGAGCCGGATTGGCAGTGGATCCGGCAAAGATTCAGGCTATTCGGGATTGGCCGCAGCTGAAGACAGCCACCGACGTACGGAGTTTTCTAGGACTTGCCGGTTATTACCGGAAGTTCGTGGAGGGATTCTCTCGAATCGCCCTCCCGCTCACATCCTTGACGAAGAAGGAGGTACCGTTCGTGTGGACCCCGCAGTGCCAGACAGCTTTCCAGGAGCTGAAGGATCGGCTAACCTCGGCTCCCATTCTTACTCTCCCCTCGGGGAGGGAGGGATTTCAGGTCTACACTGATGCTTCCTACCAGGGTATGGGAGCTGTACTGATGCAGAAGGGCCATGTGATTGCATATGCATCTCGCCAGTTGAAGAAGCACGAGCAGAACTATCCGGTGCACGACCTTGAGATGGGGGCGGTCGTTTTTGCTTTGAAGGTCTGGCGCCATTATCTTTACGGAGTCCACTGCGATATCTATTCCGACCACAAGAACCTGAAATACGTGGACACGCAGAAGGAACTGAACATCAGGCAGAGGCGCTGGGTGGAGTTCCTTGCAGATTATCAGTATGAGATGCACTACCATCCAGGGAAGGCAAACGTGGTGGCGGACGCATTGAGTCGGAGAGCTGCCACTTCCGCAGTCGGGACTCAGGTTATGTCTATGGAGTTGGCCAGGAGATTGGAGGATATGCACATCACACTGGTGTCATCCGAGGACCCCGAGCTTTACACGGAGTATTTAGCAGCGGTGAGTGCTACAGATGATATCCGGGACAGAGTCAGAGAGGGACAGAGGCGAGATGTCGATCTGGAGCCGATATTCTGGTCCTTGGAGAACGGTACAGCAGGAGATTATACGATGAGGGACGGCGTGGTATGCTTCAGAGGTCGGACTTATATACCGGAGGAGGCCAGGTCCGGGAGGATATCATGGCGGAAGCCCACCACAGCAGATACTCGGTGCACCCGGGCATCACGAAGATGACTGCGGATTTGAAGAAGACTATGTACTGGCCTGGCATGAAGAAGGATATTACTCGGTTTGTGACCCACTGCGAAGCTTGTCAGCTGGTGAAGGCAGAGTGCAAAAACCCTGCGGGGTTGTTGCAACCACTCCCGGTACCGGAGTGGAAGTTCGAAGACATCGCGATGGATTTTATTCACGGACTTCCCCGATCACGAACAGGGAATGACTCGATTTGGGTCATCGTCGATCGGTTGACTAAGGTAGCCAGGTTCATTCCGATCAGGAAGGACGACGCTGTGGGAGTTTTAGTACGGAGATTTGTGGAGCAGTTCATTCGATATCACGGGGTGCCCAAGACGATAGTGTCGGATCGGGATGGCCGGTTCACCTCCAGGGAGTGGAGATCCGTGCAAGCTTACTTAGGCACGCGATTGACCTTCAGCACTGCATTTCATCCCCAGACGGACGGGCAGACAGAACGCACCAACCGGACGCTGGAAGACCTTTTGAGGCTATGCATTTTGGACCGCGGGGAACCGTGGGAGAAACTCTTACCCCTGGTCGAGTTCTCCTATAACAACAGCTACCAGTCCAGCATCAGGATGGCGCCTTACGAAGCCTTGTACGGGAGGAGATGCCGGACCCCGCTTTCTTGGGTTCAGGACGAAGATCCGAAGGTGTTGGGATCAGAGTTTGTTGAAGACACCGAGGCTCAGGTGAGGCTGATCAGAGACAGGATGCTAGAGGCGCAGAGCAGACAGGCTAAGTATTATGACGCCCGGCATCGGCAGGTGGAGTTCCAGGTGGGAGACCGTGTGTTTCTGAAGATCCGGCCCATGCATGGAGTCTCGCGGGTGCGTGGTCGGAGGAAGAAGCTCAGCCCTAGGTACATGGGCCCTTACAGGATCCTGGAGCGGATCGGACCCCTAGCCTACAGGCTGGAGTTACCACCGGAGCTGGAAGCGCTGCACGACGTCTTCCATATTTCTTCGCTGAGGAGGGCTCTGCTACGCCCGGAGCAGCAGATTTTGACCCCCGAAGGGCCGGTAGCTTCAGACCGGTCGGTTCGTTTGGAGCCGGTGAGGATCGACGACCGAGGAGTACGGGTCTTGCGACGCAAGAAGGTCCCACTAGTCAAGGTCCTGTGGAGGAACCACGGCCAGGAGGAGCATACCTGGGAGCCGCAGGACCTGATGCGACAAAGATACCCAGAGCTATTCAGTCAGGTATACTCTCAGACCCCTCAAGATGTTAATTTATTTTCATGCTTTAAATTACTAAGGGCTGCTCTAGGCAGATAGAGGCTTATCTTTTGTTTATTGGGGGCTTATCCTTGTTTATTGGGATCTTGGTTTGCCGATTGGGCGAAATGGTCATAGATCTAGGTTTCCCTTAAACCTAATTTAGCAAACAAGGCGTCATGATGGGATGTTACAAAGTTCTTTTCTTCGGTAGTAAGTCCCGTAGGCTCAACCTTGATTTCGGGGACGAAATCTTTGTTTTGTTTATTGGGATTTGTAACATCCCATTTCCAACTAGACCCCTAAGAGTGGTTTTGGCCATGACTAGGTCATGACAAAACCCTAGGAAGCCAGAAATGGGCCAAGAGATAGGGGACAAAATGTGGAAAATCATCATGGTCTGCAAATAGTAGAACTCTGAACAATGGTTTAGGATGACCATGGGCTACACCCTAACCCCAAGGCCCTACCACAACACCCCTAATACCTTGGGAGGCCCATTAGAGCCATAAGGACCCATTAGGGTCAACCAAAGAGGCTCAGTTGACCAAGGTCAACCCTAGCCCTAAATGGGTCAAACTAGCCTACTTAGGGTCAATTGACCTACTCCTAGCCTAGAGGACCCCACCTATGCCCTCCTAACCCTAAAGTGAGGTCAAAGGGTCACTAAGGACACATTGGGGCCAGCCCTAGAGGCCAGGTTGACCCAAGTCAACTCAAGCTCCTAATCTGGTCAAAGTACCCTTACTAAGGGTATGTGACCTCCAAAGTGCAGGGTAACCCTACATAACCCTACCTAGACCTAGGGGAAGCCAATGGGTCACCAAGGACCCATAGGGGTCAACCCAATTGGTCATGTTGACCCAAGTCAACTCTAGCCCTAAAATGGTCAAAGTGCCCTTGCCAAGGGACATGTGACCACCAAGATGCCCAACCAACCCTATTCAAGTAACCCTAGACCTTAAGGGAGTCCAATGGGCCACTAAAAACCAAATGGGGTCAACCCAGATGGTCAAATTGGCCCGGGTCAACCCTCATTTAGGTCAAGTCAAACCTAGCCCAAAAGGGCTAACCCAAGCCCAAGCCACTTCTCCCTTAGGCTAACCCCATTTCCATGACCATCATAACCAAGTGGGCTGCATTTAGCTTGTGGGGTTGACCAGTCAACCAGAGGTGACTAGGAGAGAGAAAGGAGCTCCCCTCCATGATAATGGAGGAGAGAGAAGATGAGGAAGAGGAAGGGGAGAGTGGAAGGCCGGCCAAGGGAGGCTAACAGCCACCATTTATGGCTGCAATCAACTCCTCTAGGGGAGAGGAGTTGATTCCAGCCGTTTTCCGGCCACCAAGGGGTGGATTCAGCCCCCCTCCACTCTACCCGAGCCACACCATTAATGGTGTTGATGGCCATTGAAGAACCAGCCACCCCCTTCCCCAATTGCCATTTAAACACCATCAGGGGGCCAAGGGGAATATTTTCGAGCGTTTACCTGGAGGAGACGAGCCATCCCACTGTACTGTTGCAGAAGCCGAGCGCCGCCGCCGTCGTCAATGGCATCCCGCCGCTCTTCCCGCATTCAGGCCGCCAAGAAGGTCCTCCTCCACCCCTTCTCTCATGGATAGTTCTTAGCAATCACTAGGTTCAAGGTTCGGGCTCAATTGAGCCCGAATCCATTTCGAAATTTCATGGTTTCCATGGAAATCCTCCTCTCGGAATCGCCGGAAAACGGCCCTCCGGCGGCCAAGCCGCCGCCTGGCGACGGCCACCACCTCAACGGAGGTGGTGGTGGCGGTGGCCGGCCGGGGAGGCGGCCGGATCGCCGGCGGTGGCGTTTGGAAGTTGCTCCAGGCGGGATCAATCGGGATCGTTGGCTGAATGGAGAAGATGACCGGATGCCGTTGATCCCTGCGCCAAGATTCGTGCTGCATCAGGAATAAACTATAGGAAATTATTTCTGGATTATTTCATTTCTGTCACACATTATACATTAAAAGGTTTTAATTTTTAAAAATACTTAGGTTCTTCTGGTGGAAAAACTTTCAACACAAAAGTTGTAGCCCTCTGAGTCTATTTTATTTTAAAATTTGTTTGAACCCATTTGGGTGCATGGTCTGACCAGGGCACCCATTTTGGTGGGACATACCCTTAGGGCTAGGCAGTCATTAAATTGAGTGCCCACACTTCATCCCTAGCCCAAATCAGTTGAAATTTTGGCAGGGAACCTAACCTACCTATACCTAGGGCCTGCCCAAAGCTCAGAATTTTTGGACACAAATTTCCTAAAGTTTTTGACTTTATTTAATAAAGCTAGGGTAATTAAATTAAGTAGTCAAATTACCTCCAAACCCTCCCAAATTTTGGTGAGTGGTCCCTGGGCTCATGTTAGGTATCTGTATAGAGTTTCACCTAATTTGGATATGTTTTGAATAGGTTTTGACCCAACCCTAACTATACCTTAATAAGGGTATTTTGGTCAAAAAGTGCATTTCTGATTTTGAGTGACCAAATCACCTCAACAGAGGCTGAAATTTGGGCCACTGACTTGTTATGGCACTTAGCACCTCCCCATGGAATGTGGGGTAGTGTGGAATTGATTTGCCCTAAGTTCCTAGGCCAAACCCTAAGGAGGGACCTTTTTGCCTTGTGAAGGGCATGAGTCCTAAACACCTTGGATGAACACCAAATTTTGCAAGGAGGTTCCTAGGATGTATAAAACCCTCTGTTAAAAATATTAGCTAATTTTGAAAAGGGTAGGGTCCCCAAAACCCTAACCCTAGCTTAGGACCTAAAACTTGTAGTGTAGGTTTGGTTAGCTAAACATCTTGAAACTTAACCAAATTTGGGTAGTGAGGGAATGAGGATATTTTGAGCCTCTGATAATTTACTTGAGGAGTTTTGATCAATATTTGTAGCACTTCATTTGTAACCAATAGGATTGCCCTAATTAATAATTTGGCTATTGTGGTCTCACTGCCCATTGAAAGGGCATGAAACATTGGCAGAGGTAGTTTTAGGCTATACTAATCATGTATGAATTTTGATAGAATTTTTGGATATCTAGTTAGGGCATCTACTTCACAAGTGCTTTATTTTGGTTACATACTAAATAATTCTTGCAAGAGCCCATTACTTATTGAAAAATTATGAAACTTGCTACATAGTGTTTCTAGCTCAATATTATCATGTGGGAATTTTTGTGGAAATATTTGATGGTTAATTAGTATACTTTGTTCATTAACCCATAAACTTGAAATTTCATGAGAAAATCAAATATAGCCTTATTTTTAAATGATAAATTATGAAACTTTTTCTAGGGTATTTGTAGGCCATCACAATCATCCCTGAATTTTCTCTGAATTTTTGGAGGTATTATTACTGTAAAATCTTTTAAATTGACTTTTTATGAGTAAATTTGAAATTAAATTTAAGGGCCCAAACCTTGCTGAAAAATTTGAAGACTTAGGCATTAGAGTTGATTATGCATTTTGTAATTACCATAAATTTATTGGAACATTATCTTGTCTGAAATTGCTACTTCATGTTCAAACTGGGCTTTTTGGATACTAGAATAAATAAATAAATTATCAGACAAATTAGGAAAATTATGAATTTCTGGATTTATGCTTCAAATATCATTTTAGCCCTCTAGTAATTATCATAGGGGTACTGGATGAGTATTTCATGTACTTTCTTTTACGGGTCATGTAGCTTAAGTGGTCTGCATATAGCAAAACTGCAGGAAATCATTTTGGATATGAATTAGAGCACGTGTGATGGGTCTTGATGGTTTGCTGGAAGGATAAGTAGAATGAGTTGTATCTATGGAAGATGAGTGAGTAGGGTGTGATTTTGTCTAGGGTTTAGAGGCGTTCGGGTCCGACGAAAGATCGTCCTACCCAAGGAGAGTTGGAGTCAAATCACCCTAGGATTAGCATATCGGAACATGAGAAAGTAAAGGGTAAGGGAATCAACCAATAACAAAATAAGTACCTTGCGAAAGGGAACGCTGGGCGTAATCCCAACACAGTTCCTAGTGCCCCTTGAGAGCCCTTCACAGGGAATACCGGGGGCAGTCCTGGGTTAACGTAAACTGTTTTAACAAGCTGAAAAGAGTAACTTAGTAATTAGGGTTGCACATTTCACAAACACTGATGGCACCGGATGTTAGCTGGGAGCTTCGGCTCGGATGGTTAAAAGGCGGACTTTGGGTCCGGGGAGCTTCGGCTCGATTGTTTGAGACGGACGTGTTGGTCCGGGGAGCTTCGGCTCGGTTCTTGATTACGCTAATTTGCATGTGCATAAAAGGAAAGGAAATTAAGGTGGTGGGTCTTCGGTATTGGAGGGTCGATGCACCGACGCCAATACGTTGACTCGGCAAGTGTGGTTAGCACTTCGCCAACAGAAGTCCGGTGCGCCAGCCGGCAAGAGTACGCAGGAGTCCGCTTCGTGCACCAAGCGTTGAGGCGTACGATAGGTCTGACCGGTAGTGCTTTACTGGTTTAGAGGTGGGCGAGGCCCAACCCACCGCTTCCGTCTGCCACTACGGAGGTATCCTGGGAGGTTACGGCTCCAAAAAGGGGGAACTAAAGGTCTGTGTGCACAGAGTCGGGTGTGTGTGTTGCACTTGCATGTCCATCATACCCACTTGCATGTCATAGCATAATCGTTACTTTTAACCTTGACACCTAAAGTATAAGTGGAATGGGACGCTTATACTTTAGGACCTGCAAAACGACCCCTTAGTCTATAAGCTTGTGTGGGCAAGTTTATAAATTAAGGTTATATTTGATATATATAGTTACTGCTGTTTGATAACCGACACCCCAACGTATAAATTGGTATGAGACTTTTTATACGATGGGAGCCTTGCAGAAGACCCCTTGGCTTATGTGTTTTCACATAAGTAAAGGTTACTTTTCATATTTCAGCTTATTGTCTTTATATGCTATAGAATTTGCTAGTATAGGACCGCTGCCATCTGCTTTTGATATTCTCCACCTTCAAGTCCTCCCTTTCTTCCTCTCCGCTCGGTGCCTAGGAGCCGTGGGGGAAGGGGCGGGGGATGATAGGACTTAGTCTTTTGACTAACGGTTTTTGAACCGCATCATTTAGGGGATCGTGGAGACCAGCATGGAGGAGCAGCCCCAGAGACCGGTGCGCTTGGAGGTGGGGCAGTCTAGCTCCGGAGTTCACACAGCCGGGACCGTGAGTCTCGACCTTGAGTAGTTTTTCTGCTTCCGCATGAGTGATCTTTTTGTAGTGAGGATATGATGTACCAGGCATAAGCCCGTATTTTGCTACTCTGATGTTTTATTCTGTGGACACTCCATTCGTGGAGTTATATTTATTATGATATGTGATTTTCTGTTGGACTGCAATTTGCATTTACATCTTTATGCTACTTTTCTGTGATCGAATTCGGCCGGCAGATCGGCGCTTTGTGGTGATGACCCTTCAGGGCGTGAAGGAGTCACCGCAAAACGGCGGTTCTGGGCCTAAGACCCCGGTGTTGAAAAAGAAAAAAAGGGGGGGGGGGGTCTTACATCTGTGCTGAGATTCAGCACTGGACCCAGAAGATCCTATCTCAGAGGCAAATTTGATAAGGCACATCATCCGCGGATTGCGGAAAGAATATGTGGCCTTTGTAACTTCTGTTCAGGGCTATGCATATCAGTCGTCTTTGCTGGAGCTGGAGAACCTGTTAGATTCGCAGGAAAGCCTGACAAACCAGATGACTAGAGTGTCGGTCTTTAAGGGAAACGACGATGTTCTCTTCTCGAGCAAGAAGAAGAAATGGGGTAGGAAGAAGAAGACGTTTGTTTGCAATGGTTCTTCTTCTTCATCACAGCAGGGGAGGAGCAAACCTCCTAAGGCTAACAATGGGAAGAAGCGGGGTGGATCCCGGTGCTACAGATACAACCAGCTCGGTCACATCTGCAAGGATTGCAGGGTTAAACTTCAGTCGGGGCATGATGTAGAGAAGGAGGCTGAGTCCATGCCCGAGGAGTAAGGATGAGGAAGTGCTTTCATGACGGGCACTTGTATCCGGTCACTTTCCTCCATTGATTATCTGGAGGACTGGATCGTGAATTCCGGGTGCGGCCATCTCCTCCATGAGGACGTGTCCAAGTTCTCATCTATGCATGACTATAAATGTAATGCTTTATTATTACAGCTGATGATATTATGCATGTGGTGGTACGGGAGGGATCAGTTTCTTTATGCAGTGATATGGGCCACTTACTTTGCGGAGTGTGTATCACGTGTCCGGGATAATGAAAATTCTCTTCTCGGTGACCAATGCAGTGGATGCTGGATATCACGATCTATTCAACCTGACAAAAGTGAGGTTTCTCTGGAACATTTCAGCTGTGAAAGCTGACATTACTCATGTTGGGAGAAGGGTGAAAGACTTGTTTGTTTTGGCGACAAGTTCTTATGTTGACAAGATGATGGTGAATGATAGCGGTGTTATCTAGCACGAGAGGTTGGCGCATATTGGGATGAACAAGCTAAAGGTTATGACGGTGAAAGGCCTGGTTCATGGCCTGCCTAGTATTTCTTCCCACGACGATAGTCATGTCTGTGTCGGTTATCAGTATGGAAAGGAACTGATACAAATGAAATAGATTTTTGTATTATACGCAAGTGCATGTGTTAGATCAAGTAATATAAAGTAAGTTTAGATCGTTCCCACGGAGAAGTGACTAATCTAGCGCTTGCAAGTGTTGAAATCAAAAATTCGATCTCTTGTGGAGTTCACCCTTGGGGAAGGTGTGATCGCAAACCTACTTCTCTCCTGCAAGCAAAACAACAAGTGAAGCAAAGAAGAACTGGCCCAAGGGCTCGGCGGGAGGACCCACCACACGCCCGGAAGATCTTAGAGCGCTTCCCCTCTTTAGCCAAAGGCCGAGCTAAGGTATCCTCAGAAAGTGCTTGAGAGATGGAGCAAGGGGACACTAGCAGCCTGCTTTCTGAGGTATCCCTTGGGTCCTATTTATAGATTTCTGAAAATGGCCTGCAAGTAGCCAATCTCCGCTGTTCTGAACGACTATGTGCAGTCCAGGTTGGTCTGCCAACAACGTAACTCGGCTGTTCTGAAGGGCTATGTGCAGGCCAGCGGGTGCAAAATAGTAAAAATACCTCATGGACCTGGGAGAGCTGAGGAGCTCAGCCACCCCTGAAGATCCTGCTCGCCTGTTGTCTGTCGAGCTCCTTAGGGCGAGTGCGAGCTGGGCCACCATGCTCGCCCATCGATCGGCCTCCATTAGTCGAGCTCAGCTCGACGAAACTCGGACTTTGCTCGGCTAATGCCGAGCTCGGGGTCGACGAATGTCGAGCTCGGGCTTTAGATCTCCCCGCCGAGCTCGCCTGGGGCCTGGGTGATCTGAACCGGCCAGTCTGGTTCCTGGCGATGCCACTCGCCGGATACGAGTTGTACAACAAGTACTAGCTTTACCTTTTGTTTAAATTCAAGCAGATTAATTAGAGTGCACTTATTAATGGAAAATTAAAAGAAAATAATAAAAAAATTAAATACACTTACTCAGGATTATTCTTATCAAGTTGGAAAAATAGTCTTGTACGTTGATTTTCTTTATCTACAGTGATGAGATTTTAGGGTGAATCTTCATTAAATACTTAAATCACTATCTTGCAATGATTTGAAATTGTACGTCATTGTACAACCCCGTATTCGCATGTTTTGGATTTAAGCTTTTTGAGTGGTTTGAGCTCTTGGTGGCCAATTTTGGCCTAGCCCTTGGAATATACTAGTAGGGGGAGGAAAAATCTGCCTCCCCCCAGTTGCCCCTTTTTTGGGGGGAGCGGTGTGCCAAGTTGGCAGCCACCCGCCCAGCCCGGTGGACGCGGTTTGGCGAGGGCAAGACCGGCACGGGGCCGGGCTCTCGCCCAGCCTCGCGGGTAGGCAGGGCGAGACCGGCCTGACCCGGCCTCTCGCCCCGCCTTGCGGGTAGGCGGGGGCGAGACCGGCCCGACCCGAGTTATCGCCCCGCCTCGCGGGTAGGCGAGGGCGAGACCGGCCCGGCCCAGGTTCTCGCCCCGCCTCGCGGGTAGGCGGTGGCGAGACCGGCCCGGCCCGGGTTCTCGCCCCGCCTCGCGGGTAGGCGGGGGCGAGACGGCCGGCCCGGTTCTTTCCCCGCCTC
Organism: Platanthera guangdongensis; assembly: GCA_039583875.1. Taxonomy (NCBI): domain Eukaryota; kingdom Viridiplantae; phylum Streptophyta; class Magnoliopsida; order Asparagales; family Orchidaceae; genus Platanthera; species Platanthera guangdongensis. The sequence continues at coordinate 7,118,294 of CM077158.1, forward strand.
GCGGGTAGGCGGGGGCAAGACCGGCCCGGGTTCTCTCGCCCGCCTCGCGGGTAGGCGGGGGCGAGACCTGCCTGGCTCGTGTTCTCGCCCCGCCTCGCGGGTAGGCGGGGGCGAGACCGGCCCGACCCGGGTTCTCTCCACGCCTCGTGGGTAGGCGGGGACGAGACCGGCCCGGCCAGGGTTTCTCACCCCGCCTCGCAGGTAGGGCGGGGGCGAGACCGGCCCGGCCCCGGTTCTCGCCCTGCCTCGCGGGTAGGCAGGGGCGAGACCGGCCCGGCCGGGTTCTCGCCCCGCCTCTCGGGTAGGCGGGGCGAGACCGGCCCGGTCCGGGTTCTCGCCCTGCCTTGTGGCTTGGCGGGGGCGAGACCGGCCCGGGGCCGGGTTCTCCCCCTGCCCTGTGGTTTGGCGGGGTCTCGCCCCTGCCCCCCTGCTCCGGCGGTTCTTCGGGGGTCACCTGCCCGTCTCGGGTACCCGGGGAGATGAGGGGTTTGGCCCTCCCGTCCTTGGACCCCTTTTTGTCATGCTTTTACCATATTGCTCTCAGGGTGGAATTACCCCTTTACTCCCCGGCGTGGCTATTTTCTATTGGCCCAAAGTCTTTTGGCCCTCGGGGCATTTCGGTCAATTTGGTCCATGAGATTGGAAAAACTATAAATAGACCCTTAGGGGTGCCTTGGAGAGGATCACTTTTTCACACTCTCTTCATCCTCCAAGGTACCCTAGCTCAGCATTGGCTAGGGAGGGGAGACCTCAAAGGTCTTTTGGGTGTGAGTGAGACCTCCGCGCTAGAGCCGAGGGTCTATTTCTAGCTTCGTGATCTTTGGTCTGTGACGTTCCTTCGGGTGTAGTAGGTGTGAGGTCACCCCTTTCTAGGGACCCCGAACTCTACAGAGGTCATTTTTGGCTTCAACACTTGGTACGGTGAGCGTGGAGAGTGACCAACACAGAAGATCTCGGGAGAGTGTCATGACTGGAGGTCAGGGAGGTAGTGATGATCTCGGCGAGCTCCCCAGCCAGGACCCTTTGTGGGGAGGCAAGAGTTCATGGCCTCCATCCAGGGCATCATGGAGATGCTGCGAAGCATTGCTCCTCAGGGTGGCAGCTCCACCCCGACCCCCCAGGAGCTAGCTCCCCCCCTCTCGACGAGTCGACTCCCAGGGGTCTAGGCGAGATGACCCCAGCAGGGGGAGAAGGAAGTGCACCAGGAAGAAGGCCGGGGAAGAGAGGATGGGAGATGGGGTCGAGCGAGACCTCACCGGCCGGGAATTGTTCTCCAGCCCGACGAGTGCCAGCCTTCTAGGCGAGCAGGTTGCGTGAGTGGAGGTGGCGAGACCACCCCTTAGGGGTCACCCTTCAGGGAGCTGATCATCTCAGCTCCCGTTCCCGAGGTGTTCAGAGAGCCAAACATGGCTTACTATACCGGGAAGGAGACCCCGTCCAGCATCTGCAGTGGTTCGAGGATGCCGTCTCCATCAGGCCGATGACGGATGCCTTCAAGTGTCGCCTCTTTGCGATCACTTTGAAGGAGAAGGCAAGGGACTGGTTCCATCAACTCCCTCTGAGGTCGATCTACGGGTTCGAGGACTTGATCCGAAGATTTCAGCTTCGCTTCTACACCTCCAAGAAGAGGAAGAGGAGTCCTGAGTCCATCTTCCTGGTAAGGCAGGGGCCCAAGGAGTCACTGGCCCGTTACGTAGATAGGTTCCAAGAAGAGATCCTGGAGGTCCAAGAGATGTCAGGGTATGCCCTCCAGATGACATTCACAGTGGGTTGCGTGAGGGGTTCTTAAAGATGAGACTGACTCGAAAGGCCCCCCTTTCTTTTGAGAAGCTGATGGAAAGGGCGGCTGAGGAGATAGTCATGGAGGCGGCCAACCAGGCATTTGTCAAGAAGTTGACAAGCTAACAGAGATGGAGTAAAAGGAGCAAGGTGGCTCGAGACATCCGGAAGGAAGAAGAAGAGAGGAGCGGAGAGCTCAGAGGGTCTAGAACCAGGTTGGAGGCAGCAGGGAGTACCCGTTCAGGTCCGGGAAGAGTTCACGTACAAGATGGGGGAAACTTCCATGGGGGTAAAGGGAGGTTCAACTTCCAGAGGCAAGCCCCTAGGCAGCTCCTACCCCACCATATAAAACGATGGAGATTGGTCGAAGGGAGAGGAGGAACCGCCAGGGAAGGAGAAGGGTCAAGGTAGGGTTACCGTACTGTGACTTCCACCAGGTGGAGGGGCACGCCACAGCTACCTGCCCCGAGTTCCTGGAAGTGAGGGGGCGAGAGGCCCTGCCCAACCACAACCAGTAGTGCGGGTTGAAGAGATTCTGCCCAGAGAAGGGGGGGATTACGTATGTGAGGACCGGGTCGATGTCGGACCCCACGGCGGTATAACAGTGATCCATGGTGGAGTGGGGATCGAGGTCACTCGGAAGGCAAGCCTCCATGTCATATACTGATATGCCCGAAATGGTCTACGTATTTAAACGCACATGCACGTGCCGTGTCAAGTAATAATAGGTGAGTATGAATCGTCTCCACAGGGAGGATGAATTCAGTGCTTGCAAATACCATCTAGGCCTTTTCCTTAAATCCAAGTGAGACAAAATTTATGATTTTCTTTGAACTACTAAAATTAAGAATGCAGATTTCTAAATAAAACTACTACGAATCTGAGGAACAAAGCTTTTCGTATCAAGGTGGAGATATAATCTTATATTATGATTTCCTGGGTTTAGTATGACAGATGAGTGAATGAATCATTGTGAAAATGCGTGTGAGCGTGCCTTGCAACGATCTTAAAATAGATAACCGTATCTCTCGATATCAGCAATCCCTAGTTCTATATTTCCCCTCAGGTGAAATAAGAACCGCTCAAAGAACAAAGACCTAAGTTGCTAACACCAAGAGGAAGTCTCCTTCTCTCTTCAAATGCTATATCAAAATTATGATATGCTACCACAACTCCTCTCTCGATTTATGAAGTGTAGCATAAAAATGAAACATTGGCCGAACATTTCAGAAATAAAAATCATAAGATTGATAAAGAACATTCACCAAAAATATCCATCAAACACAACCTAGAACTCTCATAATACAAGATTAAGGAAGGATTAGTTCATGGCGTTGGAGGAAACACTCAAAATGTTGAAATAGATCTTACAAAATATTGCGGTTCACGCTTAATCGCTGCAGGAATTTCTTCCTCGAGTCGCTTCTTTGATCCGTACGAAGATCTCCTTCTTCTTCCTCTTGCCGTCGCTCTCCAATGGAGTTTTGTTTTCTTCCCAAGCCAACCTTAGATGATGCCCCCCCCTCCTTAGATTCGAATTAGTAATGAATAATCCTCATTTGGTCAGTTTTTAGCATTAAAAACGTCCATACTCCTGAAAGGACGCATCCTTCCATAATTAAAAATAGTGGGAATTCGAATTTAAAATTTAAAATTTCGGACAGACACATGTTGCAGTTTCAGAATTGGATGTTGCAGTAACTGGTCCAGGCCGAAAATAATAATTCTGCATTCACTTCCAAGTTGATTTCTCCGGCGAATCTTGCATAGAAAACCATGGAATAAGATCAACTTAGTATCATAAACATTAAATACTAATTATCCTAATTATCATCATTTAAGCTCTTTTTTATTAATTGCGAAGTAGAAATATTAGGCAAGGATAACTTCATTTGAGAAGTTATCACACCTCCACACTTAAATTCTTGCTAGTCCCTAGCAAAGACACGTTCACAAATAATAAAAAAAACCAGGGTATAGGGCAATACGCAGCGCATGGTTCAATGATACTTAAGAATTATGTTTGTCTTGAAAAACCAAATAATCGAGGCACACTCAAAATGTTTGCTATACTAATATGATAGGTTTGACAATCAAAAGAAATTCAACCATTCACAAAACCATTAGTTAGATGCTGGATAGAGCTCAAATAAACATCCTAGTGTGATGTGTGGTAACAAATAATGTACTCTAATGCAATACTTCCCTTTTGAACCCCCGCATCTACAAGTAATTGTTGGGTATTGTATCCACAATCACCTGGATTTGAGGAAGCCACCTGTCAAGCTAAGATGAATTCACAATGTATTTGATGAAACCTCTTAAGTTGTGCTTGCAGTATTCCACGTTAAGTGCACACCAATGTCAGGGTGCAGTAGGTCAATATACACGGGTCTGCACGACGTAATCCCTCGTTGAGCAGATCAGTGTGTTGGCCTAAGTATACTCTCTCTATTGGAGTGCACTTACTTTCAAGTACAGGGCTGTAATCTTGCAAGAGCAGACAAGGAGCAATGATAGGTCAAGGAGCTCATCATGGGTGGAAAGACGAAAATTCGTCTAAGTACAATTCGAGAGAATCACTAGTGATTCTCGCCGAATCGTCGAGAATCATTAGTGATTCTCGCCGATTCTTTTCGGCTACCTCAAACGGTGTCAAGTAAGATTCGGCGAGAATCGCTAGTGATTCTCGCCGAACCCATCATTGAGCAGATCATGAATACAAGTAATATTCGTTGAGAATCAAAAGTGATTCGGCGAGAATCACTAGTGATTCTCGACGAATCGTCGAGAATCACTAACTGATTCTCGCCGATTCGTCGAGAATCACCTGCGATTCTCGCCGATTTTTACTTGGCGTTTTCTCTGGAAGCTGCTGGACCGGATTCTGCCGCTGGACTATTTTGAACCGGATTTCGGGATTCTACTTGTGGGACCCACAACGGTCATATTGAAAGTGTCTACAGTATATATACAGGCATGTTTGAACAGTAGAGGGGAGACGGAAAAAGATATACAAAGCTGAGCCGCGACTTGACCTAGTTCGTGATTTTCCGCCACCGCCTCCGTCGCCGCGCGAGAGTGTAGATCGCCGATCTTGATCGTGGTTTTTCTAGATCTCCGGTCGATAGAAGCTTAGCTAAGCTCAGCGTCTCACGTGTCTAACCGGAGATCTCTTGTCTCTCAATTGTAGATCGGATAATCTTCCCCATCCGGATCGATCGAGACGATTGATCCTAGTGTGACCGTTGGTAGACCTAGCTTGCTTCGCTACGAAGTTTGGATCTCAAAGTACAGCAGCCGCGCACCGTCGTTGCCGCCGATCCCGAACCAAGCCGCCGCTCGTATTGCCGCCGCCGGTTCCGGGGAGATCCTCTCCAAGAGAGATCTAGGGTTGTAGACTCTTCGTTGACTTCACGAACACGTCGTCGAACGAAGAGGAACACCGTAGTCTCCAAACGAAGTTTGTATCTCGTGTACATTCTAGATTTACTTTTTGTTGTAAAGGAACGTTTGTTCCGTGTTGTAGGGTTGGGTGCAACCCGGTTTGTGGGAGTGTTGACTCCTACGTGTGGAAGGTTTCCTTCCGATAGTGCAAGGATTGGATTTCAATCCTGTTGGAGAAGTGACCGAGTCGTCCCTTGTTGGGAGATAGGTCGAAGGGGAAAAGTGGATGTACCCAAGTCGGGGACCCACTATAAATTGTCTGTGTATTTTGTGTGCTGTGCTGTTTATTTTTATTGTGCAGGTACAATCTTAAATTCCGCAAAATCGCTGCACGTCACCTATCCCCCCCCCCATAGGTGAACATAGTTGACACTAGGTGGACTTTCAAGTGGTATCAGAGGGAGGTTGCTCATCAAAAATGTTTTACACCTTGAGTAGTATCCTGCCACAGTGTCAGAAGCATGGAGCTGGATTATGAGATATCGCCCCTCAGACTCCCCGCATGTACAAAGGAGTTTTTATCCCGTCTGGAGGATGAGAGTGTCGTATCACTTGGATGTCATCGATCCTCGTGCATCTTTCATCCTGGAAGAGGGTCCTTTTATTCCTATGAAGACCTCCGACTCTGGAATTCAAGTGCCCAAGTGCATTGCTGAGATGTCGGAAATGAACTTTCATTCTTTAATTTGGATAAGATGATTCGTCAAATTATCATGGATATCTGGTCTGGAGCTTCTCGCTCTAGATTGGAAAAATGTAGGACGGACTAAATCTCTGTGGATGATGATCTCAGAGCTTGTGGGGGGGGTCAGAGAATGCTGGAATCTGCTGTCAATCAGAGGATGAAGCCTATGTGGGGGTCCTCGCTTCTGAAGATGAAGGCAAGGATCTCTCGGACAGCATCAGAGCTCCAGTGTCCGTGTCAGAGACTGAAGAGGCCAGTGAGGAAAACAGCTCTGATGAGGATGACACAATGGTCCACTGACTCTAATGACAATATCACTGAAGAGCAGGTAACTTCTTCATCCTGCCCCGTATCTCTTGAAGTTTCTGAAGACAAGAACTGCCTTCCTTCAGAAAATGCTGATTCCTTGAAGAGAGCCCTTCAGACAAGCAACCTACTTGCTGAGGAGCAAGCTCAAGAGATTGCTCGACTGAAGATCTTGTTGGTTCTCCAATTGGCATCCAACAAGGTCAATGACTCTAAAATCTCAAACTCTAGAGAGTAGTCTAGAGAATGAGAAAAGAATAGTATCAAACTTTCTAAGGTTGATGCTATAAAGAGAAAGCAAGAAAATGGGTGGATCTCCCGGATTATCAATTCGTGGAGAAATGGGGGAAACGGTATTCCGACCCCCCACTCCAAGCAGGAAGGCAACTCATCATGCCTTCAGTATGACCACAGGAACAATCGTGGTCACTGCAAGGGTGATCTGTCATCATGTGAGACACCCGTAGTGCAAGGGCCGTCGTGGCCACCCATGAGAGAATACACTAAGGCTCCTTCTGAGCCCTTTGTATTCACTGCCACTGTCTCAACTCAGTGTGAATCTGCATGTCCCAGCTCACAGAAGACCTCTCACCACCCGAGGACACATGATAGGGAGGTTAGAAGTCATGTGTAAGTTTTTATGGGCCTCCGTAAGGGGGATGCTTGAAAGGAAGGCACCACCTCCCCGGCCTCATGACGCTCGCAACATGCATTCCTTCCACCCTTCCATGTGTCACGGTGGAAGAGAACATTTTGTGAGAAGATCAACCCTATCCCGTTTAGACCTAGGACCGTGACTACCTCAGTCATTAGATCAGGTCAGAAACGGAGATACAACATTCACCCGTGTTGGTGCTGTGGCAAAGTGGGACACTTTGCCATCGACTGTTGGCACAACCCCTCTGTGCCAAAGGCAAGGGCCTATCCACATTTTTTCGCAGAGGTAGCCTTTCTGATAGGTTTTCTGAAGAAGGCAGTCGCGTGCTTATGCTAACAGGAACCTAGGACCCAATATGATTTGGGTTCCTAAGATAAAGTAATTCTTCTTTCTTGCAGGGTAGTCTAGGTTCCCGTGAATATGATGGGAACTAGACAGTAGGTGGCTCAAGACTAAATTGGAACAAGCGTCTGAAATAACAGATGTGATATCTACTTGAGCATACTCACATTGAGCTCCTAATATGTTCTACCTGAGGGACTAAACGATGACTCTCAAAATCCCAGGTACTTATGATCAGTTCCAAGACTTGAGTCGTTTTCCATTGACAGTTATATATATATATCTTTATATACAGATACATATATGTATATACGTGTATGTATGCACATCCAAGATAGGGTAACACGATGAATATAAACCTTAGATACATCATTAAGAGTTATCGGAAATTTCACTGGTAGATTCGAGAACTAACATCTGCAGGCGTAAATTAATTCACTGAAAACTAACAAAGATACATCATTGGAAACCTTGCCATCAATAAATGTATGGAAAAGCCGGCTCAAACCCTAATAGCTTGCTTTAAGGAGTATCTATATAGTTAGAAGACTTTCAAATTAACTTAGACAAACGAAACCGTAAGAATCCCATTTACTCGTCGAGCTTGGCATTTAAGGAGAATCCCATTCTCGCCGAAGGATCAAGAAGAATAACATTTAAGGAAGAATTCCCGCCGACTCTTCACATTCCTTAGGAATCGCGCAAGGTTTCTTCCGCCGACCCCGCAGGAAGCTCGTCGAATCGTCTTCTCGCAAGGTTCTCTCGTCGAATCCCGCACCGTCTTCGCCAAATCCCGCAAGGTTCTCCATCGTCTTCCCGTAAGTAACCCACCAGGAATCGCACAGGCTTCCGTCGAATCCCGCCGAACTCCGCAGGAAACTCTCCTACTCACCGAAGGTCTCCATCGCTGTTTCCCGCAAGTTCTCCACCGAAAGTCTTCCCAAAGGTATCTCTCTGAGTCGTGAAAGTTTCCGTTGACATCTCGCAGGAAGCTCACCGACCACTTCTCGCAGGACGCTCAAGGAAGATTTCTCGCAGGAAGCTCACCAACTCACTTCCGTCTACGCCTTTAGGTAAACCTCTTCCTCACCCGTACTTGGACGTTATCACTAGTGACGCTTCCCTTTTGACTGTTCATTAAGCGTAGAGTAGGGCTTCTCTCCCTAGATCTGCAATGGCTCCAAGGACAACCGCTGGGCTAGTCACCGGATGCGAGCTGTTCGCACAGGGTTCTCTCATGCCTCTGAAGAATTCATGAAACATCATTCTGATGCTGGAAGAGGCTGGACTCTCATTTGTCCTGGAGCACCCGTGCAAAATCTTGGACAAAGAGGTGCAGGAGTTCTTCGCTACCGCAAGACTCCGGAATGACGACTCTCTAATCAAAAGCAAGGTGGCTGGGGCGAAGGTCAAGATGTCTGCCAGCAAGCTGACCCGCTTCCTGCAGCTCTCTAGCTCGGAGCACCGAGGACTATCTTCAGGAAGAAGACAAAAGCAGGACTCTCTTATTCTGTGTCTCCCACGCGGAACTCGGTCAATAAAGCGCAAGGATATGAATGAAGAAGGAAGCTTCTGTCAGACATAATCGGAAAAGTACTCATCTGCAGCCAGGGTCTCATGATCATATATCTCTGCAGACATGTTCAAGATCCCGGTGGCCATTGTCTGCAGAAAAAGATTCAACTGGGGGGAGCTGCTGTTTGAGAAGATAAAGGACACCTGCGATCTCCGAGCTTTGGCCGAATCATAAGTCTGTATCTCAATCAGCTGAATGGAGACAAGTATGATATGAGCAAAGTGTTCCTATACACTACTTAAAGAAAATGGACTCAAGTGTGTTTGACAGATGGAGAGGCGAATTGGGCCGGCTGCCGTGGAAGAACAAGAGGACATATCTCCAGCAGTAACCCCCAGTGAAATTCCTGATACTTTGACTGCAGGAATTGAGGGGGAGCCTCTACCCACCTCAGACTGATATCGTAGCTGACATCTCCCAAATAGCCAGAGAAGCTGTGGCAGATAACAAGAAGACAGTGAAGCTG
>CM077158.1:7128052-7312268 GCA_039583875.1 Platanthera guangdongensis
CCCCCAGCCCACTTTTCCCCCCCCCCCCAGCCCCCTTGCCCCAAAGCTAACCCCTCCACCACTTCCCCCCAGCCTTTCCCCCCTCACTTCCCCCAGTCTCCCCCCCCCCCCCCCCTTTGTACCCCTTGTATTTATCCTCCAAGCTTGTACTCGTAAACCCCCCCCCCACCCTGGCATTAATCCCCCCCCGGCCGCACGGTGCGTTTGCCCCCCCCCCCGCCCCCCCCCTTCTTCTTCCCTCTGCTCAGCAAGCCTTGCTCCTCTGCTCAGCAAGCCTTGCTCCTCTGCTCAGCAAGCCCTGCTCCTCTGCTCAGCAAGTCTTGTCTCTCTGCTCAGCAAGTCTTGCTCCTCTGCTCAGCAGCCTTGCCTCAGCTCTCAGCTCAGCTCCCTCTCGGCTTCCAACCTGCAAGCAAACCGTCACATTAGCCGTCTGCTCGACAGCTCCTGGTCAACCTCCTACTCCTCTCTTGATCAACCCGCTCTGTTGATCAAGCTTCTCTCCTCTATCCCCGCAACCCTCTTGACACCCCGTTTGCTCCACTCTCGAGCACTCAGAGGCTTCCTTCCTTTCCTCCTTTCCTCCTCTCCTAGCTTGTGAGATCGACACACCCCTCCGTGTTAGCTGGCTGTGCCCCGCGGCGTTTTCGCGCATCAACAGTCTTCTCCAACAGCCATAGGACAACGTGCAGGTTTAGCACCAGTCAGTCCTGTCTCCTTTAAAAGATCAAGAGCATACTTCCGTTGTGAAAAGACCATGGAGTTGGGCTTTTCTAGAGATTTCAATTCCCAGAAAGTATTTCGGGGACCATATCCTTTGTGACCAGATGTTGACGAAGGTGTTTCTTGGTCATCAATATCCCTTCCTGGTCATCGCCAGTAAGAAGAATGTCATCAACATAAACCGCAAGAACAACAAGACCAGAGGCGGTTTTCCGAACAACAAGGAGTGATCTGCTGAGCTTCTTGTAATACCAATGGCCGCAACAATGCCACTGAACTTGTCAAACCAGGCACGAGGACTCTGTTTGAGGCCATAGATAGCCTTCTTAGCCGGCATACCCTGTCTCCCCTGAGCAACATACCCAGGAGGTTGCTCCATGTAAACATCCTCCTGCAGATCACCATAGAGGAAGGCATTCTTAACATCTAGCTGCGAGATGGGCCATCCCTGTTGACAGCCACAGAGAGAAGAACCCGAATAGTGCTGAGACGAGAGCCACGGGAGAGAAAGTGTCAAAGTAATCATCCCATAAGTTTGGGTAAAACCCTTGGCAACCAGGCGAGCCTTATAACGATCCACACTGCCATCCGGTAGAAACTTCACCACGAAGACCCAGCGACAACCAACAACATCTGTGCCGAAGGGAGGAGGAACAAGGGTCCAGGTACCCCGTTCAGTGAGAGTAGCAATCTCCTCATCCATGGCAACTTTCCAATGAGGAATAGTAAGGGCCTCCTGGTAGGAACGGGGGGTGGCAGTGGCCGAGATAGCCAGTGCAAAAGCGCGGCGAGCAGGGTAAGACGATCATAGGAAACAACTGCAGCAAGTGGGTGTTGGGTACAGGCCCGAACCCCTTTGCGAAGAGCAATCGGAGATCCAGGTCAGCAGGTGCCTCAGTATCCGGCGTATCCGTGGTGGAGAGAGCTGGCCCGGGAGTAGAGAGAGATGGCAGCGGAGTGGAGGGAGAAGCGGAGTAGAGGGTGGAGAGGAGGAGGATGGGGAAGACGGTGGAGTGGGTGGGCGGGCGGAACAGTAGTGGGAGCAGAGGGAAGGGATGGGTTGGTATGAAAGTAGGAGTAGGAGGGGCAGAAGAGGAGCGGGAGAGAAGTAAGAGGCATTGGCAAAGAGGTGACATCCGCAGAGACAAATTGCTTGCGGGTAACAGGGTCAAAGCAGCAATATCCTTTCGAGTGGGAGAGTAGCCCAGAAAGACACATTTGGTGGCACGTGGTGAGAGTTTGTCACGGGTGGCAGCGGGAGAGTGCACAAAAGCGGTGCACCCAAGATGTGTAGAGGAAGAGGAAAGGATCCTTGTCTGGATAAAGAATGGAGAAGGGGGTAGCACCGTGGAGAACTGTGGAGGGAAGGCGATTGATGAGATAGCAGGAGAGGAGGACAGCATATCCCCAATAGGAGCGAGGACATGCATGTGATCTCATATAGTGCGAGCACATCAAGAGGTGACGGTTTTTGCGTTCCGCCACCCCATTTTGTTGGGAGGTGTAGACACAACTTGTTTGACGAATAACACCATGGTGAAGACAAAAGGAGGAGAAGTCGTGGCTAAGATACTCCTTAGCATTGTCAGAAACGAAGGAGTTTAATAGACGTATCAAACTGAGTCTTAACCATAGAATAAAAGGAGGTCCAAACAGAGAACAGCTCGGAGCGATCTTTGAGAAGATATACCCACGTACAGCGAGAGAATCATCAATGAAGGTGACAAAATAGGAACTACCCCGACCGATGGTGAGGTTAGAGCGGGTCCCCATATGTCAGAGTGAACGAGGTCGAACGGACGGGAAGAGCCTCGACTTTGCGTTGGGGGGAAGGATGAGCGGTGATGTTTGCCAAGTTGACATGCATCACAGTTTAGTGGAGGATGATGAGGGGGAGGTGCGGAAGAGCTGGCGGAGAATTCGGGGGAGCATGTCCAAGGCGAAGATGCCATTGGAGAAGATCTGTAGAGGAGGAGGAGAAGGCGGAGAAAGCAGAACGTTGTCGAGGAAGTAGAGGCCACCACTCTCAGTCCCGGTAGCAATCGTCCGTTGGGAATCCGGATCCTGAAAAGTACAAGAGCTAGGGGTGAATATGACAGAACACCGTAGTTGCTTGCATAAAGAAGTAACTGATAATAAGTTGCACGGAAACTGGGCACATAGAAGGTATCAGCCAGGCAGAGAGAGGGAGTGACTTGAACCATGCCCGTCCCATGGACCGGGGAGGGAGATCCATCACCACAATGACCGGGGGAAACCGAGCATATGTGTCAAGGAGAGAGAAATATTGAGGATTTCCTGTCATATGATTGGTTGCACCAGAATCGATGAGCCATCTGCCGTGAGTAACAACATGAGCACTACCAGAAGAGGTGACCACGGAGGCGGACAAGGCCTGAGGAGGGAAAGCCATGGAGGCAAGAGAGGAGCAGGCCGCGACGATAAGAACAAGCCGCAAGAAGAGAAAAGAGCACCAAGCCGGGCGAACAGCAACAGGTCGGGCGGCTAGGAAGGCCGCTACCAAGAAGCAGAGAGAAAGAAGTCCACGGCTTGAAAAAGTCGGGCGAACAGAGGAGAACAGGTCGCACGGCAAAAGATGATGCCGGCCGACTAGCAAGCAGGAACGGGTAGAGGGGAATAATCAAGTAGCGCGAACAGCAGCGGCTAGCAAGAGGTCAAAGGCACAGCGGGGAAGAGGTCGCGCGGACTGAAAAGGCGAGCGAACAGAGGAGAAGGGCAGGTGACCGCGACCAGATTGCGGGTGAGAAAGGAACAACCCGCACGGTCAGGCAGATCACAGCAGCAAACCGCGAGTATAGGGCAAGCGGATATGGGGAAAGCAGAAGCGGACAGGGAGAGAAGTCCGCAGCGGGTAGACACAAGCCGCAAAGACTCGGAGATGCAAGAAAGAGCAAGGAACGCGGCGACAAGGAAACAGGTCGCTGCGAAAAGGCACCAGGAGAAGAGACAAGAAGCAAGCCGCGCGAACAGGGCAGCGGACAGAAACAAAGCCGCTCGAACAGGGCGGCGAACAGAAGAGAAGGCAAGTCGCGAAGAGGTCGCGGATAGCGGAAAACAAGCCGCTAGAAGCAGAGAGCGCACAGAATCAGGAGGAAAAGACCGTGTCCTCTGATACCATGTTAGAAGTAGCGAAAGAAGCGAAAAGTAGAAAACAAGCGGATATGCTTTTGAATATGGACTTTATTATCCAAAAAAAGGTATCTATACAATGGTATGCCCTCCTTTATATAGAATGGAGAGAGATGAGAGAATACAAATAAGAGATGTGGGACTAAAATTTACAGGACTAAGCGGACTATACAAAACAAACCGCACAAGTTGCGCGGTTAGATAGCAGGGCTAACCGCACGGCTACCACCAGAGAGGAAGAGAGACCGCCAGAGTAGACCGCCAGACCGCCCGGCCTCCAAGCCGGCTGAGACACCGCCAGACCGCGCGGTCTTTCACCCGCCAAGACAAACCGCCAGACCGCCCGGTCACCAACTTCAACACTCGCCCTGCCAGAACCCTTCTTTCGTTTCCTGCCACAGACTTTGACCTACACCTGACGACTTCAAGGTCGACACCATCGAGTAACTTCCAGCCCTGTCAACCAGATGAGTGCCTGACAGCGGGATCTGCTCGAGGCCAAGGATGACACCGAGTGACTTCCAGCCCTGCCAGCTAGGTGAGAGCCTGACAGCGGGATCTGCTCGGGGTCCACTATCACCACCATCGAGTGACTTCCAGCCCTGTCAGCTAGGTGAGAGCCTGACACGGGATCTGCTCAGAGAGGCCAAGGATGACACCTCGAGTGACTTCCAGCCCTGCCAGCTAGGTGAGAGCCTGACAGCGGGATCTGCTCGGGGTCCACTATCACCACCATCGAGTGACTTCCAGCCCTGTCAGCTAGGTGAGAGCCTGACAGCGGGATCTGCTCGAGGCCAAGGATGACACCGAGTGACTTCCAGCCCTGTCAGCTAGGTGAGAGCCTGACAGCGGGATCTGCTCGGGGGTCCACTATCACCACCATCGAGTGACTTCCAGCCCTGCCAGCTAGGTGAGAGCCTGACAGGCGGGATCTGCTCGAGGCCAAGGATGACACCGAGTGACTTCCAGCCCTGTCATCTAGGTGAGAGCCTGACAGCGGGATCTGCTCGGGGTCCACTATCACCACCATCGAGTGACTTCCAGCCCTGTAGCTAGGTGAAAGCCTGACAGCGGGATCTACTCGAGGCCAAGGATGAAACCGAGTGACTTCCAGCCCTGTCATGCTAGGTGAGAGCCTGACAGCGGGATCTGCTCGGGGTCCACTATCACCACCATCGAGTGACTTCCAACCTGTCAGCTAGGTGAGAGCCTGACAGCGGGATCTGCTCGAGGCCAAGGATGACACCGAGTGACTTCCAGCCCTGTCAGTAGGTGAGAGCCTGACAGCGGGATCTGCTCGGGGTCCACTATCACCACCATCGAGTGACTTCCAGCCTGTCAACTAGGTGAAAGCCTGACAGCGGGATCTGCTCGAGGCCAAGGGATGACACCGAGTGACTTCCAGCCCTGTCAGCTAGGGTGAGAGCCTGACAGCGGGATCTGCTCGGGGTCCACTATCACCACCATCGAGTGACTTCCAGCCATGTCAGCTAGGTGAAAGCCTGACAGCGGGATCTGCTCGAGGCCAAGGATGACACCGGGGGACTTCCAGCCCTGTCAGCTAGGTGAGAGCCTGACAGCGGGATCTGCTCGGGGTCCAAAATACATCACATTCACCATGTAGGCCAATTACAATGATATCAGAGAGCTTGAAGGAATTTATTATAATCAAGGTGTCGCTTACATGTTTCAGGGAAAAAAGCGTTTGAGGTCGTCACCACTCCAGGTGAGACTCAGGGTCTCGCCTTCTACATTTTGGAGACGATAGCCCCCCGACCCCAAGGCCCCCTTTACAATGAACGGTCCCTCCCAGCTGGGATTGAGTTTTCCCACTGATGCTGACCTCCCTGCGGCATCTACTTTCTTCAACACCAAGTCCCCTCCACGAATTACTTGATCCTGACATGCTTGTCAAAGTACTTGGCCATTCTGCTTTTACCTCCTCCTGTCGGATGGCGGAATGGTCCCTTACTTCTTCCAACATGTCGAGGGGAGAGCCTCAGTTCCTCCTCATTCTTGCCTGCCATTTCTCGCGGTCTTCCTTTGCCGCCATGACTCGCGGCGTTTGGACTTCTCGAATTCAATGGGGAGCACTGCCTCACACCCGTGGGAGAGTTTGAAGGGGGTCTCTCCTGTAGCTGTGTTGGGAGTGGTCCTCAGGGCCAAAGGACAGTGGGAAGCTGCTCCCACCCAACTCCCTCTCAGGTTCTCCACCTTTTTCTTGAGAAGGTTGACGATGATCTGTTTGCAGCCTCCATTACCCGTTACTCCTGGGGTGATGGACCGAGGCGAACCTGAGATCGATCCCAAGTTGTTCGCAAAAGCTGGTGAACTCGGCACTGGCGAACTGGGGCCCATGGTCTGTGACGATGGCCTGGGGCAGCCCATGGCGACAGATGACCAAGACGAAGATGCCATTGGAGAAGATCTGTGGAGGTGGAGGAGAAGGTGGAAAAAGCAGAAATGTTGTCCAGGAAGTATAAGCCGCCCACTCTCAGTCCCAGTAGCAATCGTCCGTTGGGAGTCCGGATCCTGAAAAGAGAAGCAAGAAGTAGAAGTAAATGTGACGGAACACTGTAATTGCTTGCAAAGAGAGGTAACAGATAATAAGTTGCACGGGAACTGGGGCACGTATAGAGTATCCGCCAAGTGAAGAGACGGAGAGTGACATGAACTATCCCTATTCCATGGACTGGTGATGAAGAGCCGTCAGCGAGAATAACCGGGGGCAAGCGAGCATGTTTTTCTAGGAGAGAGAAACACGGGAGATGGCGGTCATATGATTCGTAGCACCAGTGTCGATCAGCCATTTGCCCTGAGTAACAACTTGTGCACGACCAGAAGACGTGACAACCGAGGCGAATGGCTTGGAGGATATGAAAGCCATGAAGGGAGGAAGAAGAGACTGCAGCGGTCTCGGTGACAGCACACCAGCGGCAAGAAGGGCCACGACCAAGGTGCAGAGCACAAGCCGCGCGACTGAACCAGGAGGTTGCGCGACTAACAAGCAGGAGCGGCTAAAGGAAGAAAGGCAGAGAGGCCGCTCAAACAAGGAAGAATCCGCAAGAACAGAGAGAAAGGCGCGGGGAGAGGAAAAGAGAGCAACCCGCGTGAAACCGCAGCGGGTTAAAGGGAAGAAGCCGCGTGAACACTAGCGGCTAGGGAGCAGAACAAGGCACAACGGGGAAGAGGTCGCGCAGACTGAAAAAGGCCGAGCGAACAGAAGAGAGGAGAAGAGCAGGTGACCGCGACCAAGATGCAGGTGAGATAGGAACAACCCGCACGGTCAGGCAGATCACAGCAGCAAACCGCGAGTACAGAGACAAGCGGAAAAGGGGAAAGCAGAAGCGGACAGGGAGAAGAAGTCCGCAGCGGGTAGAG
Source organism: Platanthera guangdongensis (assembly GCA_039583875.1). Taxonomy (NCBI): domain Eukaryota; kingdom Viridiplantae; phylum Streptophyta; class Magnoliopsida; order Asparagales; family Orchidaceae; genus Platanthera; species Platanthera guangdongensis. Next base: position 7,135,304 of record CM077158.1, read on the forward strand.
ACAAGGCCGCAACGACTAGGAAATCGGAGAGGCAAGAAAGAACAAGGAGCGCGGCGACAAGGAAACAGGTCGCTGCGACGAATAGCAGTAGGAGAAGAGAACCAAGAAGAAGCAAGCCGCGCGAACAGAGCAACGGTCAGAAACAAGCCGCGCGAACAGGGCAGCGGACAGAGAGAAGGCAAGTCGCGAAAACAGGTCGCAGGAAGCAGAAAACAAGCCGCGAACAACAGAGAGCGCACAGAATCAGGAGGAAATGACCGTGCGCTCTGATACCATGTTAGAAAGTAGCGAAAAGAGAGAACAAGCGGAAGCTTTTTGAATAATTGAAATTTTATTATCCAAAAAGATATAACTATTATAAAGGTATGCCCTCCCTTATATAGAATAGAGGAGAGATGAGAGAATACAAATAAGAGATGTGAGACTAAAAATTTACAAGCTAAGCGGACTGTACAAAGTAAACCACACAAGCCGCGCGGTTAGACAGAAGGACTAACCGCACGACTACAACAAGAGAAGCAGAGAGGTCGCCTGTGAAGATCGCTAGACGCCGGTTTACAAAGCCGGCGAGTCAAACCGCCAGACCGCACGGTCTTCAACCCGCCAAGACACAACGCCCGGTCACCAACTTCAACAGTGATAACCAACGTCTATAGAATTGGTCACCGAGAAGAGGTTTTTTCTTCATTCCCGACATGTGATACACACTCCTTAAGATGAGTAGACCTCGATCACTGCCTATTGAAACCATCCCCTCCTTCTCAATTGTATGTGCAGTATCACCATCTAAAATAATATCATCATTACCTTTGTACTCCTGCAGGGAAGAGAACTTTGACTCGTCCCCGATGAGTTGATGACCACACCAGAGTCCACGATCCAGTCCTACTGATAGTTGATGGAGGAGAATGCACGAACACAACTGCACGTCATAAAGGCACTCCCCCATCCTCCTTCCTCAGCTCTAGATACAGCCTCTCCCTTTCCTGCAACATGCCCCAGCTGACGATTGACTCTATTGTCCTTTAGAAAAGTGACCAATCTTGTTGCACCTATAACATCGTGGCCCTCTTCTCTTCTTCCCATCATCTTCCCTAGGAGCCTTGATCCTTTCCTGTTGTGATGAAGAAGATGGACAATCGCTAATAGGTGACTTCTTCTTTCCATCCCATATCTTCTTTTTGCTAGAGAAGAGAACCTCTCCATCTAACTATCTGCCTCGTCAAGCTTTCCTGCAAATCCAACAGGTTTTTTAGCTTAAGCAAAGATGGCTGATTGGCCCAGTCCTGCACAGAAGTCACGAAGGTAATATACTCCTTCTGCAGCCCGTGAATGATAAGCCTCTTCAGCTTTACCTCTAAGATATGATCTTCCGGGTCCAATGTCGATATATCAGTACAGAGATTCTTTATCTTCAGAAAGAAGGATGATATGGATAGATCACCCTGAGTGACTTTTACCAACTCATTCTCCAAGAATTGTAGCTGAGCTACATTCTTCTCATTGAACATGCCAACCAAGGCCATCTAGATTTCAGTAGTTGATCGACATCTGATGAAGTGTTCAAAGAGCTTCGGTGAGATACCCCGCTTAAGAGTGAACTCGCCTTCACATTCGTCCTCCTCCAAGCTCTCACCGCGTCAGCATTCACGACAACAGCTACCATTGCATATCGTCTCTGCCGATGACCTCCCAAAGGTGCTCACTAAGAAGATTGCTCTCCATGCACGACCTTCACTTTTTAAAGTTAGTCTGCGTCAAGAGCTCAATCTCAAGACCTCTTGCATAACCGACTTCCATTGCTAAATCCTGATTACTTGAACTTCTAAGGAATAACGCACCTCTGAGTTGATGAACTGTTATCTTCTTAACACCCCTCTAATATCATGTGAAAATTTTTTAAGGAAGCAAGAAAGCTCGCAGGAACACTCAACCACAAACAAGTCAAGTAGAAATCAACAACAGTAGGAGCACAACTGTCTCAATTTGGAATTATCATCCACTTCTTTACAATGCGAGGTATACATTGCGAGACATGATTCACAATGTACCCCGTGGAAGCAAAAAATTTACAAGCAAGAGAAACCAAGCGGTCTTATAACAGAACCCGAAAAAGCCGCTAACCTTCAAGCTGTTCGTTGAATTCGCCAAGTTGTCAAACCGCAAACAAGCCGCGCGGATTGCTTGTTATTGAACAGATGATAAAACAACTATGTCCGCCACTTCTGGCCTCCTGACCGCGAGGTCTTCTAACCACAAATCTTGTCACGGATAGAACTGTTGAACAGAGAAACAGTCTTCCCGCCAAGACCGGGCGAACTGCTCATTTGAACTATCCACGACCCTCATGAGGAAACGTCTACCCGCGTAAACCGCAACTTGATGTATGTCACAAACTATAAACTGTTCTACACTAAGCTTCCCACTAGTTGCCTAATCGCCCGGTGTTAGCCGCACAGCCTGCACAACCCAAGTCAACTTCACTTAGCCGCCCGATTAGAAAAATCTAACCGCAAGTTCAAAAGCAAATATAAATATCACTGTTCTTATTATATATGATAAGTCGCACGTAACAACAAACTAATTGCACAAGAAGTAAGAACCACAGTCTGCATTACCGAGCGGACATCCACCTCAGTTCACGTGGACTTAGCAGTCCAGCCATGTGTCCTAAGCCAACAACATGCTAAAGAAAAACTGCAGATCTCCACAACCAGACCGTGCAGAACAACGGTCTCCACAAACTCCAGAAGAAGACTGTGCAATAATGTGGGCTCTTCGACTAGGCAACTAAACCTGACTTATCACAACACCGTGGTCCCCAATACCAGTGAACTTTGGCTTCAGATTGCTCAAGCAGACTACAACGAACAATGCGGTTAGCCTCTTCTATCCATTTTAACTGTCTGCCTCTACGCAAGCTAGAGAACCTGCTAACTCCAAGCAGTCTCCGCAGTCTCACCAACCAGATTACAACAGTCGTGGTTAGCCCACTGCTAACCGCCCGGTTACCTTCCAGGGAGCTTACTGGTCTAAACCGCAACAAAGAAGAACAGAATCCAGAAACCGGCTATCCGCCATCAGCTAGCCGCATAACCGGCTGTGGTCTGTGCGGTCTGCCCAATCAGGCCGCTCAGTCCCAATTCAACAATTTCAACACTGTCAACACCCTGCGCACGTCACATTCAGCACTTGCCGTAAGTTCAACAATCATCGTTTGCTGACCATCCACAAGCACACTATTATAGCCTCAGAGCTCGAGAAGAATTCTGCCCAGACCACGGGACGCGAGCTTTTCACCGCAGTTAAAGACAGACCTAAAGCTTTGCGAGTGGTGACCTATCACCCTCTGAATACCTTCTTTTCTCTGTCTCCCCTCTGATTGTAATGAGGAGCGTTCTGTCGCCGACGCCTTTTATGTAAAGCCTTGTAAGCACAACAAATAATGAAGTTTGGTTGGAACGAATCGGCCACGTGATTTTTCATTATATTCACGAGTTTTTCACGTTAAAAAATCGTCTTGACGGTTTGCACTCTGTTTTTTCTGAGGCTATTTGCACGTTCGGCCGCTCCATGGGCTAAGTCGGTTCAATTTAGTCCGGTCTAGCAGAAGCCTTTAGTAACTTGCAACAGTCTTAAAATATATATTTGGCATGACAACGGTTGTGACCGCTGCACGAAAAAAAACTAATTATTTTGAACATAAATGTGAATGGAGTTCCTTATGTGAGGTCGGATTTTCATGAATGACGGTTCATAACCGCCGTGTTCATGACCGCCACAGCCGCGCTAAAAGGCGCCTTAGGGATGATTTCACTCATCACTCTCATGAAAGTTCTTCAACATGACAAAATTGGGAAGAATTTCATTCTTTGAAAACTCTAATTATCATGCATGATATTTTTAGGGTCCGCTTAACACGGTGGTGTGGTCGTTAACCCGGTGTAACATTGTTTACAAACAGCCGTTCGTGAACATGTGTGAACATGTGACCTCACCTTCTAAGCTCCGTTCATTTTTATGTTAAAAACTACTTTTTTTCAATAGCGGTCATGATTGTCGTCATGTCAGACACATTTTCATCCAAATTCATCGGAGAAAAAACACCGCGCCAAACATCCACTTAATCCTAGCTAACTTGGATTATGTGCAAGTTTTCCTTAGTGGCTTCCAAAAACTCAGCTCCCACACTCATGTATCACCTTTTTGTTGCTGCAAAATGAGAATGTTGTTCATTGTGCATGTGTATAATGTGAATGTTATACACATTAATGTAGTGTAAATAGTTGCGGAAAATTTTGTTTCAACTTTTGATTCCCTCAAACTTGTTACTATGGTTTTTCACCGTGCATGTTTTTTGCCACGAATAAAATCGTGGCCGTACATCATTTTTGGGTACCCTCATGTTAGTATGTTAAATTGCATTTTATATTCATCTATTTTTTGAAATTATAAAAACATCTTCTATAAGCTTATATTTCATAACATGCATGCACAAAAACTCTCCTTTTGGGCTCCCCTCACGTGTGTTACTCTCACCTACAAATAGGTACAAGTGTAAATTTTGCTTGTTGATTTCCTGCAGAAATAGCATGATTAATCTAAATACTGATGAACGATCAGTATTTAATACAGTATGGGCCGTACGATATCAGATCAACGGTCGGTATTTACTTATGCACCTAAAAATAGGTGAGAGTAACTCACCTAAATTTTTTTCCTCGTTGAGAGAAATTTTTTTTACATGCATATTATGATTGTAAACTTATTGAAATGATTTTTGACAAGTCTAAGAATAGCGAGGTGTAAAATAATTAATAGTATAATGCACGTCCATGTTTTATAGGGTTTCAAGTGGGGTAATAAAGTTGACAAGTAGCTTAACTTCTTATCTAATATTTTGTAATAATACAATTGAGTTTAATTATAGACTAGATAATACAACATTACAACTAATGAATTAACAAATATAATCAAAATAAAATAGAAGACATGATGCAAGTAGTCGAATGAAAGCCGTAATGTTTCCACAAATATATTAATTAATATGTGAGTAGTGGTTTCTCCAAGAAAACGGCTTTTTCCAACTTGCACATAACAATAATATCATGAGAACTGATTAAACAGTTAATTACATACAAGGTCAGGGCACAATTAATTGACCAATCAATGAATTGAGAAATTATGGATTTAATCTAATATGGCTATAATTAAATGTATTAATTTATTAGTAGTTAATGAATGTGCCTAATTATGCATATATGCATTAACCAATTAATTAGTTAACTTAATATTCGGTGCATGAAGTCAATGTAATTAAGCTCTCTAGCAATTCAAAAAATGATAATAATTATGTTTAGATTATTGGGAAATTAAACGAGAATGAGTTATTTTACATTTTTCTATCAAAATAAACGTTGTTGATCAGCTTAATTAATTTTGAAGCATAATAAAATCACCAATTAAAGAGAGTATCAATATATATTCATTTAACCTAGCTAATTAAGTGGATTATCATAATACAATTTATCGCAAAGTATTAAAAGCCAATATGTCGAATAAAAGGAAAAAAACTGTCTAATCATTAATTTTTATGTTTTTTTTCTACTTCAAATTAAACATCATCTATTGTATACTAAATATTCACTTGCATGCCAACTTTTGCTCACACACGCAACTAGTCATATATATATATATATATAATATATATATATATATATATATATATATATATATATATATATATATATATATATATATATATATTTATATATATATATATACTAGCATCTTCGAACGGGCTCCGCCCGTTCTCGATGCGTCGCTGCGGGCTTCGCCGCAACAAGCGGGCTTCGCCCGCTTGGCATTCCGGCGGGCTTCGCCCGCCCCTCGGCGGGCTTCGCCCACCCGGTAGGCTTCGCCCACCCGGTATACAATTTTTAAAATTTAAAATTATTTATTAATTTTAAATTTTATTTTTCTGATTTTTTAATAATTATTTAATAATTATTTATTATATATTAATAATATAAATTATTTAAATATATAAAGAAAAAAAAAAATCGAAAAAAAAAAAAAAATAAAACAGGACGGGCAGCGCGGCCTCCTCTGCCGCCGGCGGCGGAGCCGCCGGCGGCCTGCCCGGCGCCCACGGCGGGTTCGCCGGCCTCCGGCGAACCCGCCGGGGGTTGTCCGGCGGCGAGCGGGCAGGGCCACCGCCGGCGGTGGCCCTGCCCGTGAGCTCCAGTTTTGGAGCTCACGGGCAGGGCCACCGCCGGCGGTGGCCCTGCCCGCTCGCCGCCGGACAACCCCCGGCGGGTTCGCCGGAGGCCGGCGAACCCGCCGGTGGGCGCCGGGCAGGCCGCCGGCGGCTCCGCCGCCGGCGGCGAGGTGAGCCCGTGGGGGGCGGGATGCGGGAAAGTGGGGTATCGGGGGAAAATTAAGAGTGAACAGTACCTCTTTTTGTTTTTAATTTTATTTGCAGGCCACTGCTTTGAATCCAACGGCTCCTATTTGCTGCAGTTTGATCGGACGGTCCAGATCCGTTTCATGGTGTGATCCAAATATGCATATTGTATTATATAATAAAGATATATATATATATATGAACTAGTCATGATCATTATAGTAATTAATACTAATGCAGAGAGAGAGAGAGGAGAGAGGGAGAATGAAGATGCCATAACTATCTCCATCATCTTAAATCACAAAGCAATATTAAGCCTTCGTTTGACACGGTAGTGGTAGACGTGAACACGGTGGTTCTCGACCGTTGTTTGTGAATGCCCGACCTCATCTAAAAAAATGCATCCATTTTATGCTCAAAACAAATTTATTTTATTGGTAGCGGTCATAACTTTTTTCTTGTCAGACATACATTCTATGATAATGACACTTTTGACCAAACTTCTCGGAACAAATAAGCAGTGTCAAACGAAACCTAAGTTGGCCAATTATTTATTTTAAATATGGACATTATGTCTAGCATAAGCCACAATGTTTAATTACCTCATTATCATGTGTAATATTTAATTACAATGTTTAAAAGCTGGCATGTGTAATATTTAATCTGTACATATATTTTTTTAGGTTGCATTACTATTAATTTTAAATTAAGTAAACTTAATATATAAATCAACAAAAAATTAGTGCATAGTTTATGTTTTGCACCAACTTATTTAACAAACTTTAAGAAGCATCTCTTCAATAAAATTATCTTAGGGTGCAAAATATACCTAAAGCTAGGATCCAAATATAGCATTCAAACTCAAGTTATAAAAAACTATACATGTTCCAAATCTTACCTAAGAGTACAAAATCCAGATTATGCTTTTGTTTGGCGTGGTGGAGGCGGTGGTGCCCGTGATGGCGGTCATGAGCGCGGTGGTCATGAACCATCATTCATGAACACTGGACCTCACATAAAAAAATTCATGCATTTTATGCTCGAAACTAGTTTATTTTCTTGGTAGCGGTCATAAACTTTGTCTTGCCAAAGGTACATTGTGTGATAATGGCATTTTTGACCAAACTTACATCCTGAGATTCTTAGGGGTATTATTATGACTCAAATTCCTTCAGATGCCTTCAAAATTAATTATATTTTATGTTATCAAGAACATGTATAATCTACATTGTCATGGGTATAAATTAAAAGCAAATTCTAATTTGTAGCTCATGATTCCATCATGAACATAGTCATTAATGTTTAGGCCATCATGATCAAATAGGTTAAATGCATGTGCATAGAGGCAAAATATTTGTGTCTGCGCCTCCCGTAAAGAAACGGGACCAATCCAAATGTATCTATTGATGGGAGGACGGCTTTGCACATTTGAAAAAAAGGAGATAATGCGACCACTATTGCTTGCTGAAATTATCCCCTCCCTACATGTGGGCGCCCGATATTCCTAGATCTAACTCAAAATCTGACCAAATAAATCTCATATACAAATCTTACCAAGACTAATCCCGCTCATCCTATTCTCGTTACGCTATATCTCTCTCTGTTGTTTTGTGGGGCTTTTTAGTCTTTTGGGGTTTGTCCTAATTTTCCCTATAAATATGAGGGGTTAGGATTTCTTATTTGTGCGGAGTTGTAATTTTGTATTGGCCTCTCTTTTTCTTCCCACCAGTGATAGTGAATAGCCCCTCCCCGTGGACGTAGGCGTTTCTTGTTGAACCACGCAAATCAAATTGTGTTCTTTTGTTTGTGGTTGTTGATTTTTGTTTTTCTACATCGAGCGTATAACAAGTGTTATTTGAGTCAGGTTTCAGTGCAATTTTTTGTTTGGAGGCCGCTCAAATCAGTGGGCGGTGGCTGGAGATCACAAATAGCAGATACAACAATAAAGTAATTGGAGGCGGCGTTGGTTTCAGAGGGTCGATCGCCCCAAGGGCTGAGTTTGGTGGATAGTATTACTACCAGGCGTCGGCATCCACCCCTTCCTCCTACGAAATGGGCCCCGAATTTTACGAGCCCTTTCCGATCATCCAACGCATTGACGAGGTGACATACCTGCGCCTGCTCTCACCAGAGGCTCGCATTCACGATGTCTTCCATGTCTCTCAACTGAAGTCATTTGTGGGTGCCCCTCCAACTGAACCATTGGTTTGCTTGCTGTCACAACTTGAGGACATGCTTCCTCTTGATAAGGAAAGAGATGTTATGGACCCATGTTATGGCATACACTATATAATTTGAGATGAATGGTGGCATTTTCTCTCAGATGCTATTCAAAAAGCTCTTGCTAGCAGAAAAATTTAGTACAATCCTCTTTGTAGGCTTCTTTTTTTTTAAAGGTTGTTGATCTTTCAAGCGGGCATTCTCGAATAAAGAGAGCTCCCTTTTAGTTGATTTATAATTCGCATCATAATTCTTGTGCTTACCATAAGCCTACCTTTAAACTTTCTTGGCACTAAAGGTTCAAAAGTTTGTGATGTTTTCTCTTTAACTTGTTATTTTGGATATCAAGAATGTTGTTGTATTTCTCAAATATACCATCCAACAAATTTTTAATATCATTAACCGGCTCTTCCTCCTTCCTTCAGTTTCCAAAACGACAAGTGAGATAGAACCAAGTAGTTCAACTCTCCTCTAAACCCACTAATTACTTGAATTGAACTTTGTCCAAAAGTCCTTTTAATTTCAGTGTGTTGAATGTTTAACATTTGGTTGTAACATTTTCACACGGTTAAGTTTCCGATGGAAACATCTATAAATCTCTTCAGTTGATTGTGACCACTTTCAACACGGTTTGTTGTGGAATTGTCCAAGTGCTTGTACTTGTATATCCAAACAGAAACTTGACAATCATAAGGGTCACCCATGTTGTTACCACATAATGTAATACATCCGGATATGTTTCAGAATATTAGAGACCACGAAGTTAAATAACATAATAAAATCATGTGTTGGTCTGTGGCGGACTGGGTTGGGAAACCTATCCGCGCGGACTACGCGGACTGGGTTGGCGGACTGCTAAGTCGGCAGGGATGTTGCAGACGGTTTGATCTGTGGCGGCCTGGGCGGTCTGTTCGCGCGGACTACGCGGACAGCAGCGGCGGTCTGACAGGCCAGTGTATGCTCAGCAGGCGGTTGACTCCCAGGAAGTAACCGGGCGGATAGGAATGTTATCCGCGGAGTCCGGCTTGAAGCGGACTGAAGAACTGGAGCTCGGCAGACCGGTTTGGCAGATGCCTTGGTCTTGCTCTAGTGAAGCGGCAAGTGGAAGCCGCGGAGACCGCCGGTCAGCGCGGACAGGAACTGGAGGTCGCCCGGTATGGCGGGCTAGATCCAGTGTCCGCCAGTAAGTGCGGACTGGCCCTTGCGGCCAGCGGACTGGACTTGGTGGGAATTGAACCAAGTCCAGGTTGGCTCAGTCCGGGGAGATCGCGCAGTGGAGCGCGGGCTGGTTTCTCAGTCCGCCAAGCGTAGTAGAAGTTCAGTTGCCTTGTTTGCTAGCTTGGGGAAATGCGGACTGAAGAATTGCTTGTGCAGGAGCGTGCGGACTGGAGCCGGAGTCCGCTGAGTCCGGTTTAGCCTTGTGACGAGGTAATGGACTCAGGAGTTGCGGACTGGAGTCTGCTGTTAGCGGACTGGATTGGCGTGTCCGCTAAGTCCGGAGGTGCCTTGGCAATAAGGTAATGGACTTGGGATATGCGGACGGAAGCCGGGTGTCCGTTGAGTCCGGCAGGTGCCTTGATGGCGAGGCTGCGGGCTCGGGTTTTGCGGGCTGATGCCTTGTCCGCAGAATGGCGGACACGGCTGTTGTGGAGTCCGGCTGTGGTGGTCCTGGCTTGGTCTCTGGCGGCAAGGCGGGCTGGATATTGGAGTCCGGCCTTGGAGAAGCTGGGGCGGACTGGCTATCTGCACAGGAGCGGCGAACTGGAAGGTGTGTCCGCGGGCTGGCGGACACACTTGTTCTAGCTGCGGGTTGTGGCGGTGATCCTATCGGCTAGGGCGGTGACCATACTCATCGTCGTGCCTATAAATAGGACCCATGTCACATCAGGAACAAGGAACCTAAACCTAAGTAACTTGAGTGAACAGTAAATTGGGGTGTGCGAAGTGCTGCGGTCTGTGTTTGCCAGTCCGCGCGGATTGTTTCAGGCTGACGGTTTGCTGTGTGCAGGTCGCGCGGATAACTTCAAGGAGCCAGGAGTTTGGCTGTGACTTCGGTCAAGTGCTTGGAAGTGTGCGGTCTCTGCGGACTCAGCAGGAGGTCGCTCTGCGGCTTGTCAGTTCTGTTTCAACTTTGCCAGCTTCAATAACCTGTCCGCCGGCTTCAGGCGGGTAGGGGTGTTCCTCAGTTCGGGTTCAGCAGGAGGCGAATAACGGTCTGTCCGCGCGGCCTCGCGGCTTCGGCGGACTCCGTGGTATTCGGCGGATTGCAGCATAGCTTGGACGAGCTCAGCGGTCTCGGCGGTCTCGGCGACCTCGCGGTCTCGGCGGACTCCGGTGCTGTCCGCCCGGCTTGTTTTTTGGTTCTTTCTGTTTTCAGCTGTAATACTAGCGAAATCATGTCTCGCTATGTATGCCTCGGATTGTAAAGAAGTGAATGCATAATAAGACCTTCTTGTGCTTCCATTGTTTTGTTGGGTGCAACCTCTAGTCCTTGGGCTTTCCGCAGGTTCAGCGTGCGAACTGGGTAGTTCCGAAGATATTAATTTGGCGTTTGGGCTATCTTGCTGACCACGTTGAGAAAATTTAACATGGTATCAGAGCGAGGTTATTGGAGTGGTCAAGCAGTGCTCAATGGAAGTAGTTGCTCGTCTGAAGAGGAAACCAGTGGTAGAACCATGGCAGTGGAGGATGCAAGTTGTCTTGGTATTGATCTCCTTACAGAGGCGAACTGTGAACGGTGGAAGTCCTGTATGAAGAGCTTTCTTCTTGGTGAGGACCTTTGGGAGGTTGTATGCGGAGCAGGAAGACAAGAGGATACTGCTGGCAATGCTGAGGCGATGAGAGCTTGGAAGGAGGCAAATGCGAAAGCGGAGTCTATTCTCAAGCAGGTGATCTCATCAGAGCTCTTGGACCACATCAGTGGATGTCGGTCAGCTGCGAAGGTTTGGACTTCCCTTGTTGGGTTGTTCAGGAAGGAGGTGAAGGTTGCTGCGGATGATGGTCCCTCTACTTCGTATCAGGAAGAAAGGAGTGTTTCTCCTAGGCGTGATAGGAAGAGGAAGGAAGGACCACGGTGCTATAAATGCAAGCAGCAAGGTCATCTTCGGAAGGAGTGCAAGGTTGTCTTGCTCTCGGCGAACGTAGCTCAGGTAGGGAGGAAGGAGAAGAACGTAGTTGGGATTTCAACTAGTTCTGGAGTTGATCGGAGGAATGCCAGTGATAGTGCAGCTATCTGGCATGAAAGACTGGGGCATGTAGGGATGGACAAGCTGAAAGCAATGGCGGAAAGAAGACTCGTAAGAGGCTTGCCTAGATTGTCATCCTATGGCGATGGTCGGGGGTGTGCGGGATGTCAGGAAAGTGGAGCCTATCGCTTCATGGTTGACAAAGCACAATCCAGGAGTAATGCACCATTGGCGGTTGTCCATTGTGCTCTGGTGGGACCGACCGTCACGGCCAGTCTTGGAGGCAGCAGGTTCATGCTGATATTGGTTGATGACTATTCTGGGTATACTTGGGTATACTTTATGAAGAAGAAGTCCAACATGGTACGCTTGTTTGTGGAGTTCAAGAATCTTGTCGAAGGCCAGCTTGGCCGGAGGATCAAAGTGTTGAGGACAAGTTTCGGTGGTGAGTTTGCCTCAACCGAGTTCTCACGCTTTTGCAGGAAGCAAGGGATCCGGATGGAGCTTTCTTGTGGACATACTTCACAACAGGGTAGTATTGCAGCTCGGATGATCCGTTGGTTAACGGAGACCTGCAAGTGTTGGCTTCAGAGTAAAGGCGTTCCGAAGGCTCTTTGGGCGGAGGGAATAGCCTGTGCTGCTCATGTCATCAACCGGATGCCTCTTAGTCCGATCATAATGAAGACTCCTTATGAGCTGATGTTCGGAGTGAAGCCCTCAGTGAAGCACCTTCGGGTGTTTGGATCTACCTGCTATTTACACTCTCCGGGTGCTCTCAAGACAAAGCTAGTCTTTGTTGGGTATGATGAGCAGAGAAGAAGATGGAGGTGTATGGATCCTGCGACGAAGAAACTCATAGTGTCGAGAGACATTATTTTCGATGAGTTGACGCCGTATTGGGGTAGCTCTTATGTGGAGCTAGAGATAAGCAGGTCAGATGGTGGGCTGAAGGAGGCTGCTGCTAAGGAAGTGGAGTTGCCTGAGTCACCAGGTGCTCCAGGTTGTTCTAGCTCCGGGGCAAAGGCGTCAGAGTTGGGAAGAAGGGGGAGCGATGCTCCAGGATCTTCTGGCTCGAAGGCGGAGGCTTCCGGTTCAGGAAGCAAGGGGAGCGATGTTCCAGGCAGTTCTTGTTCAAGAGGGGAGTCTTCTGGTTCAGGTAGCAGGGGGAGCGTAGCTCCAGGTGCTCTTGGTTCCAGTAAGGAGGCATCTTGTTCAGGGAGAAAAGGGAGCATTGTTCCGGGTTTGCCCGGGAACGGAGCTGGTTCAAAAGCAGCGGAGGTGGTTAGCCATGATCAGGTTCTTCGGAGATCGAAGAGGATCAGTAAGCCACCAGCTCGATATTGTGAAGGGAACACGGCGGACTTGGTCCCGTGTTTCTTTGTTAGCCCTCAGGTCGAGCAAGGTACTTCTGGCTGTGAAGACCCCACTAGAATCAAGGAGGTGGTTGACACCAAGTCTGAAGAGGTGACTTCTCTCAGAGGCAACGAGGCTTGGGCTTTTGGGTCCAAGGAAGTTGGTGATACTCCTGTGATGCATGAGTGGAGGTTGAAGCTGAAGAAGGCAGAGGGAAGCATGGCTCCTTTTAGGAGATGCTGGAGGGCTCCCTCATGGTCCATGATATGCGGGGCGAGGACTATGTCTTGGACATCTCTTCGTAGATGCTATCGGAAGGACCAGGTGCAAGGTTACGGGAGCTGCTGGAGTTATTCACCACTTCTCACTTCAAGGGGGAGTGTTGAATTCTGTGAAGTGAAAGTGGGTGAATGGAAGGCTTGGGAAACCTATCCGCGCGGACTACGCGGACTGGGTTGGAGGACTGCTAAGTCGGCAGGGATGTTGCACGCGGTTTGCTCTGTGGCGGCCTGGGCGGTCTGTTCGCGCGGACTACGCGGACAGCAGCGACGGTCTGACAGGCCAGTGTATGCTCAGCAGGCGGTTGACTCCCAGGAAGTAACCGGGCGGATAGGAATGTTATCCGCGGAGTCCGGCTTGAAGCGGACTGAAGAACTGGAGCTCGGCAGACCGGTTTGGCAGATGCCTTGGTCTTGCTCTAGTGAAGCGGCAAGTGGAAGCCGCGGAGACCGCCGGTCAGCGCGGACAGGAACTGGAGGTCGCCCGGTATGGCGGGCTAGATCCAGTGTCCGCCAGTAAGTGCGGACTGGCCCTTGCGGCCAGCGGACTGGACTTGGTGGGAATTGAACCAAGTCCAGGTTGGCTCAGTCCGGGGAGATCGCGCAGTGGAGCGCGGGCTGGTTTCTCAGTCCGCCAAGCGTAGTAGAAGTGCAGTTGCCTTGTTTGCTAGCTTGGGGAAATGCGGACTGGAGAATTGCTTGTGCAGGAGCGTGCGGACTGGAGCCGGAGTCCGCTGAGTCCGGTTTAGCCTTGTGACGAGGTAATGGACTCAGGAGTTGCGGACTGGAGTCTGCTGTTAGCGGACTGGATTGGCGTGTCCGCTAAGTCCGGAGGTGCCTTGGCAATAAGGTAATGGACTTGGGATATGCGGACGGAAGCCGGGTGTCCGCTGAGTCCGGCAGGTGCCTTGATGGCGAGGCTGCGGGCTCGGGTTTTGCGGGCTGATGCCTTGTCCGCAGAATGGCGGACACGGTTGTTGTGGAGTCCGGCTGTGGTGGTCCTGGCTTGGTCTCTGGCGGCAAGGCGGGCTGGATATTGGAGTCCGGCCTTGGAGAAGCTGGGGCGGACTGGCTATCTGCACAGGAGCGGCGAACTGGAAGGTGTGTCCGCGGGCTGGCGGACACACTTGTTCTAGCTGCGGGTTGTGGCGGTGATCCTATCGGCTAGGGCGGTGACCATACTCATCGTCGTGTCTATAAATAGGACCCATGTCACATCAGGAACAAGGAACCTAAACCTAAGTAACTTGAGTGAACAGTAAGTTGGGGTGTGCGAAGTGCTGCGGTCTGTGTTTGCCAGTCCGCGCGGATTGTTTCAGGCTGACGGTTTGCTGTGTGCAGGTCGCGCGGATAACTTCAAGGAGCCAGGAGTTTGGCTGTGACTTCGGTCAAGTGCTTGGAAGTGTGCGGTCTCTGCGGACTCAGCAGGAGGTCGCTCAGCGGCTTGTCAGTTCTGTTTCAACTTTGCCAGCTTCAATAACCTGTCCGCCGGCTTCAGGCGGGTAGGGGTGTTCCTCAGTTCGGGTTCAGCAGGAGGCGAATAACGGTCTGTCCGCGCTGCCTCGCGGCTTCGGCGGACTCCGTGGTATTCGGCGGATTGCAGCATAGCTTGGGCGAGCTCAGCGGTCTCGGCGACCTCGCGGTCTCGGCGGACTCCGGTGCTGTCCGCCCGGCTTGTTTTTTGGTTCTTTCTGTTTTCAGCTGTAATACTAGCGAAATCATGTCTCGCTATGTATGCCTCGGATTGTAAAGAAGTGAATGCATAATAAGACCTTCTTGTGCTTCCATTGTTTTGTTGGGTGCAACCTCTAGTCCTTGGGCTTTCCGCAGGTTCAGCGTGCGAACTAGGTAGTTCCGAAGTTATTAATTTGGCGTTTGGGCTATCTTGCTGACCACGTTGAGAAAATTTAACAGTTGGAGAGTTTAATATCTGCTGCCAGTCATACAAAAATTCACATTACTTCCCTTTCTTGAAATATTTTTTACAATTTGCTAAAATATTTCGATGAATATGTACTTGACACAACACAATCATGCAATGTGGAAAGACAAGCTTAATCGCATTTATAAGTGTTATTTCTCTATCAACGACCAACACATTTGGTTGAGATGATGGAGAGAAGTTGCAACAAATACCGATTTGTTTTTTAGGTGATGTCAATGATGAACACATCTGGAAACATATTGATTAGCTGAACAGATATCGAATGTGCAAAAAAGAAACTCCCCAAATGACTAGTGATCGCATTGACCTTGTTGTAACTCACATATCCTGCTTGATCAATACACTTATAAAGAAATTGCATCGGTGTACTACCTGCCAACTCCTTCCGATGGAGTCTAGATTTTTCATTATAAATAGTACGTATGCTAGTGGATCTAGAAGCATCTCTATTTTTCAGTGCGGACAATATTTTTCTAGGCTTAATTCACTCCAGCAACATACATGTTCTCAACAATTTGTTGCTCATCCATATCTAACGTATTTGCATAAGAGTGTCTCTAAGTAGACAAACTCGTGGTTATGAAGTCCACATTTAACTTCTAATGTCCACACATCTATGCTAGGAGATTTCCAACCTTGTAAATGTAATGGACAACCACATCGCTTAGACCCACTTTTTCTCAAATTTTTCTTCACCCAACCCTTCTTGTTCTGGCATGCACAAGTAAATTGCCCTCTGTCACACCCAAGTTTGACTCGAGGCTTCAGCCTATCTGTGAGGGGATCAACTCTCTGAATAATTATAACAATCCAACTTGTTGGCCAATGTTACGAACCCATTCAATTAACCCATCTCTGTTGTGAAATATTGTGCTAGTATCAAAATGACTCTCAACATCTACTTGGATGAGCTTGGACAATTTCTCATTTGTAATATTCATTTTAGAAATAAAACTAAGAATGCAACATTACAATTAACTTTGCAATTTACATTACAATCAATAGCATAAAACGCCAAATCCAAAATAAGTGGAAAAAAATTTCGAGGTTGGCCTTCCTTCCACTATTGGTACTCACAGAACAAGTAGAAGAAGTTGAGATTTTTGTATATAGCAACCCTATAGAAAAGCAAGAGATGAGGAAGAAGATGAATCCACTGTTCAAATGAGGAAGATGTTGACATTGTTGAAGTGAAAGTGGGCGGTTTGATTGGGCAGACCGCACAGACCGCGGAGTCCGCCGCTGGTTAGGCGGCTAGGTGTTGGCGGATAGCTGGGTTCTGACTTTTGCTCTTTGTTTTGCACTCTGGTTCAGCAATCACCCTGAGAGGTAATCGTACGGTTAGCGTTGGCTAACCTCAACTGTTGCGGTCTGGGTTGAGAGACCACGGAGTCTGCTTGAAGCTGGCAGGTTCTCTGGCTTGCGTAGAGACAGTCGGTTAGTGCTGATAACGGTGGCTGACCGCTCTGTTCATTGTATTCTGCTCGCGCGGTCTAAAACCAGAATTCGTTGGATTATATTGATTTGGTCACAGTGATGTGTCAAGTGTTGGGTACATTGGTCATAATGTACTTGATTTGAAGAAACTCTTTCAGTTCAATGATATACACATAGCTGTATTTGATGAATGTTAAGTTCATGTGTGCAGACAAATAAAGCTAAGCACAAAAGTGTCGAGACAATGGGCAAGTGTCGACACCTTTGTCAAGGATGTGCTGAGACAAGAAGAAAGTTGTGTCGACACTCAGGACTAGTGTCGACACACTTAAACAAGAAGTGCTGAGTCAAGGAGAAAGTTATGTCGACACCCAAGACTTGGGTCGACACTATGATACAAGAAAACAACTGTGTCGACACTCAGGACTAGTGTCGACACACTTAAATAAGAAGTGCTGAGTCAAAGAGAAAGATATGTCGACACCCAGGACTTGAGTCAACACTATAATACAAGAAAACAACTGTGTCGACACTCAGGACTAGTGTCAATACACACTGCACAAGTTGTGTCGAGACAAAAAGAAGCTATGTCGATACTAAGGAAAAGTGTCGACACACTCTATACAAGCAGTGTCGAGACTGAAGGCAACTGAGTCGACACTCAGGACTAGTGTCGACACACTTCACAAACTGAGTTAAGGCTGGAAGCAAGTAGTGTCGACACTCAGTACTAGTGTCGACACATTCTACACCAGCTGTGTCAAGACAAGGAGAAGGTTGTGTCGACACATTCAGAAATATGTCGACACCACTACAAGAGAAGTGTCGACACCCAGGACTGGTGTTGACACATCCAAAAGTCAAGTTTCAACACTTCAAACAGATTTGTTTCCTAAGTATAGAAATCAAGTCAGAGGGTTTGACAATTGTCAGAACTGTCAGATGTCAGTTATTAACTGGATCAACCGGTTACCTTTGACAGAGCCTATATAAAGGGATCAACTCTTCAGAAAAGAGAGAGAAAAATTTGGTAAGTCCAGATCTAAGAAGCAATCTGCTAAAATTCAGAAGGTAGAGAGAAGCCAGATCAAGAATCGTCTCCAACATTCTCCAACCTATATCTACCCTAATTTCAACTTCAAGAAGCTTTGAAAAGCTAAGGAAGGTTGAATCAAATCTATCACTACAAGATCAAAGGAAGCAAACAGATCAGGATCAGATCAAGAAGCAGTCACCCATTCCTCTCTTGCTTGGTGACTAGTTTTAAATCAATTTCTTTTACTTTTATTAATTTTGTAAGATCTACCTGTAGATCTGAGTGTAGGGAAAGCATTTTCTCTGAGTTGTAAGCCTGTGTCATAAGGCTGAGGTAGGGCAGAGATTGCCTGAGGTAAGAAAAGTGGGAATTTCTTTGAGTTGTAGGATAGGATTTGCCTGAGGAGTAGGAGTGGGGATACATTCGGAGGTAGAGTTCTTAGGAAGAACTTGTGGTGTAGGTTCTTGGTGATCTGAGTGGTAAAACTTGTAAATTCTGAGTTGTAGGGGCCAGCTGGGCTCTGAGTTATAAGATCTGAGAATCTGAGTAAAGGAAGAAGAATTTTGGTCGAATCTAGTTCATTGCTATATAGGCAAAAGGGGAAAAGTGGATGTACTCATAAATTGAGGAACCACTATAAAACTGTGTGTATTGTGCTGTGTATGCTATATTTGGTATGCTGTGACTGTTCTAGATTGCTGTTAAGATTATCTTGTTTTATCTGGCTGTGATATTTAACTTAAAGAAAGTATATCTTTGAATTAAAAAGGATAGACAAGATTCAAATTGGACCTATTCACCCCCTCTAGGTCACTCTCAATCCTAAAACAAACACTTTACAATTGGTATTAGATCCAGGTTCACTAAAAAAGGCATAACAGACTAGTGAGAATCCAAAGCATTGGAGAGAAAGATATATCATGGCTCAGTGGGAAAATAATTCCATCAAGCTCCATGTCTGCTCTAAAGAAAATTTTGGAATATGGAAGGAGAGATTCAGATTATTCATGGAGGCAGCAGATCAAAGAATTTACATCACAGTCATTGAAGGACCTTTGATTCCCATAAAAGTGTCAGTTCTTAATGCAAACATCAAGACACACAAGACTTACATGGAGATGGGTAAGGATGAAATCATTTTGGCCTCTATAGACAAGTGAGCTCAGAATATTATAGTGAGTGCAATAGATGATTCCACATTTCAAAATCTGATTCATTGTAAAACATCAAAAGAAATGTGGGAGTCACTGATTGTCTATATGGAAGGAACTGAAGAGGTTAGAGATGATAAAAAATCTCTACTAAACCAACAGTACGAAGCCTTCAGAAAGGATAAGAAAAATACAGTGGCTGAATATTTTGAAAAAATTTTAGAATTGCAAATAACCTGAGGACTTATGGCAGGAGCTTTACTAACTATGAACTTAATGACAAGTTCTTGAGATCCCTGAACAAGGAATGGGACATCAAGATTTGTGTTATAAGAGAAATGAGCAATTTAGCCAATATTGACCCCCAGGCTCTATTTGGCATGATGTTGTCCCATGAGTTACAGCTCAACCTCAGGAAGTCTGAAGAAGATTCAGCTAGAGCACACAGCAGAGAAAAGTCCTTGAACCTAAAGGCTGAGACTTCTAGGAAGGTCAGAGAGAAGTCAACACTCTCAGAGAAACAAGACACAGCCTCTGAGTGTACATAATCATCCTCATCAGGAGGAGACTTAACTGAGGAGGAACTGTCTCTCTTCTATAAACAGTTCACGAAGATGTTGAGGAGAAAAAGGCAGGGCAGCTGGAAGGGTCTAGTTGGAGACTCTTCTCTCAAGAAGACCAATCATCCAAAGAAATCCAGGAAAAAGAAATCTGGGGAAAGGTATGGTTTTTCACAAAACAAATATATTAAAACTAATATTGTGTGTTATTATTGCAACAGGCAAGGCATGTCATAGCTGATTGCCCAGCAAAAAGAAAGGAGAAAAGTCAGAAAACTTGAAGACTAGACAACACAAGAATGCTGACAAAAGTCTCTTTGCAAAGAAATAATCTACAATATCTGATAGTGAGTCTGATTCATCAGAATCAGAATAGGAGGAGGCTCTCATGGGCCCGATGGCTATTGAGGAGAATCAATCAGGAGAATAAGGACATGATTGTTCAAGCCCTGCTAAGGTAAAACCAACCTCTCATAGTTTTGCTTCAGTTTCTTTTCTGCATCAAAAAATAAATCATGTTCTCACTCCTCTAATAATAAAAACATGATTCAGACACTGAAGTTGATTTCAACACCCTTATCAATAGATATGAGAAGTTATTAAAGGCCTTGATTGCAAGCAAAGAACTTGCTAAGAATCAGGCCAAAGAATTAGAATCTTTGAGAGGAGTATCATTTCAATTGGAAAGGGCCAACATAAAGTTGGACCTACAAAAATTGAAACTTATAGAACTAACTAACAAGATAGATAGCCAGATAGAAGTAATAGTAGAACATGTCAAGACTGTCAAGGAGCTGGAAGCAAAGCTCACCCAGGAAAGACAGCTCTTGACTCAGTTTTCAAAACCTAAATCAGTGCTACCTATCATAGATACATTTTCTGCACCATTTAGAAGTGGTGTAGGTTATCGAAAAAATAAAAAGATTATTAAGAAGTATGATCCTAAGAGAAAAGCCTCAATGGATCCAGTTAAGCTACCTCCCAAACATCTGACTTATAATAGATGCAATGAATCATGTGTTCATGGACACATGAATCCTGAGTGCACTACCAACAATATCAATAAAGAGCCTTGCTGGGAGGGATGGACATCTAAAGGCAATAAAGGCCAAAACCCACCACAAATGGTGATCAATCCAAGAAGTTAAGGAATTCTTGGAGCTAGTCCCAGTCCACCACACCAAAACCTGAAAGGTAAGGGTGTAAACTTTGCACCACTACCTTGGAAGTTGGATGTCAAATCTAAGTTGCACAAAAGAACAACTTCAAATGTGCAACCAAAGAAAAGATATAATCGATTTGAGTGTTGGTGCTACAGGAAGATTGGGCATTTAGCCCTAGATTGTTGGTACAATCCAACAACACCTTCATATAAGACTCAACCAGGTTTGTTTAGAAATCCTGTTGTGTTTCACACAGCAAAGCCTAATAGGAACCAATGCCCCGAAACTATTTGGGTGCCTAAGGTAAATTAATTTTGTGTTTGCAGGTGGAACCAAGTACCACGGGAAAGCCAATATGGTACTTAGATAGTGGTTTTTCCAGGCACATGACTGGAACAAGGAGTTTACTAAGGGATTATACTTGTTAGGAATGGACCTAAAGTCATCTTTGGAGGGTCAGGGAAAGGATTCACTAAAGGATATGGTAACATTTCTAATGGCCTAGCTACCATCACAAAAGTGGCTTATGTAGAAGGATTGAACCACAATCTAATAAGCATAAGTCAGCTTTGTGATATAGGTTATGAAATTGTTTTCCACAATGACAAGTATCTGATAAGAAATCCAAGTGATCAAGAGATCACCTTGTCAGGCACTAGGAGTGGGAACATTTATTTTCTAAATTTTTTAAGTGTAAATGATAAATCACATGCATGCCTAGCAGCTAGTGAGAAAGACGTTTTGTGTGTGTAATGGCACAAGAGGCTGACTCATTTAAATTAATGAGCTCCAAAGAAGGTTATTGTCCTGTATGTCAAAAATGCAAACAGACAAAAGTGTCCTTAAAGAGCATACAGTCCAAAGACACTGAGAGGTATCTGTACTTACTTCATATGGATCTATTTGTTCATATACAAGTTCTTAGTTTGGGTAGGAAGTCCTATACCTATGTGATTATGGATGATCACTCTAGGTTTTCTCGGGTATTCTTCTTAAGGAGAAAGTCTGAAACACTAGACATCCTTGCTGATTTTGTCAAACAAGTTCATAATGAGATGAGATGTTTTGTGGTCAAACTTAGAAGTGACCATAGTACAAAATTTCAATTTGAAAAGATGACAAATTTTTATAAGGAATTAGGGATCTTTCAGGAGTTCTCCTCTCCAAGAACACCACAGCAAAATGGAGTTACTGAGAGGAAAAATAGAACTCTTATTGAGGTAGCAAGAACAATGCTGAGTGATACATCTCTTCTAGAATATTTTTGGGTTGAGGCTGTAAACACTGCATGCTATGTTCAGAATAGAGCATTGATCAACAAGAATCACAACAAGACTCCCTATGAACTAATGAAAGGCAGAAAACCAAATCTATCCTGCTTCAAATTTTTTGGTAGTAAGTGTTATGTATTGGACAATGAGAAAACTTATCTAACTAATCTCTCAGAGAAATCCTATGAAGGAATTTTTATAAGGTATAGTGTACATAACAAAGCATACAGGATCTACAACTTGAAACATCAAGTTGTAAAAGAATCAATTAAGTAGTTTTTGA
The DNA here is from genome assembly GCA_039583875.1 of Platanthera guangdongensis. Lineage (NCBI taxonomy): Eukaryota > Viridiplantae > Streptophyta > Magnoliopsida > Asparagales > Orchidaceae > Platanthera > Platanthera guangdongensis. The sequence goes on from CM077158.1 coordinate 7,157,592, forward strand.
TGAAACATCAGTTTTATATAATGAGATCTCTAACAATTCTAGTCTAGGTGTTGTAGACTCTAGGATGAAAAAGTTAAATAGCGATAATAATAGCTTCATTACTTGAGAATATTTGCAGCGATGAGAACTTCGACGCGTCTCCAGTGAGGTGATGAACACACCCCGAGTCAACTATCCAGTTATCTTGGTAGTCGACAGTGGAAAGTGCACGAACACACATGCTAGTCAAGAAAGCTCCTCCCCACATGGCCTCCTCAGCACTGGAACCAGCTCCCTCCTTATCTGCAATATGCCAAGGCTGCACCTTGAACTTGCAGTCATGTTTGAAGTGACCTGGCTAATTACACCTGTAGCACTTCAACTCCTTCCAGTTCTTCTTAGGAGCAGTGCGCTTCTCTTGCTGATAGGAAGTTGAAGGCACATCCTCAGCAGTAGTCTTCTTCTTCTCTCATCTTTTCTTTTTCTTCCCAGTAAAGAGAGCCTCACTTCCTCCTTCAGAGATAATAACCCTGGCCATCTGCTAGTCAGACTCTCCTGCAACGCCAGCAGGTTCTCCAGCTCTAACAAGGATGGATGAGTCGCCCATCCTTAAATAGAAGTCATGAAGGCCACATATTCCTTATGCAAACCGCGGATTATGTGCCTCTTCAACTTAGCTTCAGAAATGGGCTCATCAGGATCAAGTGCTGAGATTTCAGCTCACAGGTTCTTCATCTTAAGAAAAAGATTTTGAGACAGGCAGATCTCCTTTAGTTGCTCTGGACAACTCATTCTCTAAGAACTGTACCCGTGCTACATTCTTCCCATTGAACAGTCCATCAATGGATGTCCAAATCTCAGCAGCAGGCTCACATCTTAAGATGTGATCAAAGAGTTCAGGTGAGATAGCCTGCTTGAGAGCAAACTCTGTTTTTGCATTGGTCTTCCTCCAAGCTCTCACATGTTCAACAGTACCAGTTGCAACAATAACTTCTTGCTTGTCGTCACCACCGACAACTTCCCATAACTCCTCACGCAGAAGATAGCTCTTCATACATGACTTCTAATTTTTAAAGTTAGTCGATGTAAGAAGTTCAATATCAAGACCCCTTACATAACCACCGTCCATTGCAAACAACCACTGATCTATTAGCTTCCAAAAGCGCGGAGTACAACTAAGGTTGATCACTGCTCAAGTCACTATTCCCTCTGATACCATGTTAAAATTTCACAAGATGATCTGGAGATAGCTCTGATGCCAAGTAAAAACTTTCAGAGTTATCAAGCTGACAACTTGATCAAGCGGAAAGCGGGAACCAGGCGCAGGAACACTCCAACTGAAAACTGAGCTCAATAAACCAGATGCAATAGAGGTCAACAACAATGTCTTGTAATAACAACTATATTCATTACAAGGCAAGACATACATGACGAGACATGATTTTGCCAAGTAAACAGGGAAGTAGAAAACAACAAACAACCCGGGAGGACACAAGCTGAGACCGCCGAGTCCGCCGAGACCGCTGAGGTCTCCAAGCCGCTGCTGCACCAACTGATTTACGGAGTCCGCAAAATCCGCAGACAAACCATTATTCTATCGAACACCTGGTCCACTCTCTGCAAGCCGCTTAATCGCAAAGGTTGCCTAGCTGCCTGAGTCCGCGAACAAGAGCCGCTGCCGAACTGAAAGAACAGACTGCCTATACTGCCGAGACCGGCGGACATGTTATTGAACTGGAATTGTAGAATGAGAGAAGACTGGCTGGCCGCAAAAGCGACGTGCTGCAAAACCGTCGATTGTTAACCGCAAGCTCCATTGACCCCTAACCGTAGTCAAAACCAGAATCCTGACTTCTTAGTGCTAGCCGCACAACCTGCAAACAACAAACCAGTTAACCTTCTCAAACCGCACGAATAGAAAATTTGAGACCGCAGCAATTTAACTCACACTCAACTTATTGTTCATTCAGTTATTGTTGATGTGACGGTTAGTGGTGTGCACGGTGCGGTTTGGTGTGGTTTTGGCCCAAACCGCAACCGCACCGTCAGGGCTCGGTTTTTGTCCGAGCAAAACCGCTCCGCACCGAAATTATGCGCTGTGGTTTTGGTTCAGGGCGATTTTTTACGGTGCGGTTGCGGTTTCAGTGCGATTTTTAACATGCATTTTACATAGACTACAGGAAAGCATCATAACTATGAATGTTGCTTGATAATTTATGAGTTCTTTTATGTTTTGTTGTTTTCTCTTTTTATTGTATTAAATTACATCATTTTCTTACAATAGGTGATTTCATTTTTATAAATTTTGATGCAGTTATTTGTCTTTCTTTTTGGAGATGTCATACCAACTTATGAACTATATAATATTTTGTGAATATCATGTTTTATATACAAATATTTTCACACTAATTTTTCCTGCAGGAGATTCATTTATTCTTATATATCAACACTTCTTATGCAATTTTTTATTTTAATTTGGATTATTAAAACTAAGAGACTGTTCTAATCACTAAAAGAAAAACTTTAAATAGCAAGAATTTAAATCGCTTGCTAATTACTTAAATTCCTTGCTAATTTTATTTATCAAGAAATTTAGAAACAAAAATTTTTTGTAGGTAATATGCTACTAGCTAATTTTAGCAAGGAAATTATTCCTTCCTAAATTAGTAGGGAATCTATTTTTAATTTTTTATTGCTAATATTTAAATATTTGTAAATAATTTTGTATAAAAGTAATAATATTTATATAACCAAAATATTTCAACATTTTTGGCACTGCTGGGATTTGAACCCAGGATGTTCTATCCATTAAGACTATCTTAACTAATACTCCAAACATGTCAACCTAGTAGAAGAGTAGATATTTTATATATATATAAATATATAACATATATATATCATTATAATGTATATCCTTATATATATAAATAAATATATAAATATATATATCCTAATATGTATAAAGAAATATATAGATATATATCCTTATATATATAAATAAATATATAAATATATATATATATATATATATATATATATATATATATATATATATATATATATATATATATATATATATATATATATATATATATATATATATATCCGCATAATATTTATATATTCTTATATAATATATATTTTTGTATAATATATATATTTCATTATATTATATATTCTCATGTAATATATATTATCTTATATAATATATTTTCTTATATATTATAGGGGAGATATCAGGTGCGGGCATGATTGCGTGTAGGCGTACGGACATGTCATTTTGAGGGTCAAGATGGTCTCGAATTGAAAAGTGATCAACATGACAGTTGTTGATCTCGGTGAGACGAACAACTTTTATGTTTATCGTACTTTGATTTGGAGCCTTCTTGGCTCTCGATTGAAGCCCTGAAATCTGGGGCGGCGAGAGTGCTACAGTAGCAATCTCGCCGCCCCAGATTTCGGGGCCCAAATCGAGTGCCAAGATGACTCCAAATCAAAAGGTATTCAACATGAAAGTTATTCGTCTCACCGATATCTACAACTTTTATGTTGATCACTTTTTGATTTGAAGTCATCTTGATCCTTCCCCGTACGTCTGTACGCCCGCACTAGATACTTCCTCATAATTATAATCTATACTAATTTATCAATAAATATATATTTGAAATATTTATAAAACTATATAAAGAAATTACTATATTATTAATTATTTAGTTGAATTTAAGATATTAATGCTCATTTATAAATATATATAAACAATAATTATATTTTACAAGAAAGAATAACAATGGAAAAATATTTTCTTTTGAAAGTGAGAATAAATTTTTTGAAAGAAAATTTTGTTTCTTTACATAATTATTTAACAACAAAAAAATCGTTTCTATTTTGCAACGAAATATTTGCAATAAAATATTCGTTCCTATTTTACCAATAAATATTCAATAACAAAAAAAATTGTTGCTATATTTGCAACAAAAAAATTTCGTTGTTATTTTTATAGGTAATGAAAAAATTAATTTACCTATCTAAATTTGATGCTAAATAGCAATGAAATATATTGTCTTGCTAATTTTTCTTGCTAATTGCTATTTTTCTTGTAGTGAATTGATATCCAAGTTGTCTGTGTGTGGAAGATATACAACAACACTCAAACCTTTATCCCACCGTACTATAGTGTGGTCGACTATATGGATCATTTGTCGCTATTGTGACATATCTTGACATATTCTCACTAATGCGTACATCATGTTTTTCTTATAGTTTTAAGCCTTTATTCCACTATAGTGTGTATGGAAGAGATAATTCAGCGAAATATCTCAGCTAATTATAATAACTCTGACAGTAATATATCGTATAAATATATCAACTCTTACTTAATATACTTAAATGTGACGTCACATAATTATAAAAAAATAAATATACAAAATATTCGGTGAGGTGCGGTTTTGCGGTTTTCAAAATCCAAAAACCGCACCGCACCGAACCACGCTCGGTTTGTAAAAGTTTAAAACCACACCGCACCTAAACTACGCGGTGCGGTTTAAAAATCGGTGCGGTTTTTGCGGTGCAGGCGGTTTTTTGCGGTTTGCGGGTTTTCATGCTCACCCCTAGTGACGAGGGTCCTATTTATAGACGCGGAGAGTAGTGTGGTCACCGCTCAAGTGAATAGAATCACCACCCCAGCTCGCAGCTAGCACCAAGCAGTCCGCCCAGTCCGCATGGACAAGGCCGGACACCGGCCAATCCGCCAGGCACCAAGGCTAGAAGCCAGTCCGCAACCCGGCGGACACCGCACCAATCCGCACACCCCACGGACACAACACTAGCCTGCAACACAAGTCCACGACCAACAGGCACAAACCGCCTGGTCAACCAGCGGACATTGCGGACTCTGCGAACAAGCTGAACTTGTCACAAAACATGACCAAGTCCCAAATCGGAGAACATTAGACGCGAGCTCGGCAGACAGGAATCCAGACCGCCAGCTCCCAAGACAGTCCGCCAACACACGAACTCTGTGGTTATAACCTAACCGCTCTACCAGAGCAAGGGCAACAGCCGAAGCCGAAATCCCGATCTCCACATGCAGTCTACATCAAGCGGACTCAGCTCCGCGAACTCAACAGGAGTCCTCCACTTCCCCTCGGATATACCACCTATCCGCATGGTTACTTCAGGGAACAGCCCACAACAGAACACCCGCCGAACATGCTGGTCCTTATCACCAAGCCACAACATCAGACCGCCCAGGCCGCATCATCAGTCCGCAGGACTGTCCGCCCAGGCCGCGCGGCCTGCTTGATCAACCCCCAATTTCACTTCACAATGTTCAACATAAAGATGTAATTTATACTATCTTAAAAGAAAAAAAAAACATCATTTAATGAAACATTCAACTTTTCAATTTTATCCTTATATATTGTAAAATTTCTATATTATGATTATTATCGTAAAAGGGAAAGATACTTTTTCATGAAATATTCAATTTTTTGATTTTATCATATTATAAAATTTCTATACTATATTAAAGTGAAAATCACTGTTTAGGGAAACATTCACTTTTTGAATTTTACCATCTTTATTATAAAACTTATAATTTTTTAATTATGCATTTTTTAAAAGTGCAAAATCTTCTACCAAAAATAAAAAATATGTTTTTCTTGCACTTGCAAACTTTCATGTGCACCACAAAAATGAATGATGGGCGGAGAATAGCGCTCAAAAGTTTTCGAGCGGCGGGTGCGACGTCGCCTCGGAGGCTCGGAGCAATGCATGTGTGTGTACGTTTGGATTTCAAAAGAGTTATGTAGACCAAAAGATTATCCTTAATCATTATGACTTTTCATAGAAAAGTGATTAGGCTCAATGAGAATTGAGAACCACATGTTAATTAATGCATTCTTAATTAATGCACTAATTAGTCATGTTGGGCCAGGACTTAGAGATGGGCATCTTAATTAATGCATTCTTAATCTTAATTATTTCTAAGACTTGGAAAAATATCCAATATCTTAAGGTCCACACCTTGAATACTTGTCAAAATTATGCCCGTCCACGTGTTGCTTTCCAATCTCTTATTGGCAAACATCGCGGTATTTATTTGCTTTTTGAAGTTGACACTTCACCCAAATGAAAGCATTACAATAATGCTTCTAACAGTCATTCAAATTAGTGTGGAAATCATTTCAAATATTTTAATAATCAAGCAAATAAATGGTAAAATATTCATGTATTTTTTAATGATGAAAACACTAGACTTACCACGTTGACATTGAAATTCAACTTTTTACGACTGAACGACAAAATAAATTGTTACTCGGAAAAACTAGAGAGAGGAGAGGGAGAAGGAAGATAGACATTGATAGGAACTCATTTAAGGTGGGCTGCCAATAGCACCATCTCTATCAAAATTGCCGATAGCGGAACCTCTCCATCATGAGTAATGCCCATTAATCATAATGGAGGAAGGGGGGATCGCCCATGAATGCATGTAACTGTCTAGGGAATAACACAAGACCGCCGGGGACGTGTGCGCGCTCGTGGGCGTGGCTCGAACGGCCTCGACCACTGTCGGCTGGAACTAGGGGTGAGGAGCAAAAACTGAAAACCGACAAAACCGACCGAACCGCACCGATTTTAAAACCGAGCCGCCCGATCCAGTGTCGATTCGGTTTTGAAAACCAACCAAACGAACCGAAACGAACCGACTAATATTATAATAATTTTAAATTATATATAGACTTTGCAAATACTTTTGTTAGTTTTGCTGAATCATTCCAAAAATATTCAATAAATTATTCCGTTCTAAATTATTCCGTTCGTGAGATGTGAAAGAGAGGAGCAATCATTAAAAAAATGATATCAAGCGGACATACTACTCTAGCTGTCAATTAATACTAAAGTGTTTACAGTTTGGTTGATATTATCCCACCACCCAACTTAGAAACAAAAGGTTGGAATTGATACTTGTGTTAATATCAGTATCATTAAATTAGAGAATTGATATTAGCAGTCCATAAATGGCTATTCGCAGTCCACTTCTATTAGCAGTCCATAGATTATAATCGTAGTCCAAAATAAAACTCGTAGTCCAAACAAAGTTCTTAGGTAGAATAAAAAAATAAAAGTCCAATTATATAAAAATAAAATCTCAAACAACAAAATTTTTAAAATGAGCAAAAGTGTTGATTTAGAGCCCTCATTGCGATCATCTGCAAGAAGAAACAAACGCAAAAATAGATAAATACTCGCATTTATATTTCAGAGTAACATGTACTTTGCAATAAAATAGTAAATAACAGAGTAACTCCACCAACATACCAACACAAACTGCATTGTACAGTTGCACTTTGTCTAAGCACCACAAAAAATAGTAAATAGTAAGAGTAACCACATACAAAACTGAAAAGACATGTTTCAAGTTTTGTTAATTTTTGCAAATAATTTTTATCAATACTATAATTGATGAAATATTTTGAACTAGACTCTAGACTTCAAATTAAACTTGCATCAGTAATTAGAGTCCGGATTGGTAAGGCGTGGGTTGATTTAGGGACAGGACAGTAACTGGTTTGGGTGCTGGGAGGATTCAGGCAGCTGGATGGAAGAGGACGTCGTTCGGGGAAGAAGAGGACGCCACCACTTTTGGGGAAGAAGAGGACGTCGTCGGCTGTTTTGAAGCAGAGGCGATGATGTCCGACAATGCGAAGAGGAGTCGTCGTTTTTGCAGCAGGGGCGACGACGTCCAGGTGGAAAGACGAGAAGCCGTCGTTCGGGGAGGGCGAAGTCGATTGAGGAGGAGGCTACGTCCGGGGCAAACATGGGCCGACGAGGTTGGGATCGCGAAGGAGACGGCGTTCGGGGGTGAGAAACAGTAAATCCTACAGTGAAATATGGGGTGCGAGCTAAATAATAAGGGGTTTATAAAGGAGGATTTTCCATTTTATTTTGGACTGCGAATATCCATTTAAGCACTGCTAATATCAATTCTCTTAAATTAATATATAAAAGTATCCTGAAAAATTGTGCTGGCTTTATGAATTCTTTTTTTTCCATTAGGATAATTCCACACATACCTAAAATCGACCTAAATACCACAAAAAAGTGGGCCCCACACACAATAAAATAACTCGATATCTACTTTTTGTGTGTTTTAGGGTGTGAAAAGGTCAAAAAATATATTTTATTGTGTATGAGGCCCAATTTTTGTGATTTTTAGGTATGATTTAGATATGTAAAGTTTTGCCCTTTCCATTAACGCTCCATTTGGGGGGACTTATTTTCACTGGTCAAGCGGTTACGACCGCATGAACCAGACCTAATTTTAGGTCTAAAATTAGGTCCGGTTCATGCGGTCGTAACCGCTTGACAAGTGAAAATAAGTCCCCCCAAACATAGACTAAGTTCTTTGAAGTGTATGTTAAGTCCCAACAACTATAGTTATTATCATTAGTTTAACTATGCCTCTGTTTGGGGGGACTTATTTTCACCGGTCAAGGTGTTACGACCGCAAGAACCGGACCTTAATTAAGGTCCGGTTCATGCGGTCGTAACCACTTGACCGGTGAAAATAAGCTTCCCCAAACATAGCCTAATTCACTTTTCTATTTCTTTCATATTAATTGTAACCATCTTTCTTATATATGTCCATTCAAGTGCTTACTGAAGTCTGGTTAGTATTACTTATAGAGTTGCACTTCTTCCATCATATCATTAACGCCAATTAATTGAGGATGACAATAAACCCAATCTTAAGATTGCCATTGTTGATGACATACTAGGAGGAGAAAGTTCAACAACATTGGAAAATCAAAGCAATATCTCTACCTGTATGAGTATGGAGAGGAGTACATCTTGTGAATCAGTTTTGAAACGTTAAATGAGAAAACAAATGTAGTTTTCAATCTAGTAACGAAAATTTATAGTCTTTAAATTTTCAATGAATGATAATAGCAAGTAGTGAAAAATCAAGGTGATTGGAGTTAAGATCGTTAAAAAAATGACACCGAACCATCAAAAACCGATAAAAACCCGAATCTACTTTGAACCGAACCGACCGAAAATCGAGGCATGTCGGTTCGGTTTCAGTTAGGGTACAAACCGACCCAAACTGAACCGCTCGTACCCCTAGCTGGAACATACGACCATCCAATCGCGCGCTCCCGCACGGGCAGCAGCACACGCACGGTAGCGCATACCCGCATGTAGGTTTTAGCGCGTGGTAGCGCATACCCGCGCGCCAGTGTGAGCGCGCGCAGGGGTGTAGGTATATAGGGGTCTGTGGGGGTCCTTGCCCCCACGTGGTTTTTGGTCTGGTTCAGGTGAACCGCAGTCCGCACTTCGCAGCCGAGTAAACCCTAAGCCTGGAGTATTTTTTGCGGGCTGCGACATTTCCTCTCGATTCCTGCTGGCTACCATTCGCAGTGCCGCTCGATCCACCGTCCGGCTCCGCCCCTGCTGCTGCTGCTCGATCCGCCGTGGCAGTGGCGTTGTGCCTGTCTGGCTGTCTTTCAGGTAAATTTCTTTCCCAATATTTACCCGATGTTTTGTCATTCAGTTAAATAGACATGATTTCCTCCCATTACTGGCTGCTGCAGTGCTGCTGCTCATTAAATATTTACCCGATGTTTTGTCTTTCAGTTAAATCGATCCGCTGTAAAAAAAATTTCTGTTTTGAACTGAACTTGTTGTTACATGTCCAACCATTACTTAATAATGAATATGTGATTTGAGTTTCTTCTTAAGATTGTCATTTTGACTTACTTAAATGGACATTATTTTTTACATGAATTTTAATCTTGCATTCAGATTGACGAGAATATTCAGCGAGAAATTATTAATCATATATAGATCTTGAGGCATCCCAACATTATTCGGTTAGAGAGGTAAGCATGACCGATTGTGCTTCTATAGTTCTATACTTTTCGGTTCTTTGTTTTATTTTGAAAACCAGGCTATGTGCCTATGTCAGTAATGTCACCTATGTGGTTTCTCCTTTGTTATCATTAATCATTTTGATCACCTTTTGTTCAAAAATTTATCGTGGAATATAGAACCTGTAACACATCTATCTAGTTTAGCAAAAATTCAAAAGCCCGGCCGACACAAGTAAAAATTTGTCGTTGTTAGTTCTTCATGTAAAAGGCAATCCATTTTTCGAGAAACACAAGCTATGAAAATTAATGAAGGCATCGCTTTGGGTTCAATTGAGACAGGACGCGGGTTAAATCAATAACAAAATTTAAAGCGACATGGAGACACCCGTTGGAATTCACATTATGATACAATTTTCAGTATCATTTTATTATTTCCTTCTATCGAAGCTTTGCTTAATGTTTTAAAGAAGACACTTCATTTGGAGAAACTAGAACTGGGGTCTATAATGTTTTGAAGGAGATAGATTGTTTTAAGTTTGCTTTTACATTGCATATGATGAAGGCAATACTGGAGATTACATTTGAGTTATCTCAAGCTTTGCAAAGAAAAGATCAAGACCTATTAAATGTCATGCGTTTTGTTAATATTACAAAGAAGAGACTTCAAAACCTAAGAACTGATAGTGCTTTTGTACAATTGGTCACTGAAACGTCTATGTTCTGTGAGAAATATGAAATTGAGATTTCAAAGATGTAAGATAATTACTTACATCCTGCAAGAAGCAAACGAGTGGTTCAAAAGAGGTCTAATCTACATTTTTACAAGGTTGAGTTGCTTTTCACAGTGATTGACTCTCAATATCAAGAGCTGAATGATCGAATTGATAATGATAATATTAAGTTGGTTTCAAGCATGGCTTGCTTCAATCCTCTAGATTCATTTGCTGCTTTCAATAAGGATAAATTAATTGAGTTAGCTCATTTTTATCCGGTAGAGTTTAATGAAAAAACTCTTTTAATGCTTGATAGTCAACTAATAAATTGGTTTTATGATGTGTCAACTCATGATGATTTTTGTGATTTAAATGGACTTGGTGAACTTGCTCAAAAAATGGTTAAACATAAGAAGGACATGAATTATCCTAAAGTTTATTTACTATTGACATTGTGTTTAACATTACCAGTTGCAACGGCTACAGTTGAAAGATCATTTTATGCAATGGGCTTGATTAAAGATGATCTTCGCAACAGATTAGGAAATGAATGGTTGAATGATTGCTTGGTTACTTATATTGAGAATGAAGTGTTTGATAAAATTGATGATGAAGATATTTTGCAAGAATTTCAAAAAATGAAATTTAGAAGATGTATCCTTCCGTCAGAAAAAAGAAGAGAATGTTTAATGTATTTTAATGTATTTTTCATGTATTAATGTTAGTTTTTATTCTATAATGAACTTTTTTTAAGAAAAGATGTATTAATGTTATTTTAATGTATTTTTCATTTGAGAATTTTTATTTGTTATTTTTTTTCATATTCTAAGTGTCTTGTGCCCCCACGCTCCAATATTCCTGGCTCCGCCACTGAGCGCGCGGTAGCCCGCACAACAACGCTCGGTTTCACGTGCGTGATAGCCCGCGCTCAGTTGCGTGAGGTAGCCCGCCCAACCGCACTGGGTTGCGCACACATGGTAGCCCGTATAACCGCGTGTAACACTCCAAAGTTCTGTAGGAAGGAGAAGGGGTTACCGCGCGGCGGTAGGGGGTTACCGCATGGCGGTAGTGCCAAGCGTTGAGTGCGTTGAGTGAGGTGAGGTAACTCCACGCCTAGTCTACCGCCATGCGGCGGTAGACTAATGCCGCACGGTGGTAATGTTAGGCATCGAGAGCGTCGAGTTGAGCTACCGCCTGGCATTAGTATTATCGATGGCGGTAAGATGACAATTAAATTAACAGTTCTCTCGGGTTTTTACTACGCAGCAGTAGCAGCTAGCGCGCGACGTTAGCGTGAGTGGTCGTTTCTTAACCGGCGCCTGGTACCGCTTGGCGGTATTTTCCTATCATGTGGCGATAGTGAATTTCTTAACCGTATGGCCACATGTCGTCCTGTGATTGGAGGGCTTGAGCGGTTGCACTCGAAATGAGTCATTGAATAATGGTATTGCGCGGCGGTAGTTAGATACCACACGGCGGTAGCTTGTTTTAAAGCCCTGGTTCGGCCGTTTCACTTCATTTTCTTTGGAGTTGAGAACTTGGCCTGGGTCTTTTGGAGGAGGAGCAGCAGCGCCGGAGAGGAGAGTTTTCACCGCCGTTTGAGATTCGGAGTTCGGATTCGCAAAGCGAGTTCAGATCTACCAAGGCAAGGCCGAAGCGGTCGATTTCAACCGTCTAGATTTCTCTCATGCCGCCAAAGAGGACTTCAAGGGTAACGATCGTCTTCCTTGGACATGTGAAATCCTTTCTTTTGGCATTAGAGGGTAGACACTCCACGAACACGTGGATGTGGTTCTCCCGATGGGTAGATCTGTGTGTCCCCGTTAGCTTGCATTTAGATCCTGAACCAAAGTAAGGAATAGATATGTTGTTTGAAGCCCATCCGGACGGGTTGGTCTAGATTGGTGATATTTTGTATGCTTTGAATGTAAGAGAAGACTCCAGGGTTATCGTGTAGGTTTCGGAGTCACGGGGTGTGCAGATGACTGCGTTGAGAGTACTGGGGGTAGTCTTCAGGAAAACACTCTTTTAAGGGGAAGAAGCGATAATGTCTTACCCCTACCGCGCGACGGTAGTGCTACCGCCGGCGTTAGCTCACTGCGAGCAATGTATTGTTAAGAAGCATGTCTCGTGGAGACTTGTGGGCTATTACTGTGAGGCTTGTCTCTCTCAGAGATCTGTGGGCCAATATTGTGGGTGTGGGTTTAATTTGCTCAGCTTTGGTGGTCGTGTGTGCTTGTCTAGGATCATAACATTGTTATGAATCATATGGATGGGAAAGGAGATGCTGACCCACTTCGTGGCTTGATGCGTCCGACGTTTTGAGCACCAGGAAATAGCTGAACTGCACCCAACCCTATGTCAATCGACTTGGAGTGAGTGAAAGTGTGGATTTTAAGCCACCATGACTTTGTTGTAGCCATAGGGGCGTTGTATTTGGCTTTGGCCCCAAAATACTTGAATGCTCAAACGTTTCTAACCGTCGAAGAGAACAGAGGTGCGACTCTTGAGGTCCTATGCACCAAGAATGTGCCCTGAGAGCATGAGACGTTGGGCGTTTATGCCAACGTCTGTGGCGAATGATGCTTAAGTTGCACGTTCTTATTGTCATATTGTGTTTATACTATGCCTACAGGGAAGGAGAACCGCCACCCCAAATGAGGGGTGAGGTCGTTATAATTTGGTCAGTTAATGCTGACTGTTGCTTTTGTTTGTCGTCGTTGCGGTGGAATGTTCCTTGCAGGTGCTGCTGAGTCAAGCGGGAAATAGCGGGCTGAAGCTCGGGATAGCTAAGATGGCCCTTGAAGGCCAAAGCGAATTGCCTATTTTGTTTATTTATTTCTCATGTGTGCCCGGTCTGCGTGCCGATATATGCAAGACAGTTTAATTTGAGTAAACCTTATAAGGCCTTAAGGCCAAGATTTCTTTGTGTATTTGTTATTCATTCCTAGTTGTGGTAGTGGGCATTAATGTTGTTGTTGGGTTCTAATTATAACCTTTAAATTACTTCCGCTAGAATGCACTCCGTGTTATGATGTGAAATATTGGATGATGGTTTCAACTTAGTAACTTTTTGGTCTGTCCGTAGTATATGACGTCGGGCCCCGACCGGACCTTCTGTTATATGCTATGTGACGGATGAGGGTGTTACACCACATGCAGTAGCCCTCTCAACTGCGTGTGCGATCACACATGAAGGATCCATATTGCCTGTTCAGCAGTCACACTCTCCCCCTTTCAGACTTTTTCAAAGATTTTCGGTTGAAGATCAGCTTTGTTGGCTTCAATTCTACACGTCAATTCTGATTTATATATTCTTAATCTTGCAGCATTTCATTTTTACTATTTCCTGGGTTCGCAATGTTTCATTCTAGCAACTTAGGATCCATTGTTCTAAATAGTTTACTGCATTTTTCAGGACCTCATCGGTGGTACTTATGTATTATTTGATGCTGCTGATGTCTTGTGTGGAGCTTTTCATCCTATCATCCAGGGATTTCGTCACTTTGACATTCGGTTCGACCACACATGTTGCCCTCACAAACCAGCTTGTGATTTTTGTCATCAGATCATTTTTTACTTCCTTAATGGGTTTTGACACACGGTCTGTTAAATTTTCTCAAGGTGGTCAGCAAGATAGCCTAAAGCCAAATTAATATTCTCAAAACTATCCAGTTAACACCTTGATCATGTGGAAGCCCAAAGAGCATGCTTAACACCAACCACAAATGAAAGAACAAGCATGTCTTATATTCATTTACACTTCTTTACAAGGCGAGGTATACGTAGCGAGACATGATTTCGCTAGTACACAAGCTACAAACAGAAAGCACAAAACAAGTCGGGCGGACAGCACTGGAGACCGCCGAGACCGCCCAGTCTGCAAAGGTCGCCGAAGCCGCCCGAGCCGAAGCTGCTACATGCCGCTGCCTGCTGAAGAACTGAGAAACAGACCGCCTACCCGCCTGAGACCGGCGGACAGGTTATTGGAACTTGGACAAGCTGAAGCAGAACACTGACAAGCCGCAGAAGCGACCAGCTGAGGCCGCAGAAGCGACCAGGTGAGACCGCAGAGACCGCACACTTCAATGCCAAACTCCTGGCTCCTTGAAGCTAGCTGTGCGACCTGCACACAGCAAACCGTCAGCACTACTCAACCCGCGCGGACAGAAAACCGCAGACCGCAACACTTGCCCAAGCCCAACTTATTGTTCACTCTGTTACTATAGACGTGTCGGGGGGTTCTATTTATAGGCGATGTGAGGAGTGTGGTCACCACCCTAGTGAATAGAATCACCACCCAGGCCCGCGCACTAGCAAAACATCCGTCCGCTGAGTCCGCAAAGACTTAGCTGAATTCCAAGAAGACCGCCAGGAGCAAGACAGAGTTGTTCACTACTAGGCGGTCTTGCACCAAACCGCACACACTATGCAGACAAGATACAGTCCGCACAGTTCGCAAACAACACCACACATGGACAGCCACAACCCCTTCAGCGACAGTCCGCACACAATCGAGGCAGTCCGCATAGCACAAGACCAGAGCCTCCATCCGCCACAAGTCCACGACCAAAGGCAGTCCGCCCGGTCAACAGCGGACTTGGCAGATACTGCGGACACACTGGAATTGTTATAGAATGTGACCAAGTCCAGTGAAACACCAAAAGGCCTAGCGCGAGCTTGGCAGACAAGGCCCAGTCTGCCAACATCCAAAGCAGATCGCCAATTCCACCAAGGTAAGCAGACCACCAATTCCACCAAGGTAAGCAGATCGCCAATACTACTCGCATAGCTGTCCAGACAAAACGGCCAACTGCCGGACTCCGACGCCAGTCCGCGCTGTCCTCCACAGCAGCTAGCACCTGCTGTACCACTGGAGCTCGGCAAGGGCTACAGCCAAACTCCAAGGCCAGTCCGCCACAGCGGACACCACGGACACGCCAGTCCGCAAGCCTCCCGCGGACAGAACACCCAAACCGCCGGTTAACACGAGCTTGCACAACCACAAGGCCTCAAATCAACAAGGACTGCCAACAGCCCGCAAACCGCAATCCGCTCAGTCCGCATCGCCAGAAGCCCGACTTCTCTGCCCATAGGCCAACTAAGCCGCACACCAGACCGCTCAAGCCGCATACCAGGCCGCTCAGGCCACATACCAGGCCGCTCAGGCCGCACAAGCTGCTCTTCAACATCCAAGCCATCAAGACAGCCAAGGTCACTAGGCCGCACCAGCAGTCCGCCCAGGCTGCGAACTCAGACCGCTCAGGCCACACAGTCCGCCCGGCCTGCCCATCACCCACTTTCACTTCACAAATTTCAACACGGTCTTCAAAATAATTCCTTTACTCACCTAGCAAAACCATAATTTGATCAATAATTGAACTTGAAGATTTTTTTGAAGGATTTGCCTTGGAGGTGTTTGGGACTTCTGATTCTTTTGCTGCTTTCTTCTTCTTCTTCTGATCTTCCAACATCTTAGATGTGTCAGCTTCATCATACATTGAATCTGAATAATTTGGTGCATCCATATGAACTGGGTTGTCAGTTTATTTATGGCCAGTTTGGCCTTTGTAAGAGATAATCTCTCTGGACATGTTCACTATTGATTCAGTGATCATAGACACTATTTTATGATGGCCTTGCTCTATAGGATCAGCATCATCCCTACTTGTAGATAGGTCTTCTATGTCATTTTGGACAGCCAACCCAGTGTGGGTAGCTTCCTTAACCTCTTGAACAGTAATTGTACTTTCTATCTTTAGAGCATGGAGCTCAAGATGAGACTGTTGAAATTTCTCAAGCTGACCAACTGATAGTTCTGGTATCAAGCAAACACTTCCAGAGCTATCAAGCTGATCACTTGATCAAGCGGAAAATGAGAACTAGGCGCAGTAACACTCCAACCATAAACTGAGCTATGTAATCAGTAACAATAGAGAGCAAACACAGATCTTTTATTCATCAACTATCAATCTTTACAAGGCCAGATATACATGGCGAGACATGATTTCGCCAAGTATAAATGAGAAGTAAACAAACAAGAGAGATCTTCAAGCCGGGCGGACTGCCTCAAAGACCGCTGAGTCAGCCGAGACTGCCGAGACCGCCAAGCCGCTGCTGTTATCACTAAACTACAGAGTCCGCACAAACCGCGGACAACCCGTTATTCTGCTAACGTCCGCTCTACAAGCCGCCGCCGAACTGAAGGAATAGACCACCAAGTCCGTCGAGACTGGCAAACTGGTTATTGAACTTGAACTTCAAATGTTGCAGAGAAGACTGGTTGGCCGCCAAGTGCGACCTGCTGCAAACCACCGATTGTAAACTGCAAGCTTCAATGCTTCCTGACCGCGATCAGAACCAGACTCCTGGCTTCACAGTGCTAACCGCACAACCTGCAAACAACAACCATTTAAACTTTCTCAAACCACGCGGACTGGAAAATCGAGGCCGTAGTAATTAATCTGCGCTCAACTTACTGTTCAATCAGTTATTGTAGAAGTGTCGGGGGGTCTATTTATAGGCAAGGTGATGAGTGTGATCACCGCCCTAGTGAATATAGTCACCATCCCAGCTCGCAGCTAGCAGAGACCCAGTCCGCCGAGTCCACAAGGCCTACTAAGCCGGACCAGCCAACTTGTCAGGCGCCAAGTCAGGAAGCCAGTCCGCCACCAAGCGGACACCGCACCAGTCCGCACACATCGCAGCACGCAGACACGGCAACTTCCCACTCACTGCGATAGTCCGCACGCAACAAGCGGATATGGCACCAGCCCGCACAGCTCGCAAACACCGCTTCAGCCCGTCACACGAGTCCACGACCAACAGGCAGATCTCCCGGTCAACAACGGACTCTGCGGACACTGCGAACACCCTGGACTTGTCACAAAGTGTGACCAAGTCCAGCATCTCACCAAACAACTGGTGCGAGCTCGGCGTACACGAAGCCAGGCCGCTAGCCCCAAGAACAGTCCGCCAACATGAATGCGGCTATCACCCTCTGCATCACAAGAGATCAAGTCAAGGACCAATGTCGATCTCACGACCTCCACTCTATCCGCCACAGCAGACTCCGCGGACTCCAACTGAATCTGCCACATTCTCGCAGACTCACTGCCAATCCATCCGGTTACATCAAGAATTAACAAGCTATACGCAGAACCGCAAGCCAAACTGTCTGAACACGCCACCAGTCCGCCATAGACAGGCCGCTCAGGCCGCTCCAATAGTCCCAGGCCACTGTCCACCCAGGCCGCAACATCAGTCCGCTCAGGTCGCGAACTCTGACCGCCCAGTCCGTGCGGTCTGCCTAATCAACCACTTTCACATCATAATTTTCAACAGAGACTCACCCTCAATATTTGCACCAACTTCTAGTCTCACTATCTC
This sequence comes from Platanthera guangdongensis, assembly GCA_039583875.1. Classification (NCBI taxonomy): domain Eukaryota; kingdom Viridiplantae; phylum Streptophyta; class Magnoliopsida; order Asparagales; family Orchidaceae; genus Platanthera; species Platanthera guangdongensis. The sequence continues at coordinate 7,175,548 of CM077158.1, forward strand.
GATATCTTGGGCTGCGATCTCCCTTAGAAACTCCCCCTCAACTAGAACTCCTTTATCAGCATATATGATGATGTCTACAACTACCTCATTGATGATTACTTCAGTTACTGTCTATTCCACAGTAGTAGGCACTTTAGGTAGGGACATATCAACAAGCAAAAACTCTTCCAATGGTTTTTATGTTGGTTTAGAGACAATCCTTGAACTCCCCCCCCCCTCCCAGTGTTGCAGGATTTGGGTTAACATTAGGATTACTGCTCTAACATGTGCTGTCCCCTGAACTTGCTTCAGACTCAACCACTTCCTTTTCCTTTCCTAGCTCTAGCCATTCTTACTCTTAAGAAATTTTGATAGAACTTCTTCCAATATCCCCAATATCTTTATGTCTATAATTTTCATGTAATGAATTAGGGTTCCCAACTTCTTGTTCAACTGATCAAGAATTGTGTTCAATAAGTACAAGGACAATATCCACCTAAAGTTTGGCACTTTCATAATTTCTTGAATCTTCATAAACAGCACATGTGCCCAATCTGTCTTTCTGCTCAGAATTATCCTTATCATTACTTCAAACAAACTACTTGAAATTCTATCATAAGATCCTAGCTTGCACAAGAATGCCTTCCCAACTATATCAGCCAATAGTTTGCCTTGTTGATTGAAGTTTTCCTTTCTAGATACCCGTAGGTCTTTTCTGAGTACGTAGTGCATCTCTCAAATCTCTTCATCTTCCTCATTTGCGCCAAACCGAGGCATGTGTAATATCTTAGCCAAGTCCTGATATGAAATCTCTTTATCGTCGCACACGCTTGAGAAGGATGAACTCATCACGACGACTTAGGTCAAATGTAGTTTGTATTCCCGAGGTTTAAGCATTTGATCTATTTATATATATTCTATTTTGGAATGTGAGAAGGTGTGTACCTAGGTAAGCAAGCTTAGGTAATTGATCACAGATTCAATGACTATGATTTTGAGATCTAATTTATTTGATTAGTTGTTTGTCAAAGACATGTCATCTCGTCAGGCCATCATGATGGTGCACAATGCATCTCGTCAAATCATCACGACCATACAGTTATGTTTTTTTGACTTGTTTCTTATAATTTTCTAAGGTATTTCTTGCATATACATTGTTAGCACCCCAGTGCATAATATTTGGCAGGGTGAGCATGATAGAGAGGAATTATACTTGTCCATCAATAATCTTATTCTTGGTACAAGCATTCCTAATTTAAATTTAAAGAAGTTAAATTTAGCTTTATCAAGAGGCTCAGTGAAAATATTTGTCAATTGGTCTGTAAGTGGGGACATACTCAAGATAAATATCTTATTTTGTCACATTCTTCGGTTAAACATTCGATTTTCAATTTTACCCCTCTATATTAAAAGATTTCCGATTTTAAAAAATTTATTTGTTTTTTAATTAAAAAAATATGATCTCATATAGATAAAGTTATCTAATTACAATGAAAAATGTGTGTGCCCGCCGCTCGCAAACCCCCGTGCACACTACAAAAATGAGTGACAAGCAAAGTATAACACTAATCAGGGGCTTGGGAGCGACAGGAGCATCGTGATGCCCGTACAATGTTGTGGTTGGAATAATGTCGCGAGGAGGTACTATTATGGCTGATATTGAGTCGAGTTCGAGCGATTTTGGCTCGGCTCGAAATTGAAATTTTTCGACTCGAACTCAGCTCGAAATCGAAATTGATTTCGAGTCGAGTCGGCTCGAAATCGAATCGAGTCGGCTCGAAATCAAATCGAGTCGGCTCGAAATTTAGCAATTTTTCGTTTTATTCCTAATTTGCTCAAAATTAAATTGGCAACCTGTAAATTTAGCGAATGAAAAACTTAAATCCTTCGTTCTTTTTATATAAGTTTAAATTTTATTATTTTTAATCTTAAAATAAGAATATATTAATAAATACATAATTTTTTTAATTAATTCGAATTGATTCGAATCATATTTCGAGCGATTCAGGGCTGCCTCGAAATCGACTCGAAATCAAATTCGAGTCAAATTGATTCGAATCAATTTTAACCGATTCCGATTCAGCTCAATTTTCGAACGATTTTCGAGCGATTTTCGAGTTTCGAATAATATGCTCAGCCCTAGGTACTATTGTGTTTGGAGGCCGTAGGGCGGAGTACCGTGTCTGTCACTTATGTGTGTATAATGATACCAACCCGACCAAATAATTAATTAGTTATAAATAAATTTTAGCATTAATGCAAGTATGCTAATTGAAATAGTCACTGCATTAATTACTCCGACCAATAAAATTATGAAGGAATTCATAGTGGGATGCAAGTCGTTTTATATATTATTACTATATATATATGTAACTTATAAGACCGGATTACCTTCAAATATAAAAATATTATTTACAGAAACTAATACTGTCATATAATAGCTGTATTATAAAACAATAATATTAATTAATAGGTTTTAATTTGTGTGAACTTAAATGATTGTCTCAAGTGGTGCTTAAAAGTTAAAATCGGATAATCCGCCAGCCCATGCTTTTATTATTGACTTTATGACCACATTATAATCATTTATGTTGTCCACATTTCTTATGAATTTAAGAATTTCATCTTTGTTCCCTTCTTGCATAAAACATAGAGTAACATTTTGAGATATAATTTATTTGACCAAGGCTCAGTTTGGGAGGACTTAGGCTCCGTTTTGGGGGACTTATTTTCACCAGTCAAGCGGTTATGACTGTATGAATCGGATCATAATTAAGGTCTAGTTCATGTGGACGTAGCCGCTTGACTGGTGAAAATAAGTCCCCTCAAACGAAGCCTAAGTTATTATCACTTATAGTATACAAATTTTTTTAACTATACATGAGTTTGCTAATAAGACTTGGATTGAAACTGTAAAAAAGACGTGACGTACTTGGGCATGAGTGAGATTATGACACAAGATAGGGCACATTAATAGCGACAAAGGATCCATATAGCCGACCCTACTATAGTGGGATAAAGGCTTGAGTGTTATTGTTGTATACATAAATTTGCTAATTAAAATTTTCATTATGAAATTATTCATCACAAGATAGGTCTGATACAACACAACCTCAATCTCTCTCAAATGTTCCAAAAGAAACAAAATAATTTATGGTAGCTGCATGCAAACTAAAATATGTTTGTTGCATAGGATAATGCTTGAATATTGCCTATATAACTATACAAGAGCAGATTTAAAGGAGATATGATGTTGGGTTTAATTTGATTTTATCTAATTGTGGCAATCAATATATTTGATAACTTATACGTCAAATATAGCAACCAAATGAGGAGAAATGACTCTGATAAGATGAGGCATTTGAATTCCTTTTGGCCTAAAGGAAAACTATGTTTTCCCCCATGTTCACCTCACTTCCTTCACTTACTGTTTGCTTGCAATGATATGAATGACGAATAATTAATATGGGCAATGCTTGTTTGAATCGGCACATATAATTTCCCATGCAAATATGCAATATCAAACCTTATAACATACGGATATTTTAATACAAAAATCAAGGCTTGACTTGCAGATAAAATAAATAATCTAATTAAAGTGCGCTGTATTTTTAATGTATTGGGCTTATATATAAGATTTGATATAAATAAAATAAATTATATAATATTAAAATATTATAATATATACTAGATAACTAGAATAGAGAATTTAAAGGGTTATAAAAACTAAAAAGTGAAAAAAAAAATTATTTAAACATTTATAATGGGGGAGATGAAAATATGGTATGGGTTGGAAGTAATCAGCTAAATATATTGTCGGCACTGCAGAGTGCAGACTGCGGTTAAATATCCTGCAGAAATAATATACCATGCTATTATGCACAAGCAATTGCAATATTATATGCGTATATTTTGTGGGAATCAATGAGCACGGAAATATTAGTGGAGCCAAGCACCCCAAACCCCACAAAACACAAGATTTTTTCATTGATCCGAACAGTGTTTAGGCCCCAGGCGCGGTCCAAATTTTTGCTCTGTTTTGGTTGAAATATTTAAGGATCTGTTTGACAATCTGATGGGGAGCCGTTCCGGCGGGAACGAGCCGGGGGAAGCTGTTTGTGACGTGGTTTGCGAGCTTTCTTTGAGAACGCCTGACGTGAAGGGTGTTGAAATTTGTGAAGTGGAAGTGCGTGATGGACAGGCCGGGCGGACTGTGCGGCCTGTGCGGACTGAGTCCGCGGCCTGGGCGGACTGCTGGTTGCGGCCTGGTGACATTGGCTGTCTTGGTGGCTTGGCTGTTGAAGAGCAGCCTGTGCGGCCTGAGCGGCCTGGTGTGCGGCCTGAGCGGTCTGCTATGCGGCCTGGTTGGCCTATGGCCAAGAATGGTGGGCTTCTTGTGAAGCGGCCTAAGCGGACTGCAGTTCGCGAGCTGTAGGCAGTGCTTGGTTTGATTTGCGGCCTTGTAGATCTGCAAGCTTGTGTTAACCGGCGGATTGGGTGGTCTATGTTGAAAACTGTGAAGTGAAAGTGGATGAATGGAAGGCTTGGGCAACCTATCCGCGCGACTACGCGGACAGGGTTTGCGGACTGCTAAGTCGGCAGGGATGTTGCAGGCGGTTTGCTCTGTGGCGGCCTGGGCGGTCTGTTCGCGCCGACTACGCGGACAGCAGCAGCGGTATGTCAGGCCGGCGAATACTCAGCAGGCAGTTGGATCACAGGAAGTAACCGGGCGGATAGAAATCCTATCTGCGGAGTCCGGCATGAAGCGGACTGATAAACTGGAGCTCGGCAGACCGGTTTGGCAGTTGCCTTGGTCTTGCTCTAGTGCAGCGGCAAGAGGAAGCCACGGAGACCGCCGGTCAGTGCGGACAGAAGCTAGAGGTCGCCCGGTATGGCGGGCTAGATCCAGTGTCCGCCTGTAAGTCCGGACTGCCCCTTGTGGCCACTGGACTTTACTTGGTGTGATCTGAACCAAGTCCAGGTTGGCTCAGTACGAGGAGATCGCGCAATGGAGCGCGGGCTGCTTTCTCAGTCCGCCAAGCCTAGTAGAAGTGTTGTTGCCTTGATTGCTAGCTTGTGGGTATGCGGACTGGAGGATTGCCTGTGCAAGAGCGTGCGGACTGGAGCTGGAGTCCGCTGAGTTCGGTTTATCCTTGTGATGAGGTTATGAATTCAGGAACGTGGACTGGAGTTTGCTGTGTAAGCAGACTGGATCGGCGTGTCCGCTGAGTCCGGCGGTGCCTTGGAGATTGAGGCAATGGACTCGGGATGTGCGGACGGAAGCCGAGTGTCCGCTGAGTCAGGCAGGTGCCTTGATGGCGAGGCTGCGGGCTCGGGTTATGCGGACTGGTGATGTGTCTGCGGATTGGCGGACATAGCTGTTGTGGAGTCCGGCTGTGGTGGTCCTGGCTTGGCCTTTGGCGGCAAGGCGGGCTGGATATTGGAGTCCGGCCTTAGAGAAGCTGGGGCGGACTGGCTATCTGCACAGGAGCGGCGAACTGGAGTATGTGTCCGCGGGCTGGCGGACACACTTGTTCTTGCTGCGGGATGTGGCGGTGATCCTATCGGTTTGGGCGGTGATCATACTCATCATCATGCCTATAAATAAGACCCTTGTCACATCAGGGATAGAAAAAAGAGAACCTGAACCGAAGTAAGTGAACAGTAATTGAGCTCGCGTAAGTTGCTGCGGTCTGGACTTTGGTGTCCGCGCGGTTTGAGAGTTGACCCGGTTGTGCTGTGCAGGTTGTGCGGATAGCGCTGGAAAGCCAGGACTTGGCTCTAATTGCGGTCAGGCACAGTGCGGACTCTGCGGTTAAGCAACAAGCGGTAAACAGCAGGTCGCGGATAGCGACCAGGCGGTCTTCTCTTTGGCAACTTGGTTCGGGGTTCAGGAAGTCGCCTGCTTCAGGCAGACTGTTCCATTCGGTGACGCAGCTTGTGCGGTCTGACGGCTAGGCGACCTCGCGGTCAGGCGACCTGCAGATCGGCGGTGAAGAGCTAAGCATTGGTATAAGGTGTAGTCCGCGCGGCTTGGGTTGCGGTCTGGCGACCTGGCAGACTGAGCGGACTCCACAGCAGTAGACCGGCGACTTGGTAATTGAGTCCGCGCGGCTTGTTTTGTGTCTTGCCTTTGTAACTGTCTCTGCTCTCCTGGTTTTGGTTTTTGGTGAAGCATGTCTCGCCATGTATGTCTCGTCTTGTAAAGAAGTTTGCTCTTGATCAATAAAGAAGCTTGTGCTGCATGTGTTGCTGGTTGTTACTGCTTTGTTTAGATAACCCCTGCTAACTCCAAGATCCGGGAAAACTTTCAACAATATAAGTGGGGTGTTCTCCTCCGGTTTGTTGAGTTTCAACAGGGTATTCGAGGAGGCCTCTGCGAGTTTGTTGAATTTTAATAGTCTATCCGCGGGAGGCTTTGCGGACTGGAGAGTCCGCGATGTCTGCTATTGCGGACTGGCCTTGGAGTTTTGTTGTGGCCTTTGCCGAGCTCTGGTGGTGCAGCAGGTGTTAGCTGTTGTGGAGGACTACGCGGACTGGTGTTGAAGTCCGGCAGGTGGCTGATGTCTTGACAGCTGTGCGAGTAGGGCTTGCGAGATCTGCCTTCTAATGGTGTGGTTGGCGATCTGCTTTGGGGCAGGCGGACTGGGCCTTGTCTGTAACGCCCCCGGTTTTTCCTATTATTATTCTTTTGTCTGCTGACGTCATATTAGCGGAAGGGCGTTACGTGTCCGTGAGTTGACGGTGCGACGCCGTTTGTGTTTTTTTTGGCGTCCGTTAGGTTTGACCGGCTAGATTTTGGGATATGCGTCGGAACCGAAATTTCTTTTACATCGGGAAGCTGAGTTATATAATTTCTGACTTGCTCGTCGAGTTTCGTCGCAATCCGAGCTTTGTTTTTTGGAGTCTAGGCCCACGTTTGAAATTCGGATAATTAAAAATTACCGTAACTTCGTTAGGCCATAACTCGAGTTCGGTGCGTCGGATTTTGATTCCGACTTCGTCGTTGGGTTCGTAGCGTCGACATTCGCCCGGGACGCGAATTTCGTCCGTTTTGGCGCGCGTTTGGGTCTTCGTAATAGTATAGAAATTTTAAATAATATTAACCTTTTTAGATTTTCTGCGCTCAGAGATCTCCGAGCGGAGCTCAGAGATCTCCGAGCTCAGAGATCTCCGAGCGGAGCTCCGAGATCTCCGAGCTCAGCTCAGAGATCTCTGAGCCATCCCTTTTCTTTCTTTGGTTTTAAACCATTATAAAATTTATAATAATAATAATATTATTATTATTATTATTATATATACTATAAGGTTTTTCCTCCCGAAGCAAGAAACGAGCCCCCCGTTTCCTTTCCCCTGTTCTTTTCGGCCGAAGCAGTGCAGCGAATTTCTTTTTCTCGGGAGCCTTCCGACCGCCGCCGACGGAGCTCCGGTGCTCGGAATCGCGAGCCGAACCAAGATTCGGAAAGCTCTCGCCGAGATCTACGCGGTCGTGGTGAGTATTTCTACTTTCATGGAATTTCTCCGTTAGGGTTTTTGGCCCTAAACTTCCGTTTCGACCTTAATGTTGTAGATTTCTTTTTCTCGCCTTCGCTAGGGCCGATCTGCGTCGTGGTGCCTTCCGAAGTGCGGTTTCGGGTGGTTGAGGCAAGTGGTGATCTTGCTCTTCTCCTTTTTGCTACGTTTTTTCTTTTCTCCTTTATGCTTCTAGCGAGTTTTCAAATGTTAAGTTCATTTTTTGTTCGTTTAGCCCTTTCTCATTACAATATCATTATCTTGTTTCTTAAAATCCTAAATTATTATCTGGTAGGCCTTATCTCTTGCCTTTGATTGAGTCATAAAATGATAAATCTGTTGGAGGTCGTACACGATGTTGGCCGGTGCGATGCTCTTTTAAAATGATAAATCTGTTGGAGGTCGTACACGATGTTGGCGGTGCCACCGGTGCGATACTCTGAGGGCTGTGACGATGTGTGATGGTATTATCCCCGCACAGTTTCTCTTTTGATTTCTGATGAGCTGATCAGTCTCTTTAATTTGAATAAGATTAATGATCTCAAATGAATGTTATTTGTCTGTGGTGGGTTTGATTTTGTCCGTCTTCACTCATCTTTTGGCGGGCTCTTTTCCGATTGATTTTTATTGCTAGTTATGACTAGTTTTGTTTAACCTGACCCTTGCAGCTAATGTTTCCCTCCGGTCTCGCGGAGGTTTGCTTACTTTCCTGTTTTTCTTCGTCGTTTGTAACTTGTTTCTGAGGTGTTCTTTCTTTGAATGCCTCAGGTTCTGGACTATAGCAGGTGTTAGTGGGGAGCTGCGTCAGTTGCTGTTTTCTGACCCTCTTGGGGTAGGGTTTCCTATGAGCTTGCCGACCCATGGGTTCGTGTCAGGTGTTGACGCCCATGGTGCCGCTTTGTTAAACTTTCTGCTACCTTGCTGCTGCTACTCTTTGATTGCTTTTGGACACTTGTTCTGGAACGATTAGTTATGGCTTGGCTTGGGAGCCCCCTTGCTTAGATATGCTAAGGCAGTTGGAGCATTGCATACCATGATTTGAAATGTTAATCTCATTACTTTCTGCGCATGATAAATCTATTTTTATGTACAGTAAATCTAGACATCTGATACTGCATGTTGCACCTCACTTGGTCTACACGAGCCTTTAGGTCACCAAATGAATAAATTAAGTATTTTTCCACTGCGTAAAACTATATTTTCAAACCGTGGACTAGTTGATCCACCTAGCCGAGGGACACGGCTTCGCATATTGTGCATAAATTATATTTGGATCATTTTGAGTTTAAAAAATTGATTTCTATAAGTTGCGAGAGACGATGAGTTGTCTTAACGTCAGTAGATGTCCCCTACGTGACGTGGCATCACAATGCGTAGTTTCCCCTACTCTGATAGTGTTTTAAATGCTGGGAAAATGCGGGTTGTGACATTGTCCGCCGAGCTCGCGCTTGCTCTTGGTGGTTTTCTGGACTTGGTCACATTCAGTGACAAGTTCAGTATGTACGCGGTATCCGCCGAGTCCGCTGTTGACCGGACGGACTGTCTGTTGGTCGTGGACTTGTGGCGGATGGAGGCTTGGCTTTCGAGCTGTGCGGACTGCCTCCTTGTCCGCACATATAGTGTGCGGACTGTCGTAGTGGTGGCTGTCCTTGTGAGGTGTTTGCGGGCTTTGCGGACTGGTGCCTTGTCTTCATAGTATGGGCGGACTGATGCGAGTTCGCCTGTTGGTAAACCTCTTCGTTATTGCTCCTGGCGGGTTTTCTTGGAATCTGGCTAAGTCCATGCGGACTCAGCGGATGGGTCTTTGCTAGTGCGCGAGCTGGGGTGATGACTCTATTCACTAGGGTGGTGATCACACTCCTCACCTCGCCTATAAATAGACCCCCCCCCCCCACGGCACGTCGACAGTAACTGAGTGAACAATAAGTGGAACTTGGGCAATTGTTGCGGTCTGGATTTTCCTGTCCGCGCGGGTTGATTAAAGCTGACGATTTATTATGTGCAGGTCGCGCGGCTAGCTTCAAGGAGCCAGGAGTTTGGCTTTGACTTCGGTCAAGTTCTGTGAAGTGTGCGGTCTCTGCGGTCTCAGCAGGTCACTTCTGCGGCTTAGTTCTCTGCTTCAGCTTTTCCAAGTTCCAAAAACCTGTCCGTCGGTCTCAGGCGGGTAGGCGGTCTGTTATTCAGTTCATCAGCAGTCGGCGAATAACAGTGTGTGCGTGCGACCTCGCGGTCTCGGCGGACTCTGTGTTCTATTCATCTTGTAGTAGCAGCAGCTCGGGCGGCTTCGACAACGTCGGCGGACTGGGCGGTCTCGGCGGTCTCCTATGCTATCCGCCCGACTTGTTTTGTGCTTTTTGTTGTTTAGCTTGTGTACTAGCGAAATCATGTCTCGCTATGTATACCACGCCCTATAAAGAAGTGTTCATGAATATAAGATCTGCTTATTCTTCCATTTGCGCTTGGTGTTAAGCTTGCTATTTGGGCTTCCGCATGATCAAAGTGTTAACTGGATAGTTCTGAGAATATTCATTTGGTTTTAGGCTATCATGCTGACCACTTTGAGAAAATTTAACATGGTATCAGAGCCAGGTTCAGTTGCTTGAGCGGTGATCAATGGTTGATGTTGCTTTGTTGTTGCTCTGTGCTTCTGGAAGCTTAACCAAAGGTTGTTGCAATGAAAGTAAGCTACGCAAGAGGTCTTGGTATTGAACTCTTAATGCCGACTAACTTTAAGAAGTGGAAGTCGTGCATGAAGAGTTACTTTCTGGGTGATGAGCTATGAGAGGTCGTCGGTGGTGACGACAGACAGGAAGTTACTGTTGCGTTTGGTACTGCTGAGCAAGTGAGGCTCTGGAGAAAAACAAATGCAAAGGCGGAGTTTGTCCTCAAGAGGGCCGTGTCACCAGAACTGTTTGATCACATCATTGGATGTGAGTCTGCTGTTGATATTTGGACAACTGTTGATGAGTTGTTCAATCGGAAGAATGTAGCAAGACTTCAATTTCTGGAGAATGAGTTGGCTAGGACAACTCAAGGAGTCCTTACCATTTCCAAATTCTTTTTGAAGATGAAGAGCTTGTGTGCTGAGCTATAAGCACTTGATACTAATGATCCTATCTCTGAGGCTAAGATGAAAAGGCACATAATCCGCGGCTTGAGGAAGGAGTATATGTTGCCTTTGTGACATCTGTTCAAGGCTGCGCTACTCAGTCATCTCTGCTGGAGCTTGAGAACCTGTTTGCTTCGCAGGAAAGTTTAGCAAGGCAAATGGCTGGAGTTACTGTCACAGAGGAAGGCAGTGAAACTCTCTTCTCAGGTAAGAAGAAGAAGGGATGGGAAGGGAAGAAGAAGATGATTGCTGCTGAAAATGAGCCTTCAACTTCTTATCAACCAGAGAGGAGCGCTGCTCCTAATAAGGATTGGAAGAAGAACTTGAAGTGCTACAGGTGTCATCTGCGGGGACACTTCAAGCATGACTGCAAGGTCAAGCTGCAGCCTGGGCATGCTGCAGGCAAGGAGGAAGCTTGCTCTAAGAGTGAGGAAGCTGAATGGGGTGGAGCCTTCATGACGGGCACTTGTGTCCATGCTTTGTCCGTTGTCGACTTCAACGACGAGTGGATCGTGGACTCTGGGTGTGGTCATCACCTCACCGGAGACAAGTCGAAGTTCTCTTCCTTGCAAGCTTAGTTAGGTAACGAAGCTATCATAACTGCTGATAATACTGTCTATGCAGTAGAGAAAAAGGGGATTGTGTCTTTGGGTAGTGATACGGGGTCACTCACGTTAAGGAGTGTGTATCACGTACCGGGCATGAAGAAGAACCTCTTCTCTGTGACCAATGCGGTAGACACAGGTTATCACGTTCTGTTTGGGCCAACAGAAGTGAAGTTCCTTTGTAACGTATCAACGGTTAAGGCTGATGTTGCTTATGTTGGGAGGAGAGTGAAGAACCTGTTTGTTATTGCAACTAACTCTTATGTTGATCGGATGAGAGCAAACGATAGCGCTGCTATATGGCATGAAAGGCTAGGGCATGTAGGAATGGATAAGTTGAAGGCTATGGCTAATAGAAGCCTTGTTAGAGGCTTGCCTAAAATATCTTCATTTGGCGATGGTCACGTTTGCGCGGGATGTCAGTATGGCAAGGCTCATCGCCTTCCGTTTGATAAATCACAAACGAGGAGCAAGAGGTTATTGGAGTGCATCCATGGAGACTTGATGGGACCAACCGTCACTGCAAGCCTTGGTGGGAGCAGATACATGCTCGTTCTGATTGATGACTACTCAAGATACACTTGGGTATATTTCTTGAAGGAGAAGTCTGAAGCCTTCCGATTGTTTGTGGAGTTCAAGGAGTTGGTGGAGAACCGGCTTAGCTTGCGGATCAAGAAGCTTAGAACAGACAACGGTGGTGAGTTTTTCTCCTCCGAGTTTTCTAACTTCTACAGGAAGCAAGGGATCCACAGAGAGTTTACTTGTGCTCACACTCCACAACAAAACGGAGTAGCGGAGCAGAAGATTCGTCATCTGACGGAGACTTGCAAATGCTGGCTTCATGCGAAATACATTCCTAGGTCCTTTTGGGCAAAGGGGATGTCTTGTGCTTCTTATGTCATCAATCGGATGCCGCTCAGCCCGATCAACATGAAGACTCCTTTTGAAATGTTGCTGAAGGAGAAGCCAAGTGTGGAACACCTTCGGGTGTTCGGATCAACTTGCTATGTGCATGTACCGGATGCTTCAAGGACAAAGCTAGATGCAAAGGCAAGGAAGCTTGTCTTTGTTGGCTATGATGAGTGGAAGAAGGGATGGAAATGCATGGATCCTGCGACGAAGAAGTTTGTTGTGTCAAGAGATATAGTCTTTGACGAGCTGACGTCGTATGGAGGTGGGTCGGTTGATCTACCAGAAAGAAAGGTTGATGAAGAGCAGAAGGTGGCTGCTGAAGTTCTGGAAGAGGAGCTTGTTGTTTCACCAGCAGCTCATGTTGCTTCAAGTTCTGGTGCTGAGGCTTCTGGCTCAGGAAGCAGTGGTGCATTGCTCAAAGCTTGCCTGAAGGTGGAGTTGAGCCTAAAGGAGCAACGAAGATAGTGAGCAAGGAGCAGACCTTGCGAAGGTCGAAGAGGACTATCAAGCCACCTGCTCGGTACTGTGGTGGGAATGCGGTGAGTTTTGTCTCCTGCTTCTTTGCAGATCCTCTGGATAAGCGAGAGCCTGTAAACTTAAATGAGGTCACTGGAGTCAAGGAGTGGGATGATTCCATGAAGGAATAGATTGCTGCTCTCAAGAAGAATGAAACTTGGGACCTTGTGCGTAAGGTTGATGACATTACTCTGTTGACTTGCAAGTGGGTGTTTAAGTTAAAGAAGAAGGCTGATGGGAGCACGGACGGATAGTCCGGGGAGCTTTGGGCGTAATCTCATCGTAGTTCCTAGTGTCTTCGAGAGCCCTTCACGGGGAATACCTTGGGCAGTCTTGGGCTAACATAAACATTAAGAATAAAATATTACAAGAGCAACTAGTATAACTAGGGTTGCACATTCACACACCACGGTAGCTCGGGAGGTTGATTAGGTTGTTTTGATTGCCATCCGGATGGTTCGTTTGAAAGGTAGATGCACGGACGGATAGTCCGGGGAGCCAGTGGCTCAAAAGGCTTGGATACAAATAAGGTGGTGGGTCTTCGGTATCGGACGGTCGTTCACACCGACGTTGATACGTTGACTCGGCGGTGTGGGACACTTAGCCAAAGAAAGTCTGGTGGATATGGCCAGCATTAGTACACGAATACTCTAGGTTGTGTTCTTCTAGGGGCGTACGGGAGGGCTAGGCCTGGTAGTGTGGATACCCGCCTAGGAGTGGGGGGCCCGACCCACTGTCTCTGTTTGCCACTACGGAGGTTCCTGGGAGTTAAGCTAGCTGCCCAAATAGGGGGAACTAAAGGTCTGTGCGCATAGAGTCGTATGCGTGGGTTGCACTTGCATGAATCATGGCATAGCATAATTGCATACAACCGACACCCCAACGTATAAATTGGTATGAGACTTTTTATACGGTGGGAGCCTTGCAAAAGACCCCTTAACTTATATGTTTGTATGAGTATTCATATAAGTTAAGGTTACTTATTTCTTACTTTGACTTCCTTACAATTTTTGTTTATTCTACTTGTTTACTTTACTGCTTACTATTGTAGAACTGCTAGTTTGTACTTTTCTTTCTTAGCTATTTATACAAAATAAATAATTGCTAGACTAGTTCCACCGTCACCTGCTTGGCTTACTCTCCACCTTTGTAGCTTCCCTTTCCTCCTCCCTGCTCGGTGCCTAGGAGCCATGGGGGGAGGGGTAGGGGGATGATAGGGCTTAGTCTTTATGACTAATAGTTTTCGGACCACAACATTACAGGGGCTCCGGATGGGAGACAGGGACCAGCAGCTCAGGGACCAGCACCAGCGGAGTACTGTGTGCTTGGAGGTGGGCCAGTCTAGTACCGGGGAACCAGCGACCAGCTCCATGAGTGATAGTCTTTATATAGCTTCCGCGAGAGATTGTAGCGAGGATCTGTTGTACCGGGCTTAAGCCCGTTTATATTTCTGTTTTGTTACTTTGCAGTACTTTCCCTTTTCTATATATGGACTGGTTGAAATTTCTCTTATTACCTATGACATTTGTGGACTCAGCTATTTCATTTCTGAATACTTCTCTTTTTGTGTTGATCGAAAAGGCCGACAGAATCGGCGTTTTGTAGTGGCGGCTTTCCCGAGAGTCGGGGCCAACGCAAAACGGCGGTTCTGGGCATAAGACCCCCCAGGTTTAAAAAAGAAAAAAAAGGGGTCTTACATAGTAAGCCTAAACATCAAGGCCTGCAGGCCCATTGCACCCCAACCAAATCTTCCTGCATGTTTATCAGCAGCGGTAGGTTGTTGCCACGGGGTCTCGAACCCGCAACCCTTGATAACACTCTCTTCCAACAGAGTTCATCACCAACTGTCACAACCCGCATTTTCACCGCATATAATAACTTATCAGAGTAAGGGAAAATGCTCTGATAAGTTATTATATGCTCATCATCTCCCGAAAGCAGTTCATTTCCACTGCTCTATCTTCTGTATCGTCGATATCTTCCGCTGTTAGCTCCTCCGTCCCGCCGCTCTTTGCACGGCGCACTCTTTCCTGTCGATCATCTCCCAACTTCATTTCCCCTGCTCCATCTTCCGTCTCGCTGATATCTTTCGCTGCTCCAAGGCTCCCAGCTTCAGCGCTGATCGTCTCGTCGATCTTCGTGCGCCCCGCGCGGCTCTTGCGACCGCTCGCCTGTGAGTTTCTGATTTACTAATTTGGTTGGGATTTCGATTTTGATTTCCATTGTGATTTCTTTTTCGTTCTTACGATCTATGTTGGATTTTGATTTTCATTTCCATTGATTTCTTATATGTTTCGTTTCTACATATCTAAATCAAGCCCTTTCAGCTACGCCGAATTCCTATCTCCACAGATCTTGCTCACTGTACATCAGGACTGTGCGTTGCGGCAGGTCTCGGCATCCACAAAGTGGGCTAGCTTATTTGCCCGTCTTCCTCCCCGGTTCTCCTCCTCACGCAGGTAACTACATACCTAATTTTGTGTTTAACATTTCTCTTGTTAATTGGTATTGATGCCCGAGCCTGCTGTTTTAGCGGGTTATTTTAGATCATTTTTCCATTTGGTTATTTCAATTTTCTTGCTTCAGTATTGTTCTTCAACAATAATGATATCCGTTGAATTTTATGTCAACTCATTTCATCCCAACTCATTTCAACCCAAGATAAAATCTGTACCCGAGAAATCCTCTTGGCTACCAGATTTCTCAGGTACAGATTTACTAACTGAAATCCTCTTGGGTACAGATAAAACAACTTGGTGAAATCCTCTTGGGTACCAGAGTTCTCAGGTACAGATAAACCAACTTGGTGAAATCATGTTGGGTGCCATATTTCTAAGGTACAGATAAAACAAGTTGGGATAAAATTAAGATTTGTTAACTGTTATTTGCTCAATAATCATATCAGGATGTTAAGCATCATGTTATGAAGTTACTTATTCGTAGTTATGCTCCAGAGATGGCGTAATTGTTAGTTTATTGGTACTTAATTGTTAATGTATTGTTAGTTATGGCCTCATTGTTAATCTATTGTTCGTTATGCTCCAGTGAGCTAACAAGAACCTAGCAATTGTGCATGATAACTTAATTTAAGCATTATAGAATACCATTGGGCAATCATTTTTAGATCATTTTTTCATTTGGTTATTTCAATTTTCTTGCTTCAGTATTGTTCTTCAACAATAATGATATATGTTGAATTTTATGTCAAGTTCATGTTATCCCAACTTCATTTTAACCCAAGATAAAATCTGTACCCGAGAAATCCTCTTGGCTACCAGATTTCTCAGGTACAGATTTACTAACTGAAATCCTCTTGGGTACAGATAAAACAACTTGGTGAAATCCTCTTGGGTACCAGATTTCTCAGGTATAGAAAAACCAACTTGGTGAAATCATGTTGGGTACCATATTTCTCAGGTACAGATAAAACAAGTTGGGATAAAATTAAGATTTGATAACTGTTATTTGCTCAATAATCATATCAGGATGTTATGCATCATGTTATGAAGTTATTTATCCGTAGTTATGCTCCAGAGATGGCGTAATTGTTAGTTTATTGGTACTTAATTGTTAATGTATTGTTAGTTATGGCCTCATTGTTAATCTATTGTTCGTTATGCTCCAGAGAGCTAACAAGAACCTAGCAATTGCGCATGATAACTTAATACTTACGCATGATAGAATACCATTGGGCAATCATTTGTAATCATATATACAATCAATTTTCCATCTTCTATGTTATACACTCGATCTTCAAACCCCAACATTCCTCAAATTAGATCAATCTTCTTCTTCTTCTTTTTCTTCTTCTTCTTTTTCTTCCTCTTCTTCTGCGCGGTGGCTCCGCGTAAATCTCTCCTTCCTTCTCATTGAATAAAATGCATTGTTTAATCTTGCTTTATTTACAAGTGTGTTACGTGTTATGTACTGACATTATTTTAAAGTGCTTATACACTGAACGTTGGCATTCTTCGCCGCCAATTGGTTCCCTTACTGCTAAGAAGTTGTACTTCAATCTAAAAATTTGCAATGTCCGGGTCAAAGTCTTCGTCAGCCATGACACGCAAGGACCTTCTGTTCACGAGCAACGAACTCGAGTACAACGGCGATGTCCCACCCGAGATGCGGGAAAAATACTACTTCTGTCTATTAATTGGCAACCTTAACCTTGCTACAACTACTCAAGTTTTAAAGTCCGTCTTTGGATCCCTTTTGGGATTCATTCACGCCAATGTATGGATCCAAAATCTTGACCATGCATTATATTATTTAACCGTTTTGGCTTGATAATTCATTGCTACTACATATTTACTCATGAATACTGACGTCGACACAAAGGGGGAGATCATTCGGGGGGGGGGGCTTAAATAACTGAAGTTTTTGTTGTTCTTCCCTTTGACAAGTGTTTGTAATTATCTGTTTAGAGGTTCAGTCCTCTTAGGTTGAATCTTTTTCGTTACTATCATGGATCATCATCCTATTATTGTCTTCTCCACTGTATAAAGTGTTGTACTATGCTCACCGGTGGAAAAAGCGTATGCGCAGTATTACCGTAAAAATACACTTACAATACTTCATTTACTGTAAACATTATTTTTATGTCTATACTGACGACTCATTCAATGAATTTTCGAAGTAATGTGCTCTTCGTTACTTACTAGATATATATCAATTCAGGTTGTACTAAATTCTCTTCTCTGCACCAACATGGACACAGCAGAAGCACATCGTACTGCTCAACGAGCTGCTAATCGACAACGTTCACGAAGCAGGAGAGATAGGATGACAGAAGAGCAACGCGAACAAGAACGCGCTTCTAATCGAGCTCATCACAGATCTCGGTGGTTGCAATTGATGGAAGTACAACAAGAACATCAACGAGCCATTTGGCGTACTGCCGCTCGAAACCGTGCTCAATGACAACATCTCTCTAAAACGCACAATGCTGAACTAGCACATGAAAACAACCATGAATGCTCAACTGCTACACCCCCATGTGACTTCAGTACGCTTACATCATCACCCAACAAACACCCTGTGCAAATTACTGCTTCACCACACCTACAATGTATGAGCACAGTAACATATGCTCCATGTGATGTTGTCCACCGATACATGTTAACAAACGTGTCGTCGTCATCCACTCAGTCTATGCAAACGCTTCACACTGGAGAATCATCATCTTCCCACGGATCTGTTATACCAGTATGTGAGAATGACCTCCCGCAAAACTCTGCACAGCCACCAACTGTACCTCAAATGTTGGTACAACATCCACAACAACAATTACTACAACGTACGTAATTTGCAACTACAATACAATGTATATACTCTTTAACTTTCATCAATTTATTATGTTAACACATTTGTCATATTTCATCTACATAGAAATTATCGCATCTCATGCATATCAACTGAACAATGAAAGTGATTCCACCTCTAATGATAGTAGTACTACTACAAATCATTGTCCCTGAAGCTATAATAGTGCCCGCATTTCGAATTTACCTCAACATATTACTTACTTATAGCTACAACTCCCAGAAGTCTGTGTTTACTGTCGTGCTAAGTTGTTTGATGGTGAAACAACAATAATGTGTTGCAACAATGGGAGAGTCTGCATACCAACTCCACCGTTCCCAAATGAGCTCTATAATTTATTCATCAGTGATTCTGTACAGAGCCGTCATTTCAGAAGATATATTCGTTCGTACAATCATGTATTATCTTTCACGTCTATGGGTGTTAAATTAGACACAACTTTGGTTGTTGATCAGCAAGTTGTCTACACTTTTTGAGCTCACGGATCAATGTATCATCAAATTAGCTCTCTTCTTCCTGCTCCAAATACAAGACCTAGATATTTACAACTATACATATATGATACTGATCATGAAATAGATCATCGTTTACAAGAGAATTCAGAATTAGATCGTTCATTACTGTAAATAATCAAATTAATTTTGGATACATATAATCCATTTGTATTGATGTTTCGACGACTATCTAAGCACGAAGACATTATCAACTGCAGATTAGTTATTAAGGAAAGACCAGCATGTGAACAACAATATATATTACCAACCGCCTCACAGGTTGCTGCTATAATTGTTGGAGCTGAAGACTATCTTGATTCAAACGAACACAATATAATAGTTGAGACAACTGAAGGTCATGTAATTACCGTGCAAGAATATACTGGTTTCTACGATCCTCTTCAAACCCGCTACTTCTCCCATATGGGACATATGGTTGGATAGCTGAATATAAAGGATTAAACAATTTACGTGTTAGCTGATGCGACTACTACTCTTACGTACTCCAGGTATACAAGTACATTCACAAAGGTCCTGAATGTGTTGAATTCCAAATCCACGATACTGCGGATCGAAATGAGATATCTCAATATGTAAACGGTCGATGGATATGCCCGCAGGAAGCATTCTGGAAAATATTCAATTTCAATATGTATCAAACATACCCTTCGGTAATTCAGTTACAAATACATCTGTCAAAAAACATCAGGTTCAGTTCTGCAGTACTGATGTACTCAATAACATTCTTGCAAATGAGCGAAACTCCTGTACAAAGTTGACTGAATTTTTTAGTATTAATGACAATAACCAAGAGCAACACAGGTATTTTTACACTGAATTTCCAAAACACTACACATGGAATTCGAGTTCATGAACTTGGCATAAACGAAGGCGCCGTCAAAAGGTTATTGCTCGAATGTACTCAGTACATCCTTCAGAAGGAGAAAAATTTTATTTGCGCATGCTTTTAAATCATATTCGAGCACCAAGATCTTTTGAACATTTGATGACAGTTGGTGTTGTTACCCATCAAACCTTTAAGTCAGCAGCTGAACATTATGGTCTATTAGAATGAGACAACAGTCTACATAATTGTATGTGTGATGCTAGAGAATTTCAGATGCTCATAGCACTGCGTACTTTATTTACAACAATTTTGTTATTTTGCAATCTTGCAGATATTAGAGAGCTCTGGAATGCCAATTACGCAGCAATGGCAGAAGATTACGTTACATCATCATCTGTCAACGATGTATATGTCCTCAGCAAGCTCCTCCGTGAAATCGACAACATTCTTCAACAATACAGCAAATCCATTACACAATTTGATATCTCTAAAATGTCTTCGAACTTCCAAAATATTACAGACTCCTCCATCTTAATTGCGGATGAACTGTCAATGCTTGTTTCAAATACAGATCTTATTTCTATTTTGTCATTAAATTAGCGTTAAGCCTATATCTTCCATATTATTATTGAATGTGTTTGACAAGGACCGGCGGTATTTTCTTCATTGACGGACATGCTGGCACTGAAAAAACTTTTTTTTACAAAGTTATTCTTGCCCACCTACGCCAAGATGGTCATATTGTACTTGTCACTGCATCATCAGGAATTGCTACAACTCTTCTTTCGGGAGGAAATACAGCACATCTGAGATTCAAGATTATTATTCCTATTGAAGCAGGGTCATACTGCAAATTTGGCAAAAACATCAGATATGCAACAACTCTTACAACACTGTTCTGTTATTCTGTGGGGTGAGACACCTATGTCGCACAAATATATTTTTGAAGCTGTTGACCGATCATTACGAGATGTTCTGAACACAGACCTACCTTTTGGTGATAAAGTTGTAATCATGGGATGCGATTTCCTTCAGATTCCACCAGTTGTGATTAATGGAACTGTGTCACAAATTATTAATGTCAGTATTGTTACATCGTCATTGTGGTTAACTGTCAAACTACTATTACTGACTGAAAATATGCGCGCACTCAATGATCAGCATTTCTCAGAGTTTCTTCTTCACATGGGAAATGGTTACCCTGCGTTACCCGTTACAAGAAAATTGCTCCTAATAATCAGGCAAAGCATCACATCGAATGCAGTTGGCATATATATACTTCTTCTGTTTTCTACTCTCTTACCCTCCCTAATCCGGCTCTTAAACAATCTTAAGAGCCATAAAATTATACTAATTTCACGCTCTAAAATAATATATAAGGGATAAGTCTTCAAAGCCAAATATTTAAATTCCATCATTGCAATGGCCTCTGAGTTGTATGATCTCCGCGGCAGACTTAATACGCGCTAATGATTAACAATTTTTTTATCATAAAATTTTTCCAATTTTTCTAACCACAAGTTTTAATCTAAAAATAAAGAAATATTGATGCATGTTTTATTATATTTAAATATATATAAAAGTCAACTGAACAGAGCATATGAACTCTGCAGTAGTAGTATATATACAATAGGTGATTGGGAGAGTGAAGCCCGAACTCCATTGCAAAACAATTCCATTACATACAAACAATATTTATGGAGAGGTGTGGATTTGTTCCGGAGCTGATTTTCTGGAACTCCTTTGAAGAAGAGATGCAGTTGGAAGAGGAGACCAACGCAATGCCGCCGCCGCTGCTCGATCTAATTGCAGATCAGCAGAGATCTGGCAATACTATGTCCATGATCTGGCCTGATAATTACTATAACGGTGGAAATGGTGTTTACTGTTGTTTGGATGATCCTAATGCAAGCTATGATCAATCAACGAATGATGGTGCGATGGAAGAGGAACAACTTGCTGCTTCTTTCATTCAGATTGATGCCGCATATCAATTTGAAGGTCTCCTCAGCCCCAATGAAGCCAGCAGTCATGATTTCACCTGCACCCCATGGATTAATGCTGCTCCTGAAGAATGCAACAATTTCGATGGTGTTGCAGCTGGGAGTTCCAGCAAGAAGAAGAAGGCTGAATTATCATCGACGGTCAGTACAGGGGAAAAACACCATTTTTGAAAATTTCTTTCTTTCTTGTTAAATTTTATGTTTAATGTATGCTGCAGCTGCTTTGCTAGTGAACTGAAAAAAACAATGTCTGATTTGGGCTGATTTGATCGATTCAGGTTCAGAAGGCGGCGAAAAAATTGAGATGTAAGAAGAAGAGAGTGAGCGAAGGAGGGCATGATCAGGAAGTGATTAGCAATGCAGCGGGTTTAAATGTGCAGAGCACCAGCGGCTGCAGTTCGGAAGAAGATCATGTATTGAATGGTTCTCAGGAGAGCAACGAAGGAGGGAGCACGAGCTCCGGTTCAAAAAGATCCGCCGCCGCGTTAAATATTACGGGGAAGGCGAGGGCTGAAAGAGGAGGAGCCACTGATCCTCAAAGCCTTTATGCAAGGGTCAGTGCTAGCTGTAAATTGTTAACTCAGATTTGTATGAATTTTACCGGCCACAACATTACATATGATTTTGCAATGTTAATTAATGTGTGAATGTACACATAATCTGCTGGCTTTGCAGAAAAGGCGAGAGAGGATCAACGAGAGACTCAGAATACTGCAGAACCTGGTGCCAAATGGGACCAAAGTAAGCAACAATCTACGGCGCGCGCGCGCACCGGCTCTTGGTTTTGATCTTGTAATGAGTTATTGAGGAGTTTTTGGTGTGGCAGGTAGATATCAGCACAATGCTAGAGGAGGCAGTCCAGTATGTGAAGTTCTTGCAGCTACAAATTCAGGTACAGCTAGATTCACATCATACAATCATAGGCATTTTTAATTATAAGTTTAGTGAGTTTATTAATTTAATTCTTGATTATTATCGTTTTGGATCTCGCCTCATGCAGCTTCTCAGCTCAGATAAACTGTGGAAGTATGCTCCCCTGGCCTACAACGGAATGAACGTGGAGCTTGCATCGATGATTCGTGCGACCAAACAATAATTAATAAAGGGACGGCGAAGCCTGGTTCGTCGAGCCGCGCCGATGAAACGAAGATGACACCGTCCTTTACATTCTTTTATAATTTTCAAGAAAAAAATGTGTTGTTAATGGCCTTAAATAAATGGATAATAGTCCTAATTATAAGATCATTCATTATGTGAGAACTACTACTAACAATTGGGTGTGGGGCGACATTGTATGTCCTAATTAATTAATACTCATGTAATTCTTTCTGTAAGCAATGCTTTCAAAAGTATAAGCTGCAAGAATTCTTCTAAACTGCCCCTCGAAATTTGCTATATTCAAAGTTGAGCACCTCTTATTTTTGAAAATCCAAAAATCTTGTCGCTCATATTTTTTGAAAATACAAAAATCTTTACTTTTAAAATTACAAAGATCAGTCAAAAGAGGAATTTTTTATGAGTGAGCACTTTAGGAAATGGATCGAGGAGAGTTATCATATTAGGCCATATTTGTGGAGAAATGAAAAACCTTTCATTTCATTTCATTTCATAGGCGGGTTTGAATATATCTCCATTAGGAGCCTTCCATCAAAAGAGGACTTTTTTTAATTTTAAAATTAAGAGTAAGAGGGGTGTTATTAAGTTAATTATAGAGAAGATTTTGATAATTATACACACACATATATATATAGAGAGAGAGAGAGAGAGAGACCAGGACTTTGGGGATCCGAATTCTCTCGGAGTTCGTACGGAGAACTTCAGGCTGGAGTTCAATTCAACGCGCGAGAACGATTCATCTCGCCAATCCTGTGGCGAGATGAATCCAGGCGACAAAAAATGAACAGTAAAAGTAATAAAATATTGAAAAAACGGGAATTCACTCCCGCGTTGAATTTCAATCCAATGCGCGAGATAGATCGAACTCCACCCTGAAGTTGTTCGTACGAACTCCAGGGAATCCAAATCCGTACTTTGGAGAGTTGTTAGGCTAAAAAAGAATTGGGGGCAGTTTACATTGGAAGATCCAACAAGCACAATATACGCATGATACCAAAAAATAATCCAAATGCGAAAACGATTTGTTTATATAAAAAAATTACAAAACCATTTTTTATGTATTTGGGAATTTAATATGATCTGCTCCCATATATATACACAAGTGATAGTGCACGGAGGCCCCTTGTGTTCCGCGCGATAGTGCATCGGCCATAACATTGCTCTCGACGCCAAGAGCACTCGACGCAAAACAGATCTTCGCGTCGAGAGCACTCGGCGCTAAGCAAGGATACATGACGCCAGACAGCAAGCAGCACTCCAAAGTCTTGGCGTGGAGTGCTCTCGACGCCAAGATATGTTTCGCATCGAGTGATCTTCGCGTCGAGATCACTCGACGCTAAGCAAGGATGCATGACGCCAAACAACTAGCAGCACTCTAAAGTCTTGGCGTTGAGTGCTCTCGACGCCAAGATCACTCGACGCAAAACATGTCTTGGCGTCGAGAGCACTTGACGCAAAACATATCTTGGCGTCAAGAGCACTCGTCGACAAGACTTTGGAGTGTTGCTGGTTGTCTGGCGTCATGTATCTTTGCTTAGCGTCGAGTGCTCTCGACGCCAAGAACACTCGACGCAAAAACATATCTTGGCGTCGAGATATTCTGGCTTCTACAGTAGCAATGTCCGTCACAACGCGATATTGCTACTGTAGCAAGGCGGAATATCTTCGATAGCGAGCTCCTCCAACTAGGGGTGTGCAAAAATACCCGAAGAACCGAAAACCGGTCCGAAACCGAACCGAACCAAGCGGTTCGGGTCCGTTCATATTTCTGTCGGTTCAGGTATGGTTTCAAAAAATATAGAACCGATGGTTCGGTTCGGTTCTCGGTTCCAACTGTCGGGTACCCGAGAACCGACCCGAACCAAATATAAATTACAAATTTTAACTTAAAAGAATATAGGTATTACTACAAATTTTAACTATAAAGATTGGGTCGGCTGAGCGTTGGGTGCTAGCGTGAGTTGCAGAAGGGTTTAATTGGAGATGTTATTTTACAATTTAACAAATCAATCTTATTTAATGCCTAAAAGTAAAAATTTCTTATTTTAATATTTTTCTTATAATTCATTAGTCACATATTATGAACCGAGAACCGAAGCAGAACCGAGCCGAACCGAACAGTTCGGATCTAGTTCCATAATTTAGAACTGTGGGTTGGTTCCGGTTCCAAAAATTTGGAACCGAACCTATACGGGTCGGTTATTTGTTCTATGTGGAACCGAACCGAACCGATCCGGGTTGCACCCCTACCTCCAACATCATCTCCGGCGCCGAAGAGTAGCTGTCGAGCTTCGGAGAGAAGAGTCGAAGGTCGTCTTCACTGGGAGTTAAGCTCGAACTAGAAGATGGTCGTAGAAAGGAAGGCGGTATCCAGGTCGACTGTGGCCATTAATGGAGATGCATCCGACAGATGGGTTGTGAGAGGTGGAGATGCTTTACTGAATCCCTCATCCACGTCGTCCCAACACCAATCTAGGGTAAGAGCTCTTCGTTATTCCTCCGCGTCCGCCTCCGCCTTCACTGATTTCCGCTCGATCTGCTCTTCGCTTATTCTCCACCGGCCAGCCAGAACCTCTATTTGCCGTCGGCCAGCCAGAAACTCAGTTGGACTCCTTCCTCCTTGTTTTTCTTCTCCTTCCAGCCCCCTCTCCCCCAACTCTTCTCCGATTTCAGCTCTTGGAGTCCTTATTACTCGCCATTTTTGTTCACCTTTCAGCTGTTGGAGTCGTTCCGGGGGGGCCATCTTGGCTTCGGGTGTGGTGCTCTATACATATATATAAAGATATTCTGCTTGCTATAGTAGCAATGTTCGTCACAGTGTGATATTGCTACTGTAGCAAGGCGGAATATCTTCAATAGCGAGCTCCTCCGACATCAACTCTGGTGCCGCAGAGTAAATGTCGAGCTCTGGCAAGAAGAGTCGAAGGTTGTCTTTACTGGGAGTTAAGCTCGAACTAGAAGATGGTCGTAGAAAGGAAGGCGGTATCCAGGCCGACCGTGGCCATTAATGGAGATGCATCCGACTGATGGGTTGTGAGAGGTGGAGTTTGAAATCTCTCCAAATGTCTTATACATCTTCGCTTCGATTGTGAAAAATTCGAGATAAAAATCTGACAAATAAAGGATGGGAGACGACTACGAGAACACTCAACTACAACCAAAGTCAAGTATAATTCAACACAACAAAAGCACAAGAGTCTTAATCCGGAATTGACAAATCTGATTACAGAGCGAGACATACATTGTGAGACATGATTTCACAATGTACCCGATGGAAACAGAAAAGTACAAACAAGAGTAACCGCGAAATCTGAAAAACTTCCATCCAGACTGCACAACATCTAACTGCAAGCCCAGTCCACAAAAACCGCCCAAGTCGACAAACCACAACTAGCCACGCAGACTGCTTGTTATTGAATGTTGGTGAACTTGAATAGAACCCGTTGATAGACCGAGTGAGCTGCTCAACATAACCGCAACCCTGAGGAAGAGACTTCAAGCAGCTGAGACCGCGACTTGCTGTATACCGCTAATTGTTAATCGTGAACTGTTCCACACCAAGCTTCTACTGGTTGCATAACCGCCTGATGTTAGTCGTACAACATGTACAGAGTCAACTTCACTTAGTCACATCGGTTATAAAATCGTAACCTCAATATTAAAGTGCAAGCTGAGTTCTCACAATTCTTGTTTTTTATGATGAGTCGGGTACTCCAATTTATTAATGTGAGGAGGAGTGTCTTCACCACCCATAATGATAGGATAACTGCCTATCAAACCGCCAAGCCGAGCGGATATCAGCATCAGTCCGTCACAAACCAACTATCTACATAGGCAGAAAGAAGGACCAGTCTGCCAAGCCGAGCGGATAACAAAAGCAGTCTGCGTGGACTTCATCAATCCAGCCACATTTCCTGAACCACAAACGTCCCAATGTCAAACTGTAAGTCTCCGCAACCATATCGCACAATTCAGCAGACACTGATCTAGACTGCTCATCACAGCAACCAAGCGACGCGAACTGATCCAATCAAGCCAGCGACAGACTGCCGGACTCAGCCACAAGATAGCATTAATCATCTGTCTCCGCATCCAACCCGCGCATACTGATATACGCGACTAAGGTCATTGACAAGACTAGTTGAACAGTCGATCTTTGTAAATACCATAAGCAGACCGCGCAACCATGCGATCTCGGCGAACTAGGCAACAAACCGGACTTGTCACCACCGTGATCAAGTCAACACAAACCAACAAACTCTTGCACCAGACCGCGCAGGTTATCCCAGAAATCGGCGATCCTTCCCAAGGTAGCCAGCTGGCTAGTCGCGCTCCTTAGTTTCTCCCTTTTGATCGCGACAAGCCCCAGCGTAGGCGGACAGTTTTCCCTGTCCGTCTAGGTCCCCTTGCAACCGCGTGCCCTACGGGACGGCGGGTTGTTCCCATAGCTCACCCTCGCAGGTCATGCGGTTAGGCCCGCTAACCGTGCAATGCTTTTCCTTGCAGGAGTCCACCAACAGCACCACAAGGGGCGGCCTCCCAGTCCGCCCAAGGGGCTCCGGCCACCCTGCCGCTCGAGGGGCGGCGACCTCCTGCCGTCGTCTGCCGAGGCCGCCCACCAGGGGCGGCCTCCGCCTGCCAGGCCGCCCACCCGGGGCGGCCTCTGCCCGCCAGCCGGGCGGACTCCACCCGGAGTCCGCCCAGGCCGCCCGCTAGGGGGCGCCCCCGGCTTCTGCCGGGCGGACTCCACCGGGAGTCCGCCCGGGCTGCCTGCTCGGGGGCGGCCCCGGCCTGCCGGGCGGACTCCCCCCGGAGTCCGCACAGGCCGCCCGCTTGGGGGCGGCCCGGCCTGCCGGGCAGACTCCCCCCGGAGTCCGCCCAGGAAGCCCGCTCGGGGGAGGCCCGGCCAGCCGGGCGGACTCCCCCCGGAGTCCGCCCAGGCCGCCCGCTAGGGGGCGGCCCGGCCTACCGGGTGGACTCCATCCGGAGTCCGCCCAGGCCGCTCGCTAGGGGGCGGCCCCGGCCTGCCGGGCGGACTCCCCCGGAGTCCGCCCAGGCCGCTCGCAAGGGGGCTGTCGCCGTTCTCATCTTCCTCCAGCTTGCTTCGCCAACCTGGCGGACTCCATTTTCCAGTCTGCGGAGTCCGCGGAGTCCGCGGAGGTCGTCATGCTGACGTGACTGGGCCCCGTTTCTTGAAGATCTTCCCCTGGCCTATAAATAGCCCCTGATGCTTCTCATTAGGGGGGATCCAGAGTTCCAGAGGTGGAGACAAGTCTTGACAGCAGACCCTGCAGACTCTGTTATCCTGTCCGCACAGTCCTCCACCAGCTTGCCAGCAGACTCTGCGGACTCCGTTTTCCGGTCCGCGCAGTCCTCCATCAGCCTTCCAGCAAGCCCTGCGGACTCGGATTTCATGTCCGTGCAGTCCTCCACAGCTCTCCAGCAGCTTGCCAGCAGACTCTGCAGACTCAGTTTATCAGTCCTCCAGCAGCTGGCAGCCTCTTTTACTTAGTCTCTGGCAGCTTCTCTTCTCTGCTCTCTGGCATTTTCTTCTCTCTTAGCCGTCAGCTTCCCTTTGTACTCCTTTAATGCTTTGTTGTGAAGGTGTAATTGTAAGCTTGTAACCTCTCACTATTAATCAAAGGAAAGCCTGTCGCAAGAGTGGCATTTAGGCCGCGGCGGGCGAAGTGTGCTGTTGCCGCTGCTAGCGGCCCCCTCTTCTCTTCTCTGCTCAGCAAGCCTTGCTCTCTGCTCAGCAAGCCTTGCTCCTCTGCTCAGCAATCCTTGCCCTCAGCTCAGCTCAGCTCTTCTCGGCAACCAACCTGCAAGTGCAACCGTCGCGGTTATTGTCTGCTCGACAGCTCCATATCAACCTGAAAGATATAGTACCTAAACACCTAGAGGGGGGGTGAATAGGTGACCTAATTCTTTTTTAAAACTTTAATGGCAGCAATCAGTTATAACACAGAATCTACTCTACTTTTGCAATCACACAGCATACACAGCAAAGCACAGCACAGCAGACACAGAGTTTTATAGTGGTTCCCCAAGCTTTGGGTACATCCACTTTCCCCCTTCGCCTATCTAGCAGTGTACTAGATTCGGCCAAACTTCACCACTGTCTCAGAACCCAAACTGGTTCCTACACCTCAGGCTCAAGGCCCTACAACTCAGCTTTTCCACAAAGCCTACACTCAGCCACAAAGGCCTACACTCAGCCAACAAGGCCTACACTCAGCTACAAAAAGGCCTACACTCAGAGATTTCAATCTCCTACACTCAGGCTCTCAAGCCTTACACTCAGCCTTTATAATTACAGGCTTACAATCACTCAGATCCAAAGGATCCTACAAGATAAAAATGAATTTACAATTGTTAACTCAACAACTCAGAAACAAGAGAGGGGAGTTGAGAGTTTCTTGATGAGTTCTTGGAAGAACTCAGCTGGATTCAATCTGACTTAGCTTTCTTCAAAGCTTCTTGAAAGTAGAACTCAATTAGATTGACTCCTTCTGCAGTTGATCCTTGACCTCTGCTTCTTAAGATCCAGAATGAATCCGAATCTTTCTTCTCAGCCTAGTTCCAACGGCTGATTTCTTGGATGAAGCCCTCTCTCTCCAACTTCTTAGATCTGCACTTGGACAGCTAGATCTTCTTGTTTTGATACTTGATCAATAACTTGAACAACTCTGTGAATCACTTTTTGAATTGCTTCAGCAACTTCAACAACAACTTCTGTAGACTGTATGAGCCTATTTATAGGCCTTCTTCATGGTAACCGGCTGGTCCGGTTCATAACTGTCTTCTGACATCTCTGACAGGTGCTGTAGACCGGCTGGAAAGGCAGCTGTCAAGTCATCCAATCAGTTCTTGAAAGTTCTCTAACTGTCTGAAAGTGTCGAGACTTTCTGTCTTTAAGTGTCGACACTTATAGACCAAGTGTCGACACAAGTTGTGTAAGTGTCGACACAAGTCTACAAGGGGTCGACACAACTCCTTGTGTTGTAGATTCTATGTCTCGACACAGTTTCTTCTGCATGTGTCGACACTGAAATTGAGTGTCGACACAAGTACTTGATCTTCTATCTTTTGCTGAATTCTTCTAAGTGTCGACACATCTCCTTTGTGTCGACACAACTTCTTGTGTTGAATCTGTTGAGTGTCGACACTGCTTCTTGGTGTCGACACATAGTCTTCTATGTTGATACTTGCTGAGTGTCGACACAGCTCCTTGTGTTGACACTTGATTCTTCTGTTGAGACTTCAGCTGAGTGTCGACACATTCCCATAGTGTCGACACTTGTACTTAGAATATTTTGTTGATCTTTCTGTTCTTTGCTAAGTGTCGACATAGCTCCATGTGTCGACACTTTCTTCAAGTGTTGAGTCTTCTGCTGAGTGTCGACACATTGTTCTTGGTGTCGACACTTACTACAAATGTTGACTCTTTTGTTGAGTGTCGACACATTGTTCTGAGTGTCGACACTTATACTTAGTCTCTGTTGACTTTTGCTGAGTGTCGACACAGCTCCAAGTGTCGACACTTTCTGGTGTAGACACAGCTTCACTGGGTGTCGACACTGCTGTTAAGTGTCGACACTGCTTTACTGTACTTTCTTCATTGAGTGTCGACACAGCTCCTTGTGTCGACACTTTGTGTCTGGTGTCGACTCTGCATCCCAGGTGTCGACACAATGACTCCAAGTGTCGACACTGCTTGTCTGGGTATCGACACAAGTCTTCTTAAGTGTCGACACTTTCCCTCTGGGTGTCGACACATGGACTTAGAAATTTTTGCTTCAGTCCTACAAATACTTAACCTGCACAAGTAACTCAAAAACACATCAAATACATTTTGATGTATATCATTGAGTTGGGTGAGGCTTCTTCAAATCAGGTACATTTAAACCAATGTACCCAACAATCTCCCCCTATTTGGAGAAGTCATAACCCTTAGTCAATGATATACACCATTCATAATTAAAATTACAAAATGATGTAAGGCAGGATAATGTACAGCAGGGTAAACATAAACATGTATCAATTTCACATGTATACAAATTCATCATCACAGAACAAATATGAAATAGACATAGACATTATCACAGAACAAACATGAAATAGATTAATCATATATTTTTTTAATATCTGTCTTATACATTTTCAGAAGTTCACAAAAATGTTTTATATCAAAAGGATTACACAGTAAACTTTAAGAAAATTCTAATTCTATTTCAGTTCTGGTTCCTTGATAACTATTCCTTTGCCAGCATGAACCTTAGCTTGGACAGGAGCATCAGCAACATCAGCATCAACAGGATTCTTGCCTTTCAGATCTTTCTTCTTAAGCTCTTCTGCTTTAATCTTCTGTCTTTCAAAATAATGGTATGGCTTAGGAAAGTACTTGCTAGGCTCCTGGGCAGTAGGAGGTAGCTTTCTCATCTTTGTCTTCCTTTTGTATTGGACAATTGCCTCCTGTCTAGATTCATGTTTTCTCCATTCAGCTTCAGAGAACCACTTGTTCCTGTCTTGAATGTTGTCTTTAGCAGCTTTCCAGGCAGTTAATATAATGTTCCTAGAGGTAGGGCTCCATTGCTCAAAATCTGGTCTCTGTTCAGCTTGTTCCCTAAATCTCTTCTTAGACAATCTTGTCTCTTCTTCTTTTTGCAATGCCTCTTGCATGGCTTCAGAAATAGGCTGAACAACCTTTTCAATAATCACATTGTCCTTGCCCCCAGGTGGGCTGTACATGGTCTATACATCAGCATGCACCATTTCAAAATCTGGAGGAGGATATATGACTTGAGCTACTTCTGGTTGCTCACCTCCAAGATAGGCTGGGTTAATTCCAGATTCAGCAACATTATTGTCATCACACAGAGGAGGATATCCAAGAGTTGCTCTGATAGAATTTGATATCCACTTAGCATGGTCAGAGCTTGTCTTAACTAACACTCTCTCCCCCTTTATGACTTCTCTAGCCATGTGATCTCTGACATCATCCTTCTGAAATCTGATTTGATTATCCAAGTATCTGACTCCATCTTTAAAGAAAGGTTTGAGCTTTTTAAGTTGTTCAGATATGGCCTTCTGGGAGTCTTCAATGGCAGTCTTAACAGCATTGATTTCTTTTTGAAATACTTTATCAAATTCAGCTTTAACAGCAGCAGTAGAGGTAGAAGGTTCAGCAACCTGGTTCTTTAATTCTGTGACAATAGCATTATGGGAAGCAGTAAGATTGTCATTCATCCTTATCTGATTTTCAAGAACATACCCTTGCTTCAATGCTATGTCATCTACTTATGCTTTTATCTTTTCTTGGTGTGTAGCCAAGTACACCACTGCATTCCCCCCTTTGTGGAAACAGTCTGTCATCTCTTTCTTGTTAAGGTTCATTTCAAACCTTATAGACTTGATATCTTGGCCCAGATCAAATTGCAATGATTTCTGCCCTTCATCCACATACTTCTCAATTGCTTTTCTATGTTCATCCAGTTTAATCTGCATTGCCACCATTAAAGCACTATAATCTATTGATGGGGCTTGCTGAACTATAGGCTGTGGTGCAATAGATTGTAGAGATTTCTTATAACTTTGGCTTCTTCTCTTGAATACATAAAGTTTCTTTTGCTTAGCCCTTGTAGCCTCCTCATCTTCAGATTCTGAGGAGCTGGTTATTTCCACCCTCTCCTTAGGGCTTGGAGGCTTCTCAGGTTGCACATCTGGAGCTTTCTCAGTTTCTTGCCTTATAGGCTCTTCCAAAATCTGCACTTGCTCCCCCTCAACAGCAGCATCAGTTTCCTTGTCAAAATCTGCTTAATCCAGATTTAGGAATAAATCTTCCATGGTATATTCTTGTGGAGACTGTGCAGGAGAAATTCTAGGTTCTTCAACCACTGAATCAGGAACCACTTCTAGTGCAACAGATGTGTCTTCTATAACAGCATCTGGAACTTGACTATTCAGCTGATTTTGCTGATGATCATCAGACAAATCAGTATTTTCCATAGAAAAATCTAAAGTGTTTAGTTCAGTGATTACCTCTAGTATGATGGTGGTTGCTTGTTCACTTTCCAGTGTAGTGGGTTCATTTACAACTGGAAGCTCCCCCTGGCTATGATCCTTGTGGATGGGGCTAGCTTAAGGTAGCTCCCCCTGGATCTCAGCAACCTCTTGAGGAGCAGGAGTCTTTACAGCAGGCTCTTCCTCATTTTCATCTGGAGTGAAGACAACATGTTCTTCACTGTCAGAACTACTAGTGGACTCTTGTGCCACTGGAGCAGTTTTCCTTTTCTTCTGTGGTGGAATCTCCTTCTCTGAAACTATCTTTTCAGGGGTTGGCAGCTCCTTAGTCAACACCCTGTCCCATCTGTAAAATATCCTCATATCCATCTTTCTCATATGGTTTGTTTTGCTTCCAGCAGCAGTACTCATTACTTCAGGTATTACACCAGCAAGATAAAGACTTAAAATCCTGCCCAGGTTGGGCTTCTTCAAGCTTTCTTTAATCTTCTCATAAACTACTATAGACCAGTCAGTTTTTAGAGTGAAGATTATCCTTGTCATTATTCCAAACATATAGGCAGACACTCTGTCATGCCCTCCTGACTTGCTTAAAATTACCTTTCCAACAATTTCAGAAAGGAATTTACCTTGATTGTTCATCCCTTTTCTATTGAAAACAGAACCAATCTTCAGCTTAGAATCAAGTCCACACCAGGTTAGAGCTTCCCTGGTCTTTGATGCAGTAACTTCATCTTCCTCTTGAGTTCTTGGAAGCTGTAGAATCTTCCTCAGACTTTTTGGTGATACCTTGACCTTCTTACCATGAACTCTGGATTTAATTTTATATCCAGATTCGTCCACCTTTGCTCCATTGAGGAATTCAAGTAGCTCTTTCTTCCATATCTTAGTAGGTTCAGAAACTAAATATTCTAATCCTGAATCGACTACTAGGGTTACGAAAGCTTTAATTTCTTGATCGGCATCCTCAAAAGCGCCGCGCACCAGCTCGTATCCCTCGTTGACATTCTCCTCAAGCTTAGGCGTCATTAGGGTTTGTAGAATTTGTCTTGAGAAAAGAGAGGTGTCGACACAGAAGTTTGGTCTCGAAACTTTGAAAGCGTGTCGACAAACAAAGACAAAGCCCTATTTATACCTATCTGATTTTGAAGATGAACAGGCGGGACAGCTAACTAAAATGTGTCGACACTGGCAATAAGTGTCGACACTGACTTATAATGTCTCGACACATATGTGTCGACACAAGTTTAGTCAACAGATTTTATGTGTCGACACTTGTTTATGTGTCGACACCACATAACTCGACACATAATCGAGACTTTACTTAGAAAATTCTGAGTAAATACTAAGTGTTGACACCACTTTGGATGTGTCGACACCTACTTGGCATGTGTCGACACTAATATCCTGAAGTGTCGACACCAACTACCTAGATGTGTCGACACCTATTTCCTGAAGTGTCGACACCACTTTTCTGTGTCGACATAGACTTGTCTATGTGTCGATACCTTTTTACTTAGCCAATTTCAATTCTGTAAACTTACTCTAAGTTTATCATTCCTAGTTCAATTTTAAATCTATTGAACTTAGCTTCTTCTAGGGGCTTAGTATACATATCAGTTAATTGTTCATCTGTTTTAACATATTCAAGTAAAATATCTTCTCTTTCTACATGCTCCCTAAGAAAATGATATTAAATTTCAATATGTTTTGTTCTACTATGGGATACAGGATTATTAGCTATTGAAATAGCACTTGTAGAATCACAAAAGAGTGGAGTTCTACTTACCTGAAATCCATAGTCCTCTAGCTGATGCTGTATCCACAGAAGTTGAGCACAGCAACTTCCTGCAGCCACATACTCTGACTCTGCAGTGGAGATAGCCACACTTGTCTGCTTTTTGCTACTCCATAAAATTAGTCTCCCACCTAGGAATTGACAGGTTCCAGTAGTGCTTTTTCTATCTTCTTTGCATCCTGCAAAGTCTGCATCTGAATAACCTGTTAGTTCAAAATCTCCATTCCTAGGGTACCAGAGGCCTAGATAGGGAGTGCCCTTTAGATATCTCAATATTCTTTTGACTGCTGTCAAATGAGACTCTTTAGGGCAGGCTTGATACCTTGCACAGACACATGTAGCATACATGATATCTGGTCTACTAGCAGTCAAGTATAATAGGGAGCCAACTATCTCTCTATACAAGGTTTCATCTACAGGTTTCCTTGCATCATCCTTGTTAAGAGACATACTTGTCCCCATAGGAGTCTTCATGGTACTGGATGAATCCATACCATACTTCCTGATGAGTTCTAGGGTGAACTTGGACTGACATATGGATAAACCACTCTCAGTCTGTTTAACTTGGAGACCCAAGAAAAACTTCAGCTCTCCCATACTACTCATCTCAAATTGACCTTGCATGAGTTTTGCAAACTTTTTGCAAAGGCTGCTTTCAGTAGACCCAAATATAATGTCATCTACATATATTTGGACTAGTATAACTTTGCCTCTAAATTCTCTGAGGAATAGAGTCTTATCTATTTTCCCCCTTGAGAACTTGTTCTCAATGAGAAAACTAGATAGGGTTTCATACCAAGCCCTAGGGGCTTGCTTTAACCCATATAAAGCTTTCCTAAGTCTATAGACATGATGAGGTAGAGTTGGATCAACAAAACCTGAAGGCTGTTCCACATAGACTTCCTCTTTAAGATTACCATTCAGGAATGCTGACTTGACATCCATTTGGTAAACCTTGAATCCTTGATAGGTTGCATAGGCCAAGAACATCCTTATGGCTTCCAGTCTGGCTACTGGAGCAAAGGTTTGATCAAAGTCAATACCTTCTTCTTGCCTATATCCTTTAGCAACCAATCTTGCTTTATTCTTAATGATGACCCCTTGTTCATCCATCTTATTCCTGTAGATCCACTTGGTTTCTATTATATTGTGGTCTTTAGGTTTAGGAACAAGTTCCCAGACCTTACACCTCTTGAACTCATTAAGCTCTTCTTGCATTGCTTCAGTCCATTGTGGATCTAGTATGGCTTCTTCAAACTTCTTAGGTTCAACTTGAGATAGAAAACTGGAGTAGATTGCTGCATTCATGTTTCTGCTCCTGGTTTGTACTCCTTGTCTTGGATCTCCAATAATCTGCTCTACTGGATGATCTCTAAGATGCCTATTGGCTGGAGCCATCCTAACTTCTGGTTGAACCTCTTCAACATCTCCATCATGTTGTATACCTTGAACTTCATCAGCAATTGGTACATGTAGTTCTCCCCCTGGACAACAGCCACTGTCTTCTACTTACTGTCTTGCAGCAGGTACTTCTTCTATAGTAAGCTTGTCCATCTTCTTTGTTAAACCTGTGGGGCTGCATACACTACTAGACAACTCATTGTTAATAAGTTTAGTCTCATCAAAAACCACATGCACAGATTCTTCTACAACTTGTGTAGTCAAGTTGTAGACTCTATAAGCCTTACTGTTATTGCTGTACCCAACAAAAATTCCCTCTTGGGACTTGGCAGCAAACTTAGTCAAGTAAGACTTCCCATTGTTAAGTATGAAGCATTTGCAACCAAAGATCCTGAAATAGGATAGGTTTGGTTTCCTGCCTTTCACAACTTCATAGGGGGTCTTGTTGAGCCCTTTAGTGATGGTAGCCCTATTTATAACATGGCATGCAGTATTAACTGCTTCAGCCCAGAAATACTCTGGCAGTGATGTATCACTTAATAGGGTCCTACCAGCCTCTATCAAGGTTCTATTCTTCCTCTCAGCAATGCCATTTTGCTGAGGTGTTCTAGGTGAAGAGAATTCTTGAAATATCCCAAATTCTTCACATAGTTTTGTCATGCTTTCAGACTGAAATTTAGTACCATGGTCACTTCTAATCTTGACCACTATACTATTTAGTTCATTCTGAATTTGCTTGACAAAGCTATGGAAGACACTAGGTGTTTCAGATTTCTGTCTTAAGAAGAACACCCAGGAAAACCTTGAGTAGTCATCTATAACTACAAGGGTATAGACCTTCCTACCTAAGCTGTGAACTGGCATTGGACCAAAGAGATCCAAGTGCAAGAGGTATAAACACCTCACAGCATCTTTGTTTTCTATGCTTCTAAAGGTGGATTTAGTCTGCTTGTCCTTTTGACAAGCTGAGTAAATACCATCTTTAACACACTTAACTTGAGGAGCATTCCTCACTAACTCTTTGCTAAAGAGTTTGCTAATAGTCTTGTAGTTAAGATGGGCAAGCCTCTTGTGCCATTTGACACAATGAGAGACTGTCTCATCAGCTACAAGACACACTGGAGAACCATTGTTCTCAACCATAATGTCTAAGCAATAGACATTCCTTTTCCTATAACCAGTCAAAATGATCTCTTGATCACTTGACCTCTTGATATGACAACCATTTTTAACAAATGAGATGTCATACCCTACATCACTTAATTGACTTATACTTATTAGGTTGTGTTTCAACCCTTTAACATAAGCCACTTGAGTAATGGTAACCAAGTTGCTAGAAATGTTACCAAATTCTTTGATGATTCCTTTTTCAAAACCACCAAAGGTTATTTTTGGACCATCTTTTATTGGAATGTAGTCCCTTAGTAATCCTCTAGTTCCAGTCATATGTCTGGAACATCCACTGTCCAAGTACCATGTTGGGGTATGGCCACTTGGACTCACCTGCAAAACAGATTAATGAACCTTAGAACCCAAAGAATTCTTGGGTCCTTGGTACTTGTTAGTTTGCAACTTGACAAAACTACCTACTGGCTTTCCAACAGGTAATTTGCTACTCACTTTGGCACTAGCATTGTGCCAACAGTCCATTGCAAAATGGCCAACTTTGCCACAGCACCAACATTCAAACTTATTGTATCTTTGCTTAGGTACTGTCTTTGCTGTCTTATCTACAGCAGACTTGTTGAATGTTGAGGCTTTGCCCTTGGACTTGAACTTGGACTGCTCAGTCCTTGCAGGTCTAGTAAAGCCCAGTCCAGCTTTACCCTTGTGATGAACAAATTCATCAATTATGGGTAACACTGACTTAGGTTTAGAAAACCTAGCAACAAGCTCTCTCTCTTTCTGAAGATTGATCTACAAACTCTTGATTTGATCATTCTTAAAGGTGATAGTCCCCATCTGAATCACTATTATGTGTTTCATCCTGGCTATCTCATTAAGCTTTTGATTAAATAGCTTCTCAGAATCTGTTGTAGCAGCATTTAGATCAGCAATTTCCTTTGCCTGACATTTGGCTAGGGACTTGCTCTTCTTGTAAGCTTGCAACAGTACTTTATATTCATCTATCAGCTGATGAATATCATCCTCAGACTCAGATACACTTTCATCACTTGATGAAGATGAATCTGATTCTGTACTGGCACAAGAAACTGAACTTAAAGTTGAACTTTGTACCTTACTGGGTCCTGGCTGCTCCAGTATTTTGTCACTCTCAGTCAATGCCATCAGTCCTTGGCACTGACAGTCTTCTTGTTCATAAATAGACTCCATAATCTGCATGAATTCTTCTTCTTCTTCTTCAGCAAACAGCCCTATGTATGCCTCAGCATCAGACTCAGTTTCTGAAGAAGAGATATCTGATAGAGTCTTCTCCTTCTTGGCAACAAAAGACTTCTCTTTCTTGCCTTTGAAATGAGTCTTCTTCCTATCACTAGACTCTTTTCTCTTCTCAGGACAATCTGCAACAACATGACCTTGTCTATTGCAGCAATAGCACACTATTTTTGAAACAGTTGCCTTGCTAGATTTAGTCCTCTTCCTGTCCTTCTTTGAAGCCTTTTTATCATGATAAAAATCTTCTTTTCCCTTTGAAGTAGAAGGCCTTGACCTCCACTGTTTCTTCTTCAAGAATTTCTGAAAATGTCTAGTGAAGGCAGCAAAGTCTTCATCACTTTCACTGCTTTCAGATTTTGTGCTGACTGACTCATCTGAAAGGGGAAACTAGATCAGATATACTCTAGAGGGGGGGTGAATAGAGTATATGGTGCTTTTTTTTAAAACACAAAGAAAAACTTTTGCAAAGCTTTACAACAATTGTTGTAATGAGTGTAAGCAGGGAAGCAGAAATAAAACTAAGCTATGCAGAAATTAAGCACAAGAAAATCTAGGCCAGAAACAAAAAGAAAACATGCAGAACCAGATGACACAAGGAAATATAGTGGTTCCCCAACTTGGGTACATCCACTCTTCTACCACCCTAGGTAGGAATCCACTGCAGGATGAGTTGATCAGGTGTCCTGGGCACCAATGAGCTTTTGATAAGGTGCTCAAAAACCAAATCAGATTTTTTGATCAGGTGTCTTGCCACCAATGAGCTTTTGACAAGGTGCTCAAAAACCAGATTCAAACTTTTGAAGGGAGTTTGAAAAACCCTTTACAGAGAGGGGGTTGAGAGAGTTATGGCAGTCTTCTCTTTCTCAATCAACTGAGAAGACTAAGTGGATTGATTTCAAAGCTCCCCCTGAGTCCTTGATCTTCAGGAAGATGAGCTTTGCTGAGGGTGATAGGCCTTCAAAAATAGATCCCCAGCAGAAGATGATTTAGTAAGCTGAAATGTTGATTGTCTGGAGTCTTGAAATGATGTTGGCCTTGAACACTTGAGAGCTGAAGAGATCTGAAGAATGTTTGAAAGCTTGATCTCTTGATGAGTGTTCTTCTGAATTCTTGTTTACAGAATATTTTTAGAGTCTCTGTATATTGAGAGGTGTCCTATTCTTGTCAATCTTCTTCTTTTTTTTGTCTATTCTTTTTTCTTTATTCAAAAACATTCTCTTTTATTCTCTGAGTCTGAATAGAATATTACCCTGTCAAAGATAGCCGTTGGTCTGCATTGATTACAGCCTTAATTGCATAATATGTTCTGAAGGAAAATCCACTGATTTGTTTCTTGAAAAATCCCTTGAAACTTGCTCCAGAAGTAAATGAAAATGGCTGGCAGATCTTCTGAATTAAATGCAGAATAACTTCTATCTGATTTGAATTTGAATTCTGAAAGATAACTGAAATCGTCGAACTGAGCTCTGCTATCGTCGAGCTGAGCTCAGCGAATTGGAAAAATCAAGCAGCAAAGAAATCGTCGATCTGAGCTCAAAGATCGTCGAACTGAGCTCAGAGATAAGGATCCAGTGCAGAGTCAAAATCGTCGGCCTGAGCTCAGCGATCGTCGAATGGAGTTCGACGATATTGAGAAGTTGAGCTCAGCGATCGTCGACCAGAGCTCGACGATATTATGAAGTTTGAGCTCAGCGATCGTCGAATGGAGCTCGACGATCTGTCAATAGTTGAGCTAGACGATCGTCGACCGGAGTTCGACGAAACGTCGTGCTGAGCTCGACGATTTGGACTTAGTCTCCAGAAAAACTTGGGTCTTCAGAGCAGCTCCCAATCCTAGCCTTCTAACCCTTAGACTCAATACTAATTGACCTATAATCTATACAGAAGGTCAAAACATAAATTCCTAGAGACATAGTGATCCTGACCCAAATTAGTAATAGGGTGTTCCAACAATCTCCCCCTATTTGGGTTAGGAAAACTATTTACAGACATAGGAAAAACAAACAACATCATACAGTCACAAAAACATAAAGACAGCAGTAGCTAGACATCACAGAACCATCACAGAGATATATATAAACATGATATCCAGAGGGCAGTCAGAAAAACCAAGAGTTATTATCTTACAGAGTTATTCCTTTTCTTTGCCTTTTACCATTTTAATTTCCCTGTTAGGATTTAATGCTTCATTGTTGGATCTTGTATCATCAGCTGCTCCCAGATATGTTTGCTTAGAAGTCCTTGGAACCACTGCAGCAGGATGCAACTCCATGTACCTGTCTGCATCAAAAAATTTGCTGGAAGCATATCTTTCCAGTTCTTTCTGTCTTTGTTCTGACATTGTGGAGATGTTGGAAGTGTCTAGGCCTTTCTCTTTGGCTTTCTTGATTTGATCTAAAGCAGCCAGCTCTTTCATTCTAGCAGTCCAAGCCATAGGATTCTTCTCAGGGTCCTCAAATGGAACAGGTGGCTCATACCTGTTGGAAGTATTATCTTGAGGTGTCCTGGCAGTCACAGTATCTTTGAGCTTATAGGGGAAAGGACCAGAAGATGTATCAGAAGAGACATGTCCTCCCCTAGAGTAAGGGTGCTGCCTGGAATGCCCTTTGGAGTAAACCTGAGTCTCTCTTTGGTTTCCCCTATATCCTCCCCTTCTAGAGTAAGAGCCCCTAGACTGGCTTTCCCTTTGATAAGTTCTAGCATGAGGTTGGTAGGGAGCCTGGCTTCTAGCAGGGCCTGAACTTGTAGAGCTGTCACATGCACCTGCATCAGGTGGAGGTGGTGGAGGAGGATGAGGGTGCTTGAACTGAGTGGGACCTTTTTCATACTTCCTCTTCTTTTTCATAGCCTTTAACTGGTTCTTAGAGAATTGCATCCAATGCTCAGAGATTGGGCAATTGTGCAGAATATAGTAGGGAACATCATTGTCATCTCTGACTTTGGCAGGAGGAACTCTCTTCAAGGCCTTACTTCTTGCTTTCCTTTTCTTTGCAATGGTGGCAGATGAATCATCAGAAGCAGTGTTATAATCCTCAGATTCAGAACTATGTGCATCATATAAAGCATCAATCTTTTTCATCAGATCTTCTTTTAGCTGAACAGCAGCTGATGGGGCAGAAGTAGAAGCAGAAGGGGCAGCAGATATAATAGTAGGTGCAACAGCATATGGAGCAACAGAAACAACTTCAGAAACAGCACTAGTAGCTTCAGGAGAGATAGCAGCAGCAGATAAAACAACAGGTACAGTAGCACTAGCAGAAACAGTGATTACTTCAGGAATGAGGGCAGCAGTAGCTTCAGAAACAACAACTTCAGCAGGCTCAAAATCAACAGCCTCTGTCATCAGAAAATCCTGGGGAATGGGCTCATCAGCAGCAGTTGGAACAATGTCTTCTTCAGCAGCAAGAATAATTTCAGAGGCAGATACAGCCTTGTCTTCAGCAGCAGCAGCAGCAGTAACATCATCAGAAGCAGCAGTTACTGAATGAATAAAAGCAGAAATTATACTGGGGTCACAGCATGAGAAGGGCACTAGAGCCCTGGACAGATCTTCAGAGGGCTGGACAGCATTGGGCTCTGGGAGGCAGCAGTAGTATACAGTATCAAATGTAGATAGCAAAGACCTTAGGTCTATTGCTAGGACTGGAGTAGCAGAGGCAACAGTTGCAGGAGCAGCAGCAGTAGCAGAAGCAGACACAAAATCAGCATCAGTAGCAGCAGAAGCAGCAGCAACAGCAGCATGAAGGCTGGCTTCATAGGGCATCTCCCCCTGCCTGGATGCAGATACCTCTGGATCAAGGCAACCTGCTGGGGGTGCTGCTTGAGGAGTAAGGAAGGAGGAAAGCCTGGCAGAGAGAGCTGCCACTGACTGTTGTAGAGGAGCTAAAGAGGCCTCCATAAGAAGAGAGAGCCTGGGTGCAAGGAGCTCATACAACTGGTCAGCCAAGGCTGGCAGATCTACATGCTCAAGGGCAGGAGCAGAGGTAGAGGGAATTGGGATGGCTAAGGATGCTGGAGGAGGAGGGCTGAAGGGTGGAATGAATGGCTCAGGAGAGGGGATGGTGGAGATGGAGGATAATGGGATGGATATGGATGGAGTGAATGTGGGTTGGGCAATAATGTGGTGGAGAAGGTCTTGGAAAGAGGTGGAAGAGGATGGTAAAGCTGGAGGAGAGGAGGGGGAATCATCCATGTAGGATTCATCCAAAAGTGTGAAGGATGGAAGGGATGGGGATGAGGTGACATCTGGTGGGGGATAAGAGAATAGGGGATGGAAGTGGTCTGCTGGTGGAGATGAGATGGTTGCTGGAGATGGTATTGATGTTGGAGATGGGCTGGAAATTGTAATGGTGGAGGTAGCTGGAGTGGTGGATGGAATGGGCAGGGTTGGGCTTGGAGGAGGAGGAGAAGCAGCACTAGCAGCAGGCAGGTCCTCTGCAGGGGCAGAGACCTGGGGTGGAGTGACTCTTAGAGTCCTGGTGCCTGAAGGGGCAGATGCTGATGAAGAGGGCCTGCTGGGCTTGATGATTTGCCTGTCCCATTTCCCAAATAGGGCATAGGTGAGTCTCTTGGAGGCATTGATGTGCACTCCAGAGGAGACTAGCAGAGCAGGGCACTTAGCCTGGAGGAAGACTCCCAGAATTCTTCCAAAATTCACAAATGTTTTGTTTATCTTTTTCTTCAGCAGATCAAAAAAGACTTCTCCCCAGTTCAGGCTTTTCCTATCCACCAGAGCTCCCATGAGGCAGAGCTGATATCTGGAGATGGTGTCATGGGCAGAATGTTTGGCCAACAGAACCTTGCCTACAACATCTGCCAGAAACCTGTATTCCACTGACAGGTTCCTCTTAAACAGCTTGCTAGGGTTCCCCTCAGGATGACCCATCCTGGCAAGTATATCAGTAAACTCTTCTCCAGAAAGTTCAGCAGAGTCTTCACCATTCCTTAAACCAAAAACCTCTGTGAGGACTGTTGGGGTCAGAGGTACCTGGGTGCCACCAATAGAGCCAACAATGGTGTTGTTGTCAAGGTTGTGTGCTGTATATACCCATTCTTTGATTTCATCAGAGGCAAGTTTGATTCTGGTTGTCATAAGGGCAGATAGATGCTGATCTTTGAATAAATTGAGGATGTCCTGAAAGACTTGATCAGTTGTATTGAAGGAGTCTAGATCAATATCAAAACCTGCATCAAATTTCATGGCGGCGAGTACAGCAACTGAGACGGCCATTGTACCTGCAAAAATCAACAGACAAAACGACCAAGTGTAGAACTGTTTGGAGGGAAGAAAATTCTTGCAGAGAAATTGAAAGCGCAAGAGAGAACGACGGTGAAAATGAGTTTTATATTAGGGTTCGACGCAGAAATGGAAAGATCGTTGAACTCAGTTCGACGATCGAGGCTTC
The DNA here is from genome assembly GCA_039583875.1 of Platanthera guangdongensis. Lineage (NCBI taxonomy): Eukaryota > Viridiplantae > Streptophyta > Magnoliopsida > Asparagales > Orchidaceae > Platanthera > Platanthera guangdongensis. Next base: position 7,218,987 of record CM077158.1, read on the forward strand.
TAAAGGAATCTAAAGAGACTCCAAAAGCGTCGATCTCCGTTCGACGATCTGGAAAGGCGTCGAGCTCCGTTCGACGATCGTTCAGCGAACAAAATCGTCGAGCGTCGTTCGACGATCGTTGACCAGAAGAGATAGTCTATACTATCAAAGGAGCGCTGAACTCAGTTCGACGATTCAGGAAATCGTCGAACTCCGTTCGACGATCTTTGGGAAAATCGTCGAGCGCAGTTCAGAGATCAGAGAAATTTAGTCACTAAGGAAAATCAGAAATTTTGCCTAGTCTTGGTCAATTTTTAGCTTTCAAAATCTTGGATATTATTTAAGACTTCCTCCATCTAACATTCCTAACTGATTTAGGAAGAAAGTATGTTTCTTTTCATCCAAAGGCTTGGTGAAAATATCTCCCCTTTGTAAATCAGTTGGGATATACTGCAATTCAATTTTGTTCTTTTCAACATTATCCCTTAAGAAATGATGCATAATCTCTATATGTTTTGTCCTACTATGGAGGACTGGATTTTGAGCTATGGAGATAGCACTTGTATTGTCACAAAAGATTTTTGACTTCTCTAGGTTGTAACCATAGTCTAGGAGTTGATTTTGAATCCACAATATTTGTGAACAACAACTGCCTGCAGCCATATATTCAGCTTCAGCAGTTGAAGTTGACACAGATGTTTGTTTCTTGCAAAACCAAGAGACAAGTCTATCACCAAGGAACTGACAAGTTCCACTGGTGCTTTTCCTGTCAATTCTGCATCCAGCATAATCAGCATCAGAGAATCCAGTTAACTCAAATGCTGAATCTTTTGGATACTAGAGACCTAGATTTGGACAACTTTTAACATACCTAAGAATCCTCTTTACTGATGTGAGGTGTGACTCTCTAGGGCTAACTTGGAATCTAGCACATATACATGTAGCAAACATTATATCTGGTCTGCTAGTTGTAAGATACAGTAAAGAGCCAATCATTGCTCTATATGTTGTCTGATCAACAGGTTTCCCATGTTCATCAGCATCCAATACAGCATTGGTAGGCATGGGTGTCTTCATACAAGATGCCTCAGACATGCCAAATTTCTTAACCAGCTCATTAGCATATTGGTTTGAGAAATAAAGATGCCTTCAGCATGTTGTTTGACTTGCAATCCTAGGAAGAAGGATAGCTCACCCATGCTACTCATCTCAAATTTAGAGTGCATTATGTTAGAAAACCTTCTACACAATTTTGAGTCAGTAGAACCAAAAATGATATCGTCTACATAGATTTGTACTAGTAGGGTATGAGACTTATGGGTTCTAATAAAAAGGGTTTGGTCTACTCTACCCCTTATAAAACCATTTTTCAAGAGAAAGCATGCTAGGGTCTCATACCATGCTCTAGGAGCTTGCTTGAGACCATATAATGCTTTATTTAATCTGAAGACAAAATCAGGATGAGTTGGAGAGATAAAACCTGGAGGTTGTCTGACATAGACTTCCTCTTTGATGTCTCCATTTAAGAAGGCACTCTTGACATCCATCTGATAAACCTTGAAGTCTTTGTGAGCTGCATAAGCTAGAAAAATTCTGATGGCTTCCAATCTTGCAACGGGTGCAAAAGTCTGGTCGTAGTCAATTCCTTCTTCTTGAGAATATCCTTGGGCAACTAGCCTTGCCTTGTTCCTTATTATTACTCCTTGATCATCTAGTTTGTTTCTGAATACTCATTTTGTTCCAACAATGGAATGATCCTTAGGCTTGGGCACTAGTTCCCATACTTTGTTCCTCTCAAATTGATGCAACTCCTCTTGCATGGCAATGATCCAGTGTGGATCTTGCTCTGCATCTTGAATGGACTGAGGTTCAATTTGAGAAAGGAAGCAGGTGTGCAACAGGTTTTGGTTGACCTGATTTCTGGTTTGCACACCAGCTGAGATTTCTCCAATTATTTGGGTAATTGGATGGTCTCTTGATGTTACTAAATCAACAGGGGGTGTTGATTGTTCACCAACCTATGTTGTTGTTTCCTCTTGTGGTACAACAACTGGCTCTTCAGGTTGTGCTTCAATATATTGAGCATTGCTTTCATCTTCACTGCTTTCATCTTCTTGAGCAACCTGTAGCTTGTTCATATCTTCAACTAGAGAGTGTTCCTGCAAAGGTTCTATGGTAGAAGAAATCTTCTCCTTGAAAGACATGTTAGTTTCATCAAAAGAAACATGAACAGATTCCTCAATTTTCAGTGATGATTTATTATAAACCCTATAGGCCTTGCTGATCATGGAGTATCCCAGAAACACTCATTCATCAGCTTTGGCTTGAAATTTTGCTAGATGTTTCTTATCATTATTGTGAATATAACAAATGCAACCAAAAATTTTGAAATAGTCAACTTTAGGTTTCTTCCCTTTGAGTAATTCATAGGGAGTCTTTCCCTTCAGTTTATGTATCAGACTTCTGTTCAGCACATAGTTGGAGGTGTTCACTGCCTCTGCCCAGAAGGATAGAGGTAGAAGAGCATCTGACAACAATGTAGTGGCAGATTCAATAAGGGTTCTATTTTTCCTTTCAGCTACCCCATTTTGTTGAGGAGTTCTAGGAGCTGAGAAAGTATGCCTGATCCCTTCACTCTGGCAGAACTCTTGCATAAGAAGAGAATCAAACTCTGTCCCATGATCACTTCTGATCAGGGCAATGTGAGTATTGAACTCAATCTTTATACATTTGAGAAACTCTGTCAGACACTTAAAGTTATCAGACTTCTTCCTTAGAAAGAACACCCAAGTGAATCTAGAGAAGTCATCTACAATCACTAAAGTGTAGGATTTCCCTCCCAGGCTTTGTACTGTGATGGGTCCAAATAGATCCATGTGTAACAGATACAATATCCTAGGTGAATCACTCTTATTAAGTGACTTAAAACTGTTCTTAGTTTGCTTGCCTAATTGACAAGCCTTGCAGAGTCCTTCCTTCTTGTAGGGGCCAGAAGGTAGTCCTCTAACAAGGTTGTCCTTGGAGAGCCTAGCAATAGTTCTAAGGTTTAGGTGTCCTAATCTCTTATGCCATAAAACATTTGGTCTACAAACTGAATTGAATAAACAGATATCTATAGAAGTTGAAAGAAAATCTACTAGGTAGATGTTACCTTTCCTTTTACCTGTCAACACAGTGGTGTTGTCCTCTGACTTGATTTTGCATAAGGTTTTGCTGAAGGTCACCTGGTAGCCTTCATCACATAGCTGACTGATGCTGATTAGGTTGTGCTTCAGTCCTTCCACATATGCTACTTTCTTGAAGGTTACAGAACCAATCTGGACTGCTCCATATCCTTTAGTTTGTCCAAAGTTGGAATCACCAAAGATAACTTTGGGTCCAAGCTTGGCTCTAAAGGAATTTAGGTTGTCCTTGTTCCCTGTCATGTGCTTGGAGCACCCACTATCCAAATACCATTGCTGGTTAGATGTTGGATAGGTCTTCACCTGCACATAAAGCAATTCACTTGTTTTTGACCCAGTTTACCTTGGGCCTAGGTTGATAACCTTTAAATTCAGAAATGAAAGATATCCCTGGCTGACTCTTATATCTTTCAGGATGATATCTCCTTGGAGGTATAATCCATTCAGTATAAGGGTTAAATGTTTGGGATGAAGAACCCTTAGGATACAATTTTGACTTACCCTTGAAAAAATTTCCAGAGCTCTGACCTCTGTTCGACGATCTTGGAGCTGCGTTCGACGATCGTGGGTCCGATCGTCGAGCTCCGTTCGACGGTCGACTATGGCTGAGGTCAGGTATATGGGAACGTCGAGCAGCGTTCGACGATCTTGGCTGAGATCGTCGATCAGCGTTCGACGATTTGTCCTGAGATCGTCGAGCTGCGTTCGACGATCGTCGATCTTCATTCGGCGATCGTCGAGCTCCGTTCGACGATTTGAGCTGGAGTTTAGTTTTCTGAGGCAGATCAGAATTTTTCCTGGCAACCTCTACAACTCCCTTTCCCTTGCTAGAAATGAACTTGATGGGAGTTGTTAGGACTATAGGTTGGCTGGATAAAGCACCCAAGCCCAGTGTGCTGTTAAGTCTAGAGTTCACTGTGCTTGTGATGTCCATCAGCTTGATGCTTCTCCCATTAAGGGATTCTTCAAGCTTCTTGGCCTCAGAGAGCTCACTCTTTAGTGAAGCTATCTGTTCCCTATAGTTCTCCAACTCCTGAGAGAGTTTGAGGTTTTCTGATTTTAAACCACTTTGTTTAGATAATTGATTTCTGAGAGAGATGATCTCTTTCTCAGACTTTAGCAGGTCTAAACATAGTGCTTTAAATTCAAGTTTAAAATCTTCTGAAGTGAAATCAAAGGAGCTGATTACCTGATCTTCTTCAGGTTGAGTCTCTGAGTCTGACTCTGACTCCTCTTCCTCTGAGTTGTGTTGTGAGGCATTAATTGCCATCATACAGAACTCCTTTTCCTCTGCATCATCCTCATCATCACTTGAGCTGGAAGAGGCTTCTGACTCCTCTTCAGTCTCACTCCAGGATTTAGCAACAAATCCTTTCCTTGTGTGCTTATTTCTGCTGGAGGAAGGTTTGCTATTTCCATTCCTTTTGGAGTCCTTCTCCTTTCTTCTTTCTTTTCTGTCTCTTCTGTCTTTGTTCTTGTTTTCTGGACAGTCAGGAACCATATGCCCTGGTTTCCTGCAACCATAGCAAATAATGTCTTTGTTATTGCCAATGGACTTGTCATACCTTGACTTGTCCTGCTCCTTGTATGATCTTCTTCTGAAGTCCTTTCTGGCCATCTTGTAGAATCTTTTGGCCAACAGGCTGAGAAGTTCATCATTGCCTGTACCTTTTTCTTCAGGCAGATCCTCAGCTGCCTTAAATGCTATAGTCTTCTCTTTCCTTGTGGCTGGTGAAGCACTCTTCTGTTCTTCCTCTCTGTTCTTGATGAGTAGCTCATAAGATTTGAGCTTACCCAACAAAGCTTCAGTTGTGATCTCATTCAGACTTCTGGCATCTTTAATTGGCCAGATTCTTGAATCCCAAGTGCTGGGGAAGCACATTAGGATCTTGTCATTAAGTTCTGTTAGTGAGATCTCTTTGTCTAATGTCCTCAGTTCACTGACAATTAGACTCAGTCTGTTGTACATGTCTCCCACTGTCTCAGTTTCTCCCTTCTTGAAGTTCTCATATTGGGAGATGAGATGAGATCTTCTGTCCTTTCTCTCATCAGCTGAGCCAGAGACAATTTCTGAAAGCCTGTCCCAAATCTCCTTGGCTGAATTGCATTCAGCTACCTTTTGAAAAATGTCATCTGACATTGTCTGAGCTAGAATGTTCATCGCCTTGGCATCAGCTACCTTCCACCTTTTGATGTCAGCATCTGTTCCTGATGGAGGTGGAACAGCATTTGTGCTTGTACTTTCTGGGGGTCTGGGACACACTGTCAAAACAGAATTAAAAATGTCCTCGTCAATAGAATTCATGTAGAGTTTAATCCTTGCTTTCCAAAGTGCAAATTTTGATAGATTGCACACTGGAGGTCTGGTGCTAGCATAATCTTTGTTTTGGGCCATGACTTGTGCAAACTAAATTTAATAATAAAATATAAAAAGAAGATTTGGTTTGGGATCTTTGGGGTTCAGGTGTTAGCCTGTACAACCAAATAGATATGGTATGTTTAACCAACCTCGCTTTGATACCAATTGAAAGGGGAAACTAGATCAGATATACTCTAGAGGGGGGTGAATAGAGTATATGGTGCTTTTTTAAAACACAAAGAAAAACTTTTGCAAAGCTTTACAACAATTGTTGTAATGAGTGTAAGCAGGGAAGCAGAAATAAAACTAAGCTATGCAGAAATTAAGCACAAGAAAATCTAGGCCAGAAACAAAAAGAAAACATGCAGAACCAGATGACACAAGGAAATATAGTGGTTCCCCAACTTGGGTACATCCACTCTTCTACCACCCTAGGTAGGAATCCACTGCAGGATGAGTTGATCAGGTGTCCTGGGCACCAATGAGCTTTTGATAAGGTGCTCAAAAACCAAATCAGATTTTTTGATCAGGTGTCTTGCCACCAATGAGCTTTTGACAAGGTGCTCAAAAACCAGATTCAAACTTTTGAAGGGAGTTTGAAAAACCCTTTACAGAGAGGGGGTTGAGAGAGTTATGGCAGTCTTCTCTTTCTCAATCAACTGAGAAGACTAAGTGGATTGATTTCAAAGCTCCCCCTGAGTCCTTGATCTTCAGGAAGATGAGCTTTGCTGAGGGTGATAGGCCTTCAAAAATAGATCCCCAGCAGAAGATGATTTCAGCAAGCTGAAATGTTGATTGTCTGGAGTCTTGAAATGATGTTGGCCTTGAACACTTGAGAGCTGAAGAGATCTGAAGAATGTTTGAAAGCTTGATCTCTTGATGAGTGTTCTTCTGAATTCTTGTTTACAGAATATTTTTAGAGTCTCTGTATATTGAGAGGTGTCCTATTCTTGTCAATCTTCTTCTTTTTTTTTGTCTATTCTTTTTTCTTTATTCAAAAACATTCTCTTTTATTCTCTGAGTCTGAATAGAATATTACTCTGTCAAAGATAGCTGTTGGTCTGCATTGATTACAGCCTTAATTGCATAATATGTTCTGAAGGAAAGTCCACTGATTTGTTCCTTGAAAAATCCCTTGAAACTTGCTCCAGAAGTAAATGAAAATGGCTGGCAGATCTTCTGAATTAAATGCAGAATAACTTCTATCTGATTTGAATTTGAATTCTGAAAGATAATTGAAATCGTCGAACTGAGCTCTGCTATCGTCGAGCTGAGCTCAGCGAATTGGAAAAATCAAGCAGCAAAGAAATCGTCGATCTGAGCTCAAAGATCGTCGAACTGAGCTCAGAGATAAGGATCCAGTGCAGAGTCAAAATCGTCGGCCTGAGCTCAGCGATCGTCGAATGGAGTTCGACGATATTGAGAAGTTGAGCTCAGCGATCGTCGACCAGAGCTCGATGATATTATGAAGTTTGAGCTCAGCGATCGTCGAATGGAGCTCGATGATCTGTCAATAGTTGAGCTAGACGATCGTCGACCGGAGTTCGACGAAACGTCGTGCTGAGCTCGACGATTTGGACTTAGTCTCCAGAAAAACTTGGGTCTTCAGAGCAGCTCCCAATCCTAGCCTTCTAACCCTTAGACTCAATACTAATTGACCTATAATCTATACAGAAGGTCAAAACATAAATTCCTAGAGACATAGTGATCCTGACCCAAATTAGTAATAGGGTGTTCCAACATCATCTGACTCTGATTCAACTACCTTTGGAGGTGGAGTTGGTGACTTATTTCTGCACTTTCTGGAGGCTTCTGTCTTGAAAGCTACAGTTCTTTCCTTATGTTCAGTTCTTGTTGATTTCTCCTCCTCTTTTCTCACTGTCAACTGCATTTCATAAGACAATAACTTGCCAAACAGTGTAGGTGGAGGAATTTCTCCCAACTTAGTCATTTCTCTAATGGCACAGATCTTGGTGTCTCAATCTTTAGTTAGGGACCTTAGGAACTTGTCATTTAGTTCATAATTGCTGAACTCTCTTCCATAAGACATGAGTTCATTCACTATTCTGTAAAACTTCTTATAGCACTCAGTTATGCTATCACCATTTTCTTGTCTAAAACTTTCATACTCCTGATTTAGCAAGGATTTTTTATCTTGTCTAACTTCTTCAGAACCCTCCATATACACAATAAGAGTATCCCACATCTCTTTGGCTGTCTTACAGTGTATAAGATTCTGAAATGTTGCATCATCTATGGCACTTACTATAATGTTTTGTGTCATTTTGTTCATGGTGGCTAGGACAATCTCATCCTTAGTCATTTCAGAGAAATCCTTTGGGGTTCTCTGATTTGCATCTAGAACTGATATCTTCATGGGCACATATGGCCCCTCTTTTACTGTGATGTAGATCCTAGGGTCTGAGGCTTCCATAAACAGCCTTACCCTTTCCTTCCAGATCCCAAAGATTTCCTTTCTGCATATAGGTAATTTCATGGAACCCAATTCCTTGTGATTCTCAGAGGAACTCATGGTTCTTGATTTTCTTGAATCTGTAATTTATCTTAGACTGAATCTGCCAATCAGGATCTCCTTAGACTGTTAATCCTTTTTGAGGAACCTGGCTCTGATACCACTTGAAAGATATAGTACCTAAACACCTAGAGGGGGGGTGAATAGGTGACCTAATTCTTTTTTTAAACTTTAATGGCAGCAATCAGTTATAACACAGAATCTACTCTACTTTTGCAATCACACAGCAAAGCACAACACAGCAGACACAGAGTTTTATAGTGGTTCCCCAAGCTTTGGGTACATCCACTTTCCCCCTTCTCCTATCTAGCAGTGTACTAGATTCGGCCAAACTTCATCACTGTCTCAGAACCCAAACTGGTTCCTACACCTCAGGCCCAAGGCCCTACAACTCAGTTTTCCACAAAGCCTACACTCAGCCACAAAGGCCTACACTCAGCCAACAAGGCCTACACTCAGCTACAAAAAGGCCTACACTCAGAGATTTCAATCTCCTACACTCAGGCTCTCAAGCCCTACACTCAGCCTTTATAATTACAGGCTTACAATCACTCAGATCCAAAGGATCCTACAAGATAAAAATGAATTTACAAATGTTAACTCAACAACTCAGAAACAAGAGAGGGGAGTTGAGAGTTTCTTGATGAGTTCTTGGAAGAACTCAGCTGGATTCAATCTGACTTAGCTTTCTTCAAAGCTTCTTGAAAGTAGAACTCAATTAGATTGACTCCTTCTGCAGTTGATCCTTGACCTCTGCTTCTTAAGATCCAGAATGAATCCGAATCCTTCTTCTCAGCCTAGTTCCAACGGCTGATTTCTTGGATGGAGCCCTCTCTCTCCAACTTCTTAGATCTGCACTTGGACAGCTAGATCTTCTTGTTTTGATACTTGATCAATAACTTGAACAACTCTGTGAATCACTTTTTGAATTGCTTCAGCAACTTCAACAACAACTTCTGTAGACTGTATGAGCCTATTTATAGGCCTTCTTCATGGTAACCGGCTGGTCCGGTTCATAACTGTCTTCTGACATCTCTGACAGGTGCTGTAGACCGACTGGAACGGCAGCTGGAACGGTAGCTGTCAAGTCATCCAGTCAGTTCTTGAAAGTTCTCTAACTGTCTGAAAGTGTCGAGACTTTCTGTCTTTAAGTGTCGACACTTATAGACCAAGTGTCGACACAAGTTGTGCAAGTGTCGACACAAGTCTACAAGGTGTCGACACAACTCCTTGTGTTGTAGATTCTATGTCTCGACACAGTTTCTTCTGCATGTGTCGACACTGAAATTGAGTGTCGACACAAGTACTTGATCTTCTATCTTTTGCTGAATTCTTCTAAGTGTCGACACATCTCCTTTATGTCGACACAGCTTCTTGTGTTGAATCTGTTGAGTGTCGACACTGCTTCTTGGTGTCGACACATAGTCTTCTATGTTGATACTTGCTGAGTGTCGACACAGCTCCTTGTGTTGACACTTGATTCTTCTGTTGAGACTTCAGCTGAGTGTCGACACATTCCCATAGTGTCGACACTTGTACTTAGAATATTTTGTTGATCTTTCTGTTCTTTGCTAAGTGTCGACACAGCTCCATGTGTCGACACTTTCTTCAAGTGTTGAGCCTTCTGCTGAGTGTCGACACATTGTTCTTGGTGTCGACACTTACTACAAATGTTGACTCTTTTGTTGAGTGTCGACATATTGTTCTGAGTGTCGACACTTATACTTAGTCTCTGCTGACTTTTGCTGAGTGTCGACACAACTCCAAGTGTCGACACTTTCTGGTGTAGACACAGCTTCACTGGGTGTCGACACTGCTGTTAAGTGTCGACACTACTTTACTGTACTTTCTTCATTGAGTGTCGACACAGCTCCTTGTGTCGACACTTTGTGTATGGTGTCGACTCTGCATCCCAGGTGTCGACACAATGACTCCAAGTGTCGACACTGCTTGTCTGGGTGTCGACACAAGTCTTCTTAAGTGTCGACACTTTCCCTCTGGGTGTCGACACATGGACTTAGAAATTTTTGCTTCAGTCCTGCAAATACTTAACCTACACAAGTAACTCAAAAACACATCAAATACATTTTGATGTATATCATTGAGTTGGGTGAGGCTTCTTCAAATCAGGTACATTTAAACCAATGTACCCAACACAACCTCCTCTTCCTCTCTTGATCAACCCTCTCTGTTGATCAAGCCTCTCCTCTGCTCTCAGCATCCTCTCCTCTACCCTCGCAACCCTCCTTAAACAAGATGTTTGCTCACCTCTCGAGCACTCAGAAGCTTTCTTCTACTCTACCCCCGCAACCTTCTCCTTCCTCCTCACCTAGCCTGTGAGACCAAACACCCCCTCCGTATTAGTTGTGCCCCTGATGCCATTTCCGCGCATCAATAGTTTTGGTGTGGTGAGCGTGGACCACCAGCTCACGTGCAAACCTTCAGATCTGAACAGGCAGTGAAAGCGACAGTTAACCATGTCAGACCATCAATCAGCCGACAACCTTGCTCCAAGTCCTAGTGAAGATCCTCTCTGGGAAGCCCTTGAGTAGACGCGCCGTGAGAATGCTCAACAGTTCCAGACGATCAACAAAGTTCTTTCTACAATCACGCAGCGATTGGACGCTCATCCAGCAGCAGCTCCAGCTGCTCCAGCTGCTCCAATCAACCCAACACCAACATCAGAGCATCAGCAAGCTTACTCTCAAGCTTGCCCGACGTTCTATCCTCCTTACACCTCAACCTTTCCGCAAGGGCCTGCAGCTCCTTTGCGAACTCAAGATGAAGAGTTTGCTGCTCGCCATAACTTCTTCCGGGAAGCAGCCCGGGGAAGTCCTGCTAGAGTTCTCAATTTTCAGGGAAGTCATCCCTACCCTTCAGCTCCTGCCTCTTCTCCTCCTGCAGCAACTTTTCATTTTTATCCTCCTGCTTCTTTTGCAGTTGCAGCTTATGCTCCTTTTTATCCCTATGTTGTAGGAGAGCAAGAAGAACCTTCACCATTTGCGGAGAATGTTCGCCATGAGCCAACTCCAGCAAACTTCAGAAGAGGCTCGACTGTCCATCTACACTGGAGAGATAGATCCAGTAAAGCACCTCCAAGCTTTTGAGTCAGTCGTTGCTCTCAAAACCCTTTCAGATGCAACCAGGTGCAAGCTCCTTGTCACCTCCTTTGATGGGCAAGTGAGGGACTAGTTCTATGGCCTCCGTCCTCACTCCATTACTTCCTTCCTTGATCTTCGAAGGGAGTTTCTTCTCAGATTCTCTACATCAACCAAGATAAAGGGCGGTCCTGAAGCCCTCTTTGAGATCAAGCAGTGCGGAAATGAGTCCTGGTCTCAGTTTGTTGATCGATTCCAAAGAGAGATTTTGGACATCGAAGTTACTGATCAAGAAATGTACAGAGTGGCTCTTATCCACGGTCTTCGTGAAGGGCCTCTCAAATTTGAAGCCAATGTCCGTGCTCCAAGGACATATCAAGAGTTGATTGCTCTAGCCAACTCATATATCCGGGGCGAAAAGAGCAATCCAGGCTTCGTATCCAAGCTTTTATCCGATGAGGATCTCTCTCACAAGCATCCTCCAAGGTCTCCTCACAATCACTTCCCAACTCACTCAAAGAAGGAGAGAAGGATTCATCGCCATCGATACTCCTTCCCGAGCCGTGATCGTACTCAAGACCCATTGCTGCTGCTAGCTCCGTCTTTGCAAACAGCAGTAGTTCAACAGCAGCAGAACAACGACTTGCATGAGTCTGATCTCGACGAGGTCATGCAGGAAGTAATCCAGATCATGAAAGACAGGGCAAACTTCAAGAAGCCCTATCGACCAGCAGATCAAAGATCTAGGGGTTCAGAACCTTACTGCGAATTTCACAAAGAACCAGGTCACCTAACAGAGGACTGTCGAGCATTCCGGCAGCTTGTGCAAAGGATTCTCCGGCAAGGAAAGATGCATAACCTGCTTCCTAAAGAAGAACGCCCTGATCCAGCAACTTCAAAGGGCAAAGAAGTTGCAGGCGCTCCTTGCTCCTCAAGGGGAGTAAACCAAGTCGAAGAGCCTCCTCTCCTCGTTGTTAACCCAACCGTCGAATGCTTCGATGCCGATGACGAGGGTGTGCTTGGAAGGCAATTCTGAGTAAGCGATGGACTTCACAGTCCTCCAAAGCTCCTGGCAAGCTTCATGGGTTATCTCAACCCTTGCTCTCTCTCTCTCTCTCTTCAAACATTTTCATTTCATCAAACACTTCTCAGTGTTCTTCTATTGCTTTTCTACAAAGCTTTTTATCAGGGATCTTATACTGACACAGTTCCCTTCTTGTGTTGCTCCTTCCTCTCTTCTCTCTCTCTAAGGGATCAGTACGCCAATGAGATATCACCGAGTCTGAAACGCTCCCTCCGTAGTTTGTTCTCGCACCACCGCTACGACCACATATGACGGGAGTATACCCATGTGTGTAGTGGGAGCCGTTCAATCGCGGGAATGGGCTTCAGATTTCGGATCCTAGCCGGCATCTGACACAGAGTGTGTGCTAGGGGAGCCCCATGTGTTAGCTTTGTTGTGCTTTGCTTAGGATACGTTACAGTCATGATGATCTTTGCTTGACAAGCAATGGCGACTAAGCGTAGCTTTGTCTCTTTGATCATCACCTAACTGTGATTGTTGAACACTCTGGTATCCTTGATCCATGCCTTTTCGGGTTCTCACAACTCCACTGATCAATCCACAGACAAGCTAGGCCTCTTGGCGCAACCAGTCTCGTTGATCAGTGATGCTTGTGCCCAAGGCAAGAGAGCGTTGCTTCTAGCGATCCTTCTCAGGATCTTTCCTTTGTTTTTTCTCTTTTGTGCCCTCCTTGAGGATGCGCGGTCAGCCCGCTTTGAGTAGGACTATACTCGGGATGATTTTTCGGTCAAGTGATGCATAAGGCCCACGGGGAACACCTGTGGCAGCATTCAACCTTCTTTAGTCATTCCGAGTGTAGACCTCCTTTTCTCTCTTCCCTCCTTTCACAGGTGAACAGGTTAATCCAACCTACCAAAAGGATTCCGGCATTCACTTTTGATCATGTCCATCCAGCCATATCGACAGCTAGCGCTCGATTCATTAATCTGGGCTTCATGATAATGTTCATCGGGCATTTTTCCTGCTACTTGTCCATATCAACCTTATCTCATCAACCTTCATGGGTTATCTCAACAATTTTGGTGCGGTTATCTTCATGTCTTGTTTGCTTCTAATTTCTCTCCTCGCAGAGGTTAGCAAACCCTTGCAAGCCTTCTCCATAGGTACTTGCAAGCTCCTTTCATATGCATATTGTCTGCTTCTAATTTTCTCTTTGTAGAGAACAACAGACACCTGCAAACCTCATCCAGATACTTGCAGTTTAAATCATTATTTTATATCTGCTGCTCACTCTTCACTTTGCAGTGGTTAGCAGACGTCTACAAGTCATATTCAGGTACTTACAGCTTATCTTTGTATACAATATCTGCCTCTAACTCTCTTCTTGTAGAGATCACCGACACTTGCAAGCTCCATTCAGGTACTTGCAAGTTACTTTCATGCACCGTGCGTACTTTTAACTTTTCTTTTGCAGAAACCACCCAAGATTTGCAAGTTCCTTCCAGGTACTTGCAACTCATTTTTTTTCTTCCTTGTATACTCTTCCTCCTTCCCTTTTTTGCAGAGGATAATAGGTGCTTGCAAGCCTCTATTAGGTACTTGCAAGTTATTACGCATTTCTGTTTTCCTCACTTTTGTTTTGCAGAACTTAACGGAAGACACGCATTCTTGGTTTTGCAAAGGCAAACTCAGGTACACACTCGATGTACCACTCATACATGCTTGCCCTAACTTTCCTCTTGCAGGAAAATAGACAGGAAGCACAAAGCTTGTAAGGAGAATCTTAAGGTTCTATCTCTCCTTGCCCCCTTCTCTTTCCTTTGCGGTGGATCACGATTTTCGTGGGTCTCCAACTTTTTCGAATTTCCCTTCGGAACTTAAAAAAGTGCGGGGATTATGTTAACCCAGAAATCGGCGATCCTTTCCAAGGTAGCCAGCTGGCTAGTCTCGCTCCTTAGTTTCTCCCTTTTGATCGCGACAAGCCCCAGCGTAGGCGGACAGTTTTCCCTGTCCGTCTAGGTCCCCTTGCAACTGTGTGCCCTGCGGGACGGCGGGCTGTTCCCATAGCTCACCCTCGCAGGTCATGTGGTTAGGCCCACTAACCGTGCAATGCTTTTCCTTGCAGGAGTCCACTAACAGCACCACAAGGGGCGGCCTCCCAGTCCGCCCAAGGGGCTCCGACCACCCTGCCGCTCGAGGGGCGGCGGCCTCCTGCCGCCGTCCGCCGAGGCCGCCCACCCGGGGCGGCCTCTGCCCGCCAGCCGGGCGGACTCCACCCGGAGTCCGCCCAGACCGCCCGCTAGGGGGCGGCCCCGGCTTCTGCCGGGCGGACTCCACCGGGAGTCCGCCCGGGCCGCCCGCTTGGGGGCGGCCCCGGCCTGCCGGGCGGACTCCCCCCGGAGTCCGCCCAGGCCGCCTGCTCGGGGGCGGCCCGCCCTGCCGGGCGGACTCCCCCGGAGTCTGCCCAGTGTAACACCCCCTATCCGTCGCATAGTATATAGCAGTAGGTCCGGTCGGGGCCCGACGCCATATACCACAGACAGACCGGGTGGTTACTTATGGAAACCATCCAACCAATCTCAACGTCCTACACAGAGCATTCTAACGGAAGCAGTTTAAGAGTTGTAAAACAAGAACCCAGCAACAAGCATGAATGTCCACTAATACGAAAATAGGAATGTTATTACAAAATACTCAAAACAAGCCTTAAGGCCTTACAAAAAGTTTCACTTGACTGTTACATGATTTACAAACCACGGCACGCAGGCCGGTCATACATGAATAAAGCAATAAACATTTCCATTCGGGCCTTCGAGGGCCGGCTTCGCAAAAAGGGCTTTAGCCCGCTATTGACCGCTTGGTCCAGCTGCACCTGCAAGCAACAAACCACCGCACGGTGGCAAAACAAGGCAACGGTCAGCAATGCTGACCAAATTATAACGATCCCGCCCCCAACTCGGGGCGGCGATGCTCCTTCCCTGCATTTCATTAGCATAAGCGAGCAATGCATATAAACATAACCATTTCATCACAGACGTTGGCTCGCACGGCCACACGTCCCGTGCACTCAGGGCACATTCTCGGTGAACCGGTCGATGTCACGTCAATTAAAGCCATTAACATTCCGGACTCACCACCGCCACTTAGACGGCCATTCCTATGAGCAATTCGTCTTCCTGGCCTGGGTCACGTCAATTTAAGCCATTGACCGCCGAAGACTCACATCTATGCCAACGGCGAGTGCCATGTAACTTTAGGTCTCTCTAACCCGAACGACATAGAGCGGGTACGGCTCCATCTAACCCGTGCTCACATCGCAATGACAATTTAAGCCATATGCGCGGGTCAAACTTTCACCGAGTCCCATTCTAACACAAGTCACATAACCCCGTTATGTTCAAGTTGGCTCTCAGGCCACCAAGTTGGCAAGATCTCGTATCCGCCCAGTTTTCCGGGTGCACCTTTGGGTTAGTCCCCAAGGCTCCCTGCTGCAATCTACCGCATAGAAAACCCGAAAACACCCAATAGCACGGAGTCTTCTCCGGCCTTATGCAATGCAACATCACCGATCCGGACTAACATGTCCGGGTAGGCTTCAACCAAAATGCCTATGTCCGTTCTCGCATACGGACTCTAAACAACGGGGACTTCACATATCTATCCGAAGGAACGCCTCCAACTCTCCGCAAACTCGCGAGAGCGGGCTTCCTATGCAAAGAAAGAGAGCGACTCATGCTCAAGATGAGGATCGTTACCCTTGCGGTCCTCTTTGGCGCCATTGAAAAGTAATCGGATGGAAATCACCGCACTTGCGTTGCCTCCGTGGATCCGGAGTCGGCTTGCGATTCGGAGCTCCGAAGCTCCTCCAATGGCGGATCTAGCTCTTCTTCTTCTTGCCTTAGCTCTCCTTTCTCCAAGGATTTAGAAAGAGGATAAGTGGAAAAAGTGAGGGTTTTCTAAGTCAAAACCCGGGTATATCCCTTCAGGAACAACCCCCATCCGTTGGATCTTCAGTCAAAGAAATGAACGGCTTCGATTCGGGGCTGAAATGCCCAATCTGGACCGAACACGGCCTGGCACACGCCCGTGTCCAGGGCCGTGTGCCTCATTCGCCGTCAAAATCGAATCACCTGGAACCTCACACGGGTATCGAACACGCCCGTGTTCGAGCTGACACGCCCGTGTTCCACCTGACACGGCCGTGTAGCCGGCCGTGTACCCCATGATTTTTCCCTGTTTTCAACCCGAGCACTGCACGGGTTCTAGGACACGCCCGTGTCCTTGCCCGTGTCACCTTGACACGCCTGGGCTCCAGGCCGTGTACACGGTCTCGACACTTCGCGGCTAAGTGTCGACACGGGTCGACACGCCCTGCGACACGCCCGTGTCGCAGGCCGTGTGCCATGTCTCGACACATTGTCGACACCAAAGTGTCGACTTCGCGGGACGAGTGTCGACACGGGTTGACACGCCCTGCGACACGCCCGTGTCGCAGGCCGTGTGCCATGTCTCGACACAACGTCGAGACCAAAGTGTCGACTTCACGGCTAAGTGTCGACACGGGCTTGACACGCCCTGGGACACGCCCGTATCCCAGGCCGTGTGCCTGCAGCCAGAACTCAAATTGGCCCAAAACATCCCCCTTTGCTCCTTTGAGTTTCGGGGCGTTACAACTCTACCCCTCTTAAAAGAATTTCGTCCACAAAATTACATAAAGGGAAAAACATGTACAAAACCAAAATTTGTACTTGATCGGAACAACTCCGGATACTCGTCAAGCATCGTCTGCTCTCGCTCCCAAGAGAGCTCCTCACGACCGCAATTGTCCCACCGGACCTTGACCATCCTGATCTCTTTATTGCGTAGCCGCTTGACCTCCGAGTCCTCAATCCGCACGGGCTTGACTTTTGTCGTTAGCCCACTATCCACCGGCACTTGATCGACCGCGATCACTTGCGTAGGCTCTTGCACCGCCTTCCGAAGCACCGAAATATGGAATACATCATGTAACCACTTAGCTCCACTGAAAGCTTCAGCCGATAGGCCGCTTCTCCTACTCGCTCCAGAACCTCGAACGGTCCAAGGTACCTCGGGCTTAGTTTTTTCAATCGCCGCACCCGCGAGACACCCTTGAACGGCTTGATCTTCAAGTATACATAATCGCCCACAGCGAACTCCACGTTCCTGTGCTTGGCATTATAGTACTTTGCTTGCCGGTCCTGAGCGATAAGCAACCTCTCCCGAATTGTCCTCACCAAAGAAGTAGCATCCTCCACTTCCGATCGCTTATACAACTTTGACTCGCCCGTTTCTAACCAAGACAACGGCGTGCGACATTTCCTACCATAAAGGGCCTCGAAGGGCGCCATCTGAATACTTGCTTGGTAGCTATTGTTGTATGCGAACTCCACCAAATAAAGGTGGTCTTCCCATTGCTTTCCAAAGTCCAAGACACACATGCGAAGCATGTCTTCCATGGTTCTATTGACCCTCTCGGTCTGCCCATCCGTTTGCGGATGGAAGGCTGTGCTAAACTTCAGCTTTGTTCCCAACATTTGCTGCACCAGCCTCCAATCATTGGACGTGAACCGCCCATCTCGGTCACTCACGATGCTGCGGGGCACACCATGAAGCCGCACTATGTTATCCACATAAAGCTTCGCCAGCTTCTCCACCGGATCATCCTTCCTATGCGGAATAAAATGTGACACCTTCGTTAATCGATCGACCACCACCCAAATGGCGTCGTTCCCCTTCTGCGACCTTGGCAAACCATGCACAAAGTCCATAGAGATGTCGTCGAATTTCCACTCCGGAATAGGCAAGGACTTAAGAAATCCTCCCGGCTTTTGGCACTCCGCCTTTACCAAGGCGCAAGTTTGGCACTTCGCTACGTATAGCGCCACATCCTTCTTCAAACCCGGCCACCAAAATAGCTTTTTCATATTGCGGTACATCTTCGTGCTCCCCGGGTGAATCGAGTACTTGGTATGGTGTGCCTCGTACAACAATTCCACCCGTAAATTGCCCACACTTGGGACGCACAAACGACCGTCTTTCCACAGCAATCCGTCCTCCACAACGAATTGGGAATTTGACCCATCCAGAGCCTCTATCATGAACTGCTTCATATGAGCATCCATATCCAAAGCCTGCCGAATCCGATCAGCCAGGTCATATTGGACTTCAGTCCAATTCAGCACTGCTTCAGCACTAGATTGTCTGTCCACACAAACAATCTCCAACGCCTCCAGCTCCTGCACCAACCGCTCATCATGCACTGATAGCCAATTCGCTTGAGCTGGGGCTCGGCGACTCAACGCGTCCGCAACCGCATTCCCTTTGCCAGGCACGTAGTGGATCTTAAAAGTATAGTCCCCCAGGAACTCCATCCACCTACGCTGCCGCATATTCAGATCCTTCTGATCTATTAGATACTTTAGGCTCTTGTGATCGGTGTAGATATCAATCTTCACACCGTACAAATAGTGTCTCCACAGCTTCAAGGCAAAAATCACGGCCGCTAACTCCAAGTCATGGACCGGATAATTCCTCTCGTGCACTTTTAGCTGTCTCGAGCCATAAGCTATCACGCTGCCGTGCTGCAATAGCACGCAACCCAAACCGCTGCCCGAAGCATCGCTATATATCTCATAGCCTTCGGTTCCACATGGCGAACTCAGCACAGGCGCCGTGGTCAACCGACACTTCAATTCCTCAAAAGCTCGCGCGCACTCCGGCGTCCAAACGAACTTATGCTCCTTCCTCGTCAAAGTAGTGAGAGGTAACGCTATCCGCGAGAAGTTCTCTACGAAGCGCCTATAATAGCCGGCAAGCCCCAAAAAGCTCCGGACTTCTGCTACCGTAGCAAGCTCAGGCCACTCCCGTATCGCAACAATCTTCGCCGGATCCACAGCAATACCCTCTCCACTCACTATATGCCCGAGGAACGCCACTGAGGATAGCCAAAACTCGCACTTCGAGAACTTGGCATACAACTGATTTCTCCT
The DNA here is from genome assembly GCA_039583875.1 of Platanthera guangdongensis. Lineage (NCBI taxonomy): Eukaryota > Viridiplantae > Streptophyta > Magnoliopsida > Asparagales > Orchidaceae > Platanthera > Platanthera guangdongensis. The sequence goes on from CM077158.1 coordinate 7,238,172, forward strand.
GAGTGTCTCCAACACCAAATGGAGATGCTTGAAGTGATCCTCCTCACTTTGCGAGTACACCAAAATATCGTCGATGAAGACGATCACGAAATGGTCCAAGTACTCCCTGAACGTCCTGTTCATCAAATCCATGAACACTGACGGCGCATTAGTCAGCCCAAACGGCATGACCGTAAACTCATAATGCCCGTATCTCGTACTAAACGCTGTCTTCGGGATATCACTCTCCTTATCCGCAGCTGATAGTACCCAGACTTGAGATCTAACTTCGAGTACACCGTCGACCCGACTAACTGATCAAAGAGATCATCAATCCGGGGGATCGGGTACTTGTTCTTCTCAGTCAGCTTGTTTCAGCTCTCGATAATCAATACATAACCTCAAGCTTCCGTCCTTCTTCTTAACAAAGAGGACCGGTGCGCTCCAAGGCGAAGAACTCGGGCGCACATACCCTTGCTCCAACAACTCTTGTAGTTGAACTTTCAGCTCCGCCATTTCCTTAGGCGCTAGCCGATACGGAGATCGTGACACAGGCTTTGCACCTGGCACTAGCTCGATCGTAAAATCTATCTCCCGTTGAGGCGGGGCTCCAGGAAGATCTGCGGGGAACACATCAGGGTATTCCGATACCACTGAAATACAATCCATCGCGGGCTTCGGCTTTGCAACCTCCACTAGTGTAAAGAACAGTTCTGCTCCGGCACGAACCGCCTTCACCACCTGAAGAGCAGACATCAACGTCTTGCTCGACCCCTTTAAGCCCGTAAAAGTCGTCTCACGACTTGCTCCCAGCTTGACTTCCTTGCTACCGCAATCTATATGGGCCTGCTGCTCCGAGAGCCAGTCCATGCCAAATATGACGTCGAACTCCACCAACGGAAGTAAAGACGCCCGCAGGTCAAACTCCTGCTCTCCAATACGAATCTTAACATCGCAGATCCTATCCGCTCGCATCGAACACCCATTTGGCAACAACACATCCAACTTATCCTTCGCCATCGAAGAAGGGACTCCGATGCGTAATATAAATCCTTCGGACAAGAAGGAGTGTGAAGCTCCCGTATCAAAGAGTGCTCGTGCCGGATTTTCACAAATCAACACAAATCCTAAACAAGTAGTGGTAAGGTAACATGTGCATAACAAGCATATAAAGGAATTGACTTGCTATAAATTAAACCGTACCTGTCACCACGTCAGCTTGTTTAATGGCCTCCTGTTGGCCAAGATTGTAGACCCTTGGTTGGGCCGGAGCATAATGGGATACGGTCGACTCCACCGCCTTTCCCTTTTCTTCATAAGTGGCTCCCGGCCTCCTCTCGGACTTAGGACGTCCGCTCCAACAATCACGGGCGAAATGCCCCGTCTTTCCACATGTAAAACACGCACCTGGGGTCCGACCCGTAGTCGCCCCAGAAGCGCCAGAAGGAGCTGGACCCGAAGTCCTATGCTTCTTGAAAGACTTCTGATAGCCAGACTTTGAAGTAGTCGGCACTTTAAACTCAGATTTTCTATCAACCAAGCCTTTCTTCGCTTGCACACTCTTCATGTCCTTCTCCAAGGACCGGGCAGTATTGACCAAGGTCAAGAAACCCTGCGTCATCGGCCCCGACAGTAATAATCTCAGCTCATCCCTCAGGCCTTCATAAAACGATTAGTCTTGCGCTCCTCATCCATGATGGTGGAGCTAGCATAACGACTCAATCGCGTAAACTCGTGGAGATATTCATCCACGCTCCTCTCACCCTGTACTAATTTCAGGAACTCATTCTCCAACGCTATCTTCTGCGTCAAAGGGAGGTATCTAGCCAAAAATAATCTCGAGAACTCCTCCATCGAGACATCACAAAGTTGTCTACCTCTCAGTAAGTGCAGCTCCAAACCTTCCCACCACATCCTCGCTTCACCGTCCAGCAGGAACGTAGCGATGGTGGTCATTTGCCACTCCTCCGTCTCTGTCGCTGTCATGACTCTCTTCACCCTGGAGAGCCAGTCTTCAGCCTGAGATGGGGTTCCCAACCCCGAGAATAGCGGAGGGTTAAAGCTCATTACATGCTTCAGCTGCCTCTCAGTTGCCCTCCTTGGCACTATTGGTTCCACAATCACTTGCTCCACCCTCCTCGGCTCAGCCTCTTGCAGAGGTACTTGCTTCATCACAGGAGCGGGCTGCTACGCTTGCCTTCCAGGCTGCGCGTTGATCACGGCCAACACCGCTTCAGCAACCAATCGTATATTTTCAGCCGACAGAGGTGTTGCAGGAGCAACATCCGGTGCACTACTAGCCTCAGAAACTCGGCGTTCTGACGGCCCAACACCACTTCTGGTCACCTATAGTGGTACAAAACACCGTTAAGCGACCAAATAAATTGCAAACAGCAATTATAGGAACACGCAGGTTCCTCAAACACGAGTATTTTCATTCCTAAGTGGACATTCATGGGTTCTTTTTACTGTTATTACGATGACGCACACAATGTGCTCACCACCCCTTAAAAAGAATTCGCCCACGAATTCAGTTTAAGCCCGACCAAAACCAGTAGTCTGATACCAAATTGTAACACCCCCTATCCGTCGCATAGTATATAGCAGTAGGTCCGGCCGGGGCCCGACGCCATATACCACAGACAGACCGGGTGGTTACTTATGGAAACCATCCAACCAATCTCAACGTCCTACACAGAGCATTCTAGCGGAAGCAGTTTAAGAGTTGTAAAACAAGAACCCAGCAACAAGCATGAATGTCCACTAATACGAAAATAGGAATGTTATTACAAAATACTCAAAACAAGCCTTAAGGCCTTACAAAAAGTTTCACTTGACTGTTACATGATTTACAAACCACGGCACGCAGGCCGGTCATACATGAATAAAGCAATAAACATTTCCATTCGGGCCTTCGAGGGCCGGCTTCGCAAAAAGGGCTTTAGCCCGCTATTGACCGCTTGGTCCAGCTGCACCTGCAAGCAACAAACCACCGCACGGTGGCAAAACAAGGCAACGGTCAGCAATGCTGACCAAATTATAACGATCCCGCCCCCAACTCGGGGCGGCGATGCTCCTTCCCTGCATTTCATTAGCATAAGCGAGCAATGCATATAAACATAGCCATTTCATCACAGACGTTGGCTCGCACGGCCACACGTCCCGTGCACTCAGGGCACATTCTCGGTGAACCGGTCGATGTCACGTCAATTAAAGCCATTAACATTCCGGACTCACCACCGCCACTTAGACGGCCATTCCTATGAGCAATTCGTCTTCCTGGCCTGGGTCACGTCAATTTAAGCCATTGACCGCCGAAGACTCACATCTATGCCAACGGCGAGTGCCATGTAACTTTAGGTCTCTCTAACCCGAACGACATAGAGCGGGTACGGCTCCATCTAACCCGTGCTCACATCGCAACGACAATTTAAGCCATATGCGCGGGTCAAACTTTCACCGAGTCCCATTCTAACACAAGTCACATAACCCCGTTATGTTCAAGTTGGCTCTCAGGCCACCAAGTTGGCAAGATCTCGTATCCGCCCAGTTTTCCGGGTGCACCTTTGGGTTAGTCCCCAAGGCTCCCTGCTGCAATCTACCGCGTAGAAAACCCGAAAACACCCAATAGCACGGAGTCTTCTCCGGCCTTATGCAATGCAACATCACCGATCCGGACTAACATGTCCGGGTAGGCTTCAACCAAAATGCCTATGTCCTGTTCTCGCATACGGACTCTAAACAACGGGGAACTTCACATATATCTACCCGAAGGAACGCCTCCAACTCTCCGCAAACTCGCGAGAGCGGGCTTCCTATGCAAAGAAAGAGAGCGACTCATGCTCAAGATGAGGATCGTTACCCTTGCGGTCCTCTTTGGCGCCATTGAAAAGTAATCGGATGGAAATCACCGCACTTGTGTTGCCTCCGTGGATCCGGAGTCGGCTTGCGATTCGGAGCTCCGAAGCTCCTCCAATGGCGGATCTAGCTCTTCTTCTTCTTGCCTTAGCTCTCCTTTCTCCAAGGATTTAGAAAGAGGATAAGTGGAAAAAGTGAGGGTTTTCTAAGTCAAAACCCGGGTATATCCCTTCAGGAACAACCCCCAGCCGTTGGATCTTCAGTCAAAGAAATGAACGGCTTCGATTCGGGGCTGAAATGCCCAATCTGGACCGAACACGGCCTGGCACACGCCCGTGTCCAGGGCCGTGTGCCTCATTCGTCGTCAAAATCGAATCACCTGGAACCTCACACGGGTATCGAACACGCCCGTGTTCGAGCTAACACGCCCGTGTTCCACCTGACACGGCCGTGTAGCCGGCCGTGTACCCCATGATTTTTCCCTGTTTTCAACCCGAGCACTGCACGGGTTCTAGGACACGCCCGTGTCCTTGCCCGTGTCACCTTGACACGCCTGGGCTCCAGGCCGTGTACACGGTCTCGACACTTCGCGGCTAAGTGTCGACACGGGTCGACACGCCCTGCGACACGCCCGTGTCGCAGGCCGTGTGCCATGTCTCGACACATTGTCGACACCAAAGTGTCGACTTCGCGGGACGAGTGTCGACACGGGTTGACACGCCCTGCGACACGCCCGTGTCGCAGGCCGTGTGCCATGTCTCGACACAACGTCGAGACCAAAGTGTCGACTTCACGGCTAAGTGTCGACACTGGCTTGACACGCCCTGGGACACGCCCGTGTCCCAGGCCGTGTGCCTGCAGCCAGAACTCAAATTGGCCCAAAACATCCCCCTTTGCTCCTTTGAGTTTCGGGGCGTTACACCCAGGCTGCCCGCTCGGGGGCAGCCCGGCCAGCCGGGCGGACTCCCCCCGGAGTCCGCCCAGGCCGCCCGCTAGGGGGCGGCCCGGCCTGCCGGGCGGACTCCCTCCGGAGTCCGCCCAGTCCGCCCGCTAGGGGGCGGCCCCGGCCTGCCGGGTGGACTCCCCCGGAGTCCGCCCAGGCTGCCCGCAAGGGGGCGGCCTCCGTTCTCATCTTCCTCCAGCTTGCTTCGCCAACCTGGCGGACTCCATTTTCCAATCCGCGGAGTCCGCGCAGGTCGTCATGCTGACGTGACTGGGCCCCGCTTCTTAAAGATCTTCCCCGGGCCTATAAATAGCCCCTGATGCTTCTCATTAGGGGGGATCCAGAGTTCCAGAGGTGGAGACAAGTCTTGACAGCAGACCCTGTGGACTCTGTTTTCCTGTCCACGCAGTCCTCCACCAGCTTACCAGCAGACTCTGCGAACTCCGTTTTCCTGTCCGCGCAGTCCTCCATCAGCCTTCCAGCAAGCCCTGCGGACTCAGATTTCCTGTCCGCGCAGTCCTCCACAGCTCTCCACCAGCTTCCCAGTAGACTCTGCAGACTCAGTTTCCCAGTCCTCCAGCAGCTGTCATCCTCTTTTACTTAGTCTCTGGCAGCTTCTCTTCTCTGCTCTCTAGCATTTTCTTCTCTCTTAGCCTCCAGCTTCCCTTTTCACCCCTTTAATGCTTTGTTGTGAATGTGTACTTGTAAGCTTGTAACCTCTCGCTATTAATCAAAGGAAAGTCCGTCGCAAGAGTGGCATTTAGGCCGCGGCGGGCGAAGTGTGTTGTTGCCGCTGCTAGCGGCCCCCTCTTCTCTTCTCTGCTCAGCAAGCCTTGCTCTCTGCTCAGCAAGCCTTGCTCTCTGCTCAGCAAGTCTTGCTCCTCTGCTCAGCAAGCCTTGCCCTCAGCTCAGCTCAGCTCTTCTCGGCAACCAACCTGCAAGTGCAACCGTCGCGGTTATTGTCTGCTCGACAGCTCCTGATCAACCTCCTCTTTCTCTCTTGATCAACCCTCTCTGTTGATCAAGCCTCTCCTCTGCTCTCAGCAGCCTCTCCTCTACCCCCGCAACCCTCCTTGAACAAGCTGTTTGCTCACCTCTCGAGCACTCAGAAGCTTCCTTCTCCTCTACCCCCGCAACCTTCTCCTTCCTCCTCACCTAGCCTGTGAGACCAAACACCTCCTCCGTATTAGCTGTGCCCCCGGTGCCGTTTCCGCACACCAACAGCGCAAAAAGAACACATTGAACTATGCGGTTAGCCTCCGCGAACCACGCTAACTACCAACCTTCTTACGAGCCAGAAATCCTGAAGCTTAAGCGGACTGTGTGGTCTCACAATCTAGACCGCCACAGTCGCGGTTAGACAAGGCTAACCACCCGGTTACATTTCCAGGGGTCTTCCTGACCCAGACCGCAGGAAGGTAGAATAGAAGCCAAAACTGGCTAACCTCCATCCCTAGCCGCCAGTCCGCGGTGGACTCTACGGTCTGTGTAGTCTGGCATATCAGACCGCCCACCTCCACTTCTGTCCCACTTCAATAATTTCAACAATATATAGTTCAACTAACAAATATGCATACTTTCAAAAAATCATAAACACATGTTATATATGGAATGTCCCACTCGTCAGTCATTGCTTCACGGTACCTCGATCATACTGGAAATACTAGAGGTAGTGGACATCTTTCCCGTATTTTCAAAAGAACAAAGTTGTTGTATGTCATTTACAGAACCAAAGTAGATGATCTTTCTAAAGGTCTGTGGCGCTGAATGCAACAAAATATATGTCAATGACTATTATCTTGAGTTATGAACAAATTGGAAGTAGTAACATGGTGTCACTACAAGACCCGTATCTTGCATGAACATTTGCTTATCAACCAGTGCAGGAGTAGCATAACAATATAGTGAACTCAATAAGTCTAACCTCCTTGTCATTCCAATTAAATATTATGTTGTATAAATCCTCATTTTGATTTAATGCTTGAAATAAAGAATGTCAGACTTGAATCCAATTTTGACTCATATTCATAACAACACTTATTACTCTATATTTGTAATGGCCATCACCTATCACGTCAAGGACATCAATAATATGTGTTGCATCATGTATGTCTTCATTTGTGATCGGATGCTCTCAAGCAAATTGTTTTTATGTGAATAACCCCTTGTGCAACTTAGTTGATAAAAAAACCTTTTGTGTAACTTTCTTCATATTTATCTTCAATGGTTTTATTTTTGTTCGTTGGTGGTCAAGCATCAAGATATGTTCACAATATGAAATTTTTTTATTTTGTTGATTTGTAACCATTCTCCATTTTTTTCAAATTTCATTTTCAACGTCCCCTTAACTCCCTTGGCATTTTAGTTTCTTGAGTTTGATTTAATGGTGGATTGAATATTCCACAAGCCTTTCTTTTTAGTTCTTTGCTTTGCAGATCACTACTTTTTGTATACCAATATTTGAGTTCTTCAATATCGTTATCAAGATCTTTTACTTTTGTATCTTCTTCTTTAACTGAGGCAATATATTTAGTTTCATGTAAAGATAAGTGTCTCCATTGCTTATGTACCATATCGAGAGTGGCATTGATATATGTACGATAACAACTCATGTGTGCATGGTAATCCAAAAACATATCTTACTTTATGCATGCATTTTCAAGTTCAAATTGACATGATTCTAAATAAAGCACTTCTTTCTTAATAACAAAGCTTTAAAGTAAAAACAGAAACATTACTAGCTAACTCGGTGTATAAAAAAATTTTATAACACGTGCAAGCATAATTAATCTTTCTCTGCCCAAACATCTTCTTAATCTATGCATGGTGTAAAATAAGTAACTGATCAAACACTTTTCATATATATTATAGTGTGATTACCAATATAAACGTCTAGAAATTTGTTTCCTTTGCTATGTCCACTCTCAACATGATTAGTAGACGTATTACCCAAATGCAAATATTTACCAATCAATGTTGAGGTAAAATATTTTTTGTGAGGCTCCAACCATGTTGTGGTAACATATGAAAGCACATTATGGTACTTGATTCTGTAAACATTTATCATTTGATTTAAAGTGCATGTCGAACTTATTTTCAATTCTAGTTTCAGCTACATATTGCCAAACTTCCCAAAAAATATCACAATCTTTTTCAATAGTGAAATTATTTTTGCATTGAGCCAAAACATTCCTACTTTTATATATTAGACATAATATATTTTTTTTTGCTTGAGGGAAAACAATCTTGATTGCGTACATTAATGATATCTCTCAATTAGTAACAAAATAATTTGGCAAAATATTCTCATTTAACATACTTTTAAAGCAAGGGCGAACCTAGGTGGCGGCACACCCAGACACGTGTCCGAGTCAGATTTTTGGGAAAAAAATATAGAATAGCGTAGCTGACACTTAGTCTGGTTAAAAATTTGTTTTTTCTTGTAAATGGCCTTAAAAAGCTAGCTTTCTTAAAATGTTTTTTGTCTCTGTTATCAGATTTGAAGAACTTAAAAAACTCTCTCTCGCATTACTTTTTGCTATTTGGATACAACTTTGCATATCTTTTTCTTGGTATTTATCATGTTCTTCTTGATTTATTTATAGAAGTTTCTTTCTCGTGTGACTTTGGTAGAACTTCCATTAAAATTTCTAGTGCTTGATGGGCGCTTAGACTTTTCTTTTGCAAGATACGACATAACCCAAGTTTTTTTTTTCTCCTACCTCTAAGGATGATGGGGGTTTCAAACCTCTGTCATTGACATTTAATAGTAGAATTGTAAATTATAATATTTTAAAAATCTTAAATTAAAATTTATTAAAAATCTTATTCTTTTACTGGCCTGACAAAAATCATGAATCCAACACTGTCTTAAAACAATCCAAAGTCCATCGGTAGCTTGCCTCTTTTTCATTTGACACTAAGGTAAAAAAAGCGGAGAAAAAATACTGATTTATCAATGTTACCCCCACAATGCAAAGCAATGATAATCGCCTAATCAGTATCAACTTGTCTTATATGGGCAATTAATCATGAAAGTCTCTGAGAACATATTGCATAAAAGAATAGAAGTCACACTACAACAAATTGCACTTATAGTAAGGACTTAAATCGTTATAATAAGTACCAAAAATCGTTACAAAAATTCTTTGGTAACGAAAAAACTTTATGTAACGGTCGTCCTCTAAACTCTCTAACTGATTAATGATAACATTGACTGCATTGAAACTGATATACTGTAATCAACAATACGCTTCAACAAAAATTGAATAGGAGTCCCCCTCTCCAATTCACCTTTAAGTATCTTCAATATTTTATTGTAAATTGTCCTCAAACTTGTGGTATTTGATGAATTAAATTTCTTTAGTGTCATTAATATTTTACGGAATTTTACGCTTGCATTGCACATATCTCAATGATATTTTGTCTGCAATTGTTTAATCTTCGGATATATGAATGCACTTCTAAATGAACCATCTCGTGATTATGAATCCCGCACATTACAACAAGTTTTCATTCATTTACTTCTTCACTAAGGCCTCTCAATGAAAATTTATAATCAAATTTCTTCGAACTTGATTTTCTTAGGTTTTGCTTAATGAAATTTTTGAAATTTTTGGAATTTCATATCTTTCACAACCAAAAGTAACTCTATATATATATTTTGTGAAAAATCATGTTGCCCTTGATGTGCACAACCACTGGGAAAATAAAGCAGGAAATGCTTAAAATCAAGAAAACAAGTTTGCAGCACCACACAGATCAAAACTAGGACATACACAGTGGCATACATGGTTGTAAAATTAATTTTTTGATGTTGGAAAGTGATGATTTTTACAAAGTGTGATGTGTAATATATTTTCCACACTTTCCAACAATTATCTCCAGTCATGGACTTCTGTTTGAAAGTGAATTGTATGAATTTGCATCAATCTGTTTTTCTACGAATCACGGTTTTCGTTCGAATTAGAATGTATGTTTTAGAGCAATTTTGCAGATGGCGGTAACCTTGAGACAACGATATATCAACATCCAAGCATTTGCAAATGTGTAATGGCCTTCCTGATTATCACTTTTACATTCTATATGGACGGTCCTGATGATTAGCAAACATGGGACTAAATACATTTGCATTTCTTCAATTACCAACTTACAGAGGGTAAAATATATTTCAAACTCATGGTATACTTGTATTTTCGATTAACATATTTTAGGGTCTATAAAAAGAAAATTAATACATTACAGATAATTATATTATCACGGATCATGTTAAAAATTGCATTAAGAATGTACAAAAAAAATTACAAAATCATCCCTCTGATTTTTAAAACATTACAACTACACCCCTTGCACTATCAGCTCATTACAAAGGGTAAAATAGGAATTAAAAACATTTAATTGCTGAAAAACAGACATTTCATTGGAAGGGGGGAATTGTTAACTTGGCAAACTCGCAGGGGAGGTCAATGTAATATCCATAGATGGAGGGAGGTGTCTGTAATTATGCAAATTTGCAGGGGAGGTCCTCATAACTTACCCTATATATACATATATCCCTATGTACACACACACACACACACACACATGTATCTATATAATAAATAAGAGGATGCAGACCACCGCCGGTGGTGGCCTTGCCCGCTCGCCGCCGGACAACCCCTGAAAGTGAGATCGAAGGGTCCAAAATTAATAATTCTGATCAAACCGCTGAAAGTGAATGGTTGGTGTGCTCCAAGATATGCATATTCTTTTATATAATAAAGATATATACATAAATTTCACTTTAATCTTTTTTCAACATATATTAAGCTTGGCGGCCCTTAAAATGATGATAACAAGTCTCAAACTTCTATCTATGCGTCTTGCCCATTCAATCCTTGCTAGGAAATTAAGCTCAAATTTGTCACAAAATATTGTCAAACATCTACATGTGGTTATTGAGAAATATTTCCATAAGTCAATAATTTTTGCTCTTTACTACTCCATTTAATCTACAAAGAAATGAAACAAAATTAATCCTAACAATGCAACAATTTAACCAAAAACAAACAAGCCTATAACATTAATGGACTAAACACTAAAATGCTAGATAAACCCTACCAATGAACATTAATATTTTTTCTCACATAAAACCCTATTTTTCCTAAGCAAAATCATATTATTTCCAAGCAAAAATATATAAAATCAAAGATACAAGAATGCATTAACCAAATCTCTATTTTCTTCCAACTAAGTTTACGGGAAAATAGGAGACTCACATTGGACAATAATAAGAGAAGTAGGAGACTCACATTGTGCCCAAAATGTCAAATTACAACAATAATTAAAAAAAATTTGGAGGCTTACAAGTTCATATGCGGACATGCCAAATCCGATAATAAATGCATAAGAATAAGGCTCTATTTGATTCGGCGTTTCTCTGCTCCGTTTTGGGCAAACGCCGCCGGAAGGCGGGTAAACAAATAAACCTCCGGCGGCGTTTGCTCCATTTCCAACCACCCGCCTTGAGAAACGCCCCCAAAAAGCTCCGTTTGGAGCAGCCACCTCCCCCCTCCGTTTCGAACACTCCGTTTCCACCCGCCGGATCGACCCGCCACCGCCGAACCAAACGAAGCCTAAGCTACACATCATCCTTCTCATCACATCCTCACAACGAGGAGATCGAGGGTCAATCATATAAACGACTAAGGCTCCATTTGGTTCGGCTGTGGTGGGTCGATCCGGCGGGTGGAAAAGAAGAGTTCGAACTGAAGGGGGGAGGTGGCTGCTCCAAACGGAGCCTTTTGGGGTGTTTCTCAAGGCGGGCGGGTGGAAACGGAGCAAATGCCGCCGGAGGTTCATTTGTTTACCCTCCTTCCGGCAGCGTTTGCCAAAAACGGAGCTGCGAAATGCTCAAACAAATAGAGTCTACGGCTCCGTTTGGGGGGGGGGGACTTGTTTTCACCGGACATGCGGTTACAACCGCATGAACCAAACCTTAATTATGATCCGGTTCATGCAGTCGTAATCGCTTGACCGGTTAAAATGAGTCACCCCAAACGGAACCTAAGGCTCCGTTTTGCATGGTGGTGGCGGTCATAAACGCATGAGTTAAAACATCATTTGTTAAGGATCATCTAACAAACATCATACGTTTGAACAGAAAAGTGGATGAAGTTCCTTCGGTGGGCGTTAGCTAATGACAATTTAACCTCCGTGTTCATGACCCCGGCCAGCTTTCCAATGGAGCCTAAGTGATACACTAATCCCTACCAAGAAAAATATCTAAATTAATTATGTGGAGAACATTCTCAACTTGCTAGCTAGCTAGCTAGCTCCTCACATAGATTAAGCTTCACAAAAATCCTAGCCTGACCTGATCGTATGCAGTACTCTTATCTACTGATTAATATAATCAGCTATATAGAAGAATTAATATTGTAACTTGTACGAAAACAAACATGATAAAGAGTACATACGGCCATTGGAGTTTTTTTAGGCTCCGTTTGGGGGGACTTATTTTCACCGGTCAAGTGGTTATAATGGCATGAAGCGTACCTTAATTAAGGTCTGGTTTATGCGATCGTAACCGCTTGATCGGTGAAATTAATCCCCCCCCCCATACGGAGCCTTAATGAGAAAATGTACAAATAAAAGTGCATGATAAATATTATGTTGAGGTATATTGAAATAGACGTGACAGGCGCTTATTAGGTTGCGGTTAGGATCCGATAGGAGTCCAACAACCCGTAGTCGGGTTTTTAGGGTTTGCCTATAAATACCCATGCTAGGGGCAACGAGTTGGTTGTTCCAAACTTGACGGTCATGTTGATGCTTCGAGCGCTTCCAACATTCTCGAAGTTTTTTCATTTGCCCTAGCCCCGCTCATGTTGCCGTCTCTCTCGCTCCTTCGCGATTTTCTTGGATCGTGGTCGTCGCCGTTCCTGTAGCAGAAGATCGAAAAGGCCGCCGCTTGCTATCGGGAGGAAAAAGATCTAGCCGCTCTCTTGTGCGTAACGTTTCTCTCCCGCCGCTCTCCCTATTTCGCGATTTTCTGCATTGTCATCGCCGCCCGGAGATAGATCGCAAAGTAACGCCGCCTTGATCGGTCGCTGCTTTCGTCGATCGGGAAAAGGGAGAAACTGCAACTGCTCGCGATCCTCCCCAGCCCTCACCGCTGCCGATCGAGCTTTCTCCCTCTCGTCCGCTTCCTCGTTCGCGATCTAGGGCAACGTCCCTGCCGCTAGGATGCGAGGTTGAAGGCGAACATCGCTCGGGATTTCTTCACATCATTTATGCATCACTGCTCATAGGATCGGCGACTTCGTTGTTTTCTATCGCTCATGTGCATTGTGCCGATCACAGTGAGAAAGCCGCCATCCCCTGCAGATCGCGCCGCCGCTTAGGAATTTTTTTCTCGTGGAAACAGTCGGTCGCCGCTGGATTGAAAAAAAAAACCCCCCGCCGCCTGCAAGGTATTGGTGTCTGCGCTACTCTGTTTTCTGGAGAAGATAAGCCAGGCGTTTTCTTCAAGATTAAAACTTGGAAGTATAAATCTTGGTGAATCGAAACCTTGCTGCAGTGGATCATTCTCTAGGCTCAAGATCCCTATTGCCAGTTGTTTTTCATTCAGAGAAATCGTGATCCATCCAAATCACCGACTCCTTCATCTGAAGAATTCATCTCTACGTTTGATCAAGAATCAAGAGTGGGATGTTCCCACACATTTCCTGGATCAGGGAAATCACTCGAGATCAAGAGTCTCTCCTGAAAATTTTCAATTTTCAACATATCAAAAAGGGGGTTGACACTACTGCAGATTCTTGAACGAGATCCGATCTGTGCAGCAGAATCTCGTACATGCATTTAGCTTTGTTGTGAAATTCTACAGATCAAGATCTAGTGTTTGGCGACTGTGCTCAGCCAAGAGGAGGAGTAATTTTTCTGGATTGGATCTGAAGACTATCGTCGCGTCGCTCAGGTGATTTCTTTCTTGTTTTACTGCTCTTGTTTAGATTGCTAGTGGCACTCCAAGTTTCTTGTTAGGAACCCACAATATCGAAATTGAGCAATCTCACATCTCCTGTGCCGATGATAAAACTGGAAAAATTCTCCAACTCTGAGTTTAGCGCCTGGAAGCCGAACACGCAATTTGGCATGAAATACCTGAACATCTTCTACACAGTGCAGACCGACTTCGAATCTTTTAAAGGAGTAGAAAATGAAGATCAGTGGGTCAATGACGAAGACTTCTGCCGTGATTATATCCTGAATTGTCTCTCCAACAGGCTGGCAGAAACGTACAGCAAGCTGAAAACTGCAAAGGAGATCTGGGAAGACTTGGAGGAGCAGTTCAAAGAAGAGGAGAACATGTACAAGACGCATCTGGTGGACAAATTCATGGCTTTCACCTTCACTGAGGAAAGGGAAATCCTTCCACAGGTAGCTGATTTTGAAAATCTGGTGGACAAGCTGAAAAGTGAGAACATACCTCTGCCAGATGCTTTCGTTGCAGGAGCGATAATTTTTAAATTACCCTCGGCATGGTATTCTTTCAAGACTGAAATGTATCAAAAGAAGACACAGGTGAGCCTGAAAGACCTCAAACGCTTCATATGCATTGAGGATGAAAATCGGACTAGGCACGCCTTAGAGACGGTTAGCAAGCAGACAATTGCTGCTAACATGCTCACGTATCCTTAGCGCAAGCCTAAACCTGGAAAGAACAGACCACCGACCAGTGCACCCGTAGTTGCTGCCACCAGCAAAAAGATCAAAAAGTTCAAAGACAAGTGCTACAACTGCAACAAGTGGGGTCATTGCGCTTCCGAGTGCAAGCAGCCCAAACGGGGCGAATCCAGCACACACAGGACTGATAATAAAGCTAATATGGTTTATCAGATTGCGCCTACCGACTTTATTGCAATGGTTGGAAAGGGGAAGGCCAGTTCAGAGTGGTGGCTCGATTCAAGTGTTACTTGCTATGTCTGCAACAACTCTGCGCTTCTAGAGGATGCCAAAGATGTTAAAGAAACTATAACTGATGCAAATGGCGTTGTAGCTGATGTTTTGAGGGTGGGGAATCCTACTCTGACGCTCTCTTCAGGTACGCGTTTACTTTTAAAGAATGTTAAATTTATACCCTCGTTAGCTGCTAATTTAATTTCTATTAGTCTGTTATACGATGCGGGTATGTCGTTTAACATTAGTGGTGGTCGAGTAACCCTTATGGTTCACTCGCATTATTTTGGCTGTGCTTATGTAGTTAATGGAATATATAGGCTGAGTCTAGAAAACGAGGTAGTCAATCAGGTTAGTTCAAATTTGATAGATCATAAGACTTTACATGTAAGACTAGGACATGTGAACTATAGGAAACTACCTCTACTAGCTAGAACTCACAACATTCCCTTAAACACAACCATTAAGTTTGACAAATGTGAAATTTGTGCTCAGACAAAGATCACTAGAACACCTTTTGGTCAGTTTTCTAGGAGCACACAATTGCTAGAGTTAATACATTCTGATATTTGTGACTACAAAAGTTTTGTCACTCGAGTAGGTCAGAAGAATATGATAATATTTATCGACGATTACTCTAAATTCAGTCACATTTACCTACTTAAATCCAAAGATGAAGCCTTTGAAAATTTTCGTATTTTCAAAAATAGGGTTGAAAATCAACTAGACATGAAAATTAAAAGGCTAAGGAGTGATAGAGGAGGCGAATACGTCTCGGGAGGAGTTCAGAGATTTTATTGCCAGCAATGGCATAATTCCTGATACGACTGCTCTATATCACCACAATCCAACGGTATCGCTGAGCGGAAAAATAGGAGTTTAATAGAAATGTTGAACTCTATGTTGTTGACTGCTGGCATGCCTGCGGCCTACTGGGGTGAAGCCGTCCTCACGTCAAATCACATTCTTAATAAAGTATCTCATGCAAAGTTGACTAAAACACTGTATGAGCTTTGGTTTAAGAGACCTCATAGATTTGACAATCTTAAGACCTGAGGTTGTATCGCTTATATTAGGATACCAGACTCTAGAAGAGCAAAGATTGGATCTAGGACGAACACCTGCGTCTATCTAGGATGTGCAGAGGACAGTGCTGCAGACAGATTTCTAGATCTCTCAACTAATACTGTCATAGAATCTAGAGATGCAGTTTTCTTTGAGGATAAGTTCCTTAAGGATAAAAACCTGACGCTTCCTGGTCTGCCAGCCACTTCTAATGAGCCCATTGTTGAACTATAAATGAGAAACCCTGACACTAAGCCTATAGACACTAGTGGTCTAGCATCTAAAAGGTTATCTAATAGAGAACAAGTGTCTAAAAGCTTCGGTATAGACTTTGTGACTTACCAAGTTGAAGCTGATCCATCGACTTATAAGGAGGCGATGCGATCTAGGGATTCTCTGTTATGGAAAGAAGCCATAGATGATGAGATGAACTCTCTCCTGCAAAACCACACTTGGACTTTGGTCGACTTGCCCAAAGGGGCTAGAACCATTGGAAGAAAGTGGGTTTTGAAGAAGAAGCTTAATCCTGATGGGAGTATCGCTAAATACAAAGCACGTCTAGTTGCCAAGGGCTACACTCGAGTGAGTGGTATAGACTACTTTGATATATACTCACTCGTTTGTCACATTGCAACAATTAGGATACTTCTCGCATTAGCATCTATTGAACATTTTGTTGTTCATCGGATAGATGTCAAGACTGCATTTCTTAATGGAGATCTGACTGAGGAGATCTATATGCACCAACCTGAAGGGTTTGTTGTAGAAGGTCTAGAGAATAAGGTCTGTAAATTGATTAAGTCACTATACAGATTGAAGCAAGCACCAAAATTGTGGCATGAGAAATTTGACACTTGTGTTAAAGACTTGGGCCTTAAGTCTAGTCTACCAGATAAATGTCTGTATGTAAGAACAAGTTCAGATAAAGTCGCAATTATATGCTTGTATGTTGATAACATGCTAATTCTGGGCACTGATCAGTCTGAGGTGGAAGACGTGAAAGTTGCCCTAACAGCAAAATTTAGCATGATAGACTTGGGAGTGGTGAAGACCATCCTAGGTATGGAAGTTAACTTCACTGAAAATGGTATTACCCTAAGTCAGAGTCACTACGTTAGAATCTACTAGAAAAGTGGGGTTACGTTAGTAGCAAAAAGGCTGAGACTCCATACGACTATAACTATAGACTGAAACTGAATGAAGGTTCACTTATTAGACAGTTGGATTACTCCAAACTCATAGGCAGTCTCATGTATGCTACAACCTGCACTAGACCTGACATAGCCTTTACGGTCGGCATGTTGAGTAGATTCACGAGTAACCTTGGGAAGGATCACTAGGACGCCTTGAACCGGCTAATGAGATACTTAAAGTATACTAAGAAGTACAGTTTATGTTACAGTGGACATCCTCTGTGCTTGAGGGGTATTCTGACGCCTCTTGGTGCTCAGAAATTGCTGATAGTAGATCCACTAGTGGTTTTATATATGTTTACCCTAGGTGGAGCAGCAGTAGCTTGGAAATCAAAGAGGCAGACGTGCATTGCACTATCCTCTATGAAATCGGAACCCTATGCTCTCGCTTCAGCTGGAGAAGAGACAGAGTGGATAAGAGACCTGATAATGGACATTCCAATGACGAGTCTGAAAATGCACTATATTTCATTATATTGTGACAATTAAGCCACAAAAACCATTGCTACAAATATGTTGTTCAATGGAAAGCGAAGGCAACTTAGGATGAAACATGCCTGGTTGACCTATCTCACCAGTCAGGGGATAATCTCCCTTTTGGATGTGAGATCAAAAGATAATGTAGCAAATGTCCTTACCAAGGGCTTAAGTAAGGTTCTAATAACTAAAACATCGGGGGAGATGAGATTAAAGTCCATTTAGGAGGACTTAATACCTTGCTTATGTTTTAAATTTTAGAACTGTAGTCTGCCTACATTCAAGCATCTAGAGTTGAGTATACTGAAGTATTTCAGATGCTATCTGATGAAAGCTAGAGATGATTAGTTGCCAGTCATTCCAAATTTGATGACTTACGCAATTATTTTATTCAAAGGCTGAATCGGGTATCATTCCAAAAAGGAATACTGAAGTTGCTGATGTGAGTCCTGATATTATGATTATTAATTATATCATTCCAAATTTGATAATATGATGGTCACAACATGTTGTATCATTCCAAATTTGATGATATAACACAATTGTGAAATGTTGAATAATAATCTTAATAATCGATGGAACATAGTTTGATTTTATGAAATCAATTTTCTAATTTTGTGTAAATTAGATAGAGATGCTGACATGTGATTCTTTCTTCCTGCTTGGAGTATTACGTTCTTTTACTGCTAGAACTAATAACTTTAAATTTGATTAGCAAATGTTAGAATTCATATAGATTTGTCTCATGACATTCTTATTGTGTTTGTTTGCAGATCACATGGAAACTAGAGGAGAGAAAGTTGATTTCGACCCAGATGAAGATGATCTATTGTTTGCATAGATCAATTTTCAGTTTTTGAGTTTTCTTTCAGATTTTCTATTGCTATGTTTGGGACTATGTGTTTGAGTTTAGCATTTTGTTATCTAAAACTCATATTTATGGTTTTCTGAAAAAAAAAACTCATTTTCTGGTCGTTATTAACTATTGTTTAAGTAACTTGTAATGTTCTAACACCTATTTACAATATAGGAGGAGATTGTTGAGGTATATTGAAATAGGCGTGACAGGTGCTTATTAGGTTGCGGTTAGGATCCGATAGGAGTCCAACAACCCGTAGTCGGGTTTCTAGGGTTTGCCTATAAATACTCATGCTAGAGGCAACGAGTAGATCGTTCCAAATTTGATGGTCACGCGGATACTTCGAGCGCTTCCAACATATTAAGCATCATGAGTAATCAACAAACTACTATATAAGTAAACCAAGACTAACATTATGGTGAGAATTATGTTAAGTCCCTCGAAACATCATGAGTGGTGTTCAAGGTGGAACCCCTCTCCGTTGCACCTAGTTGGGTACGTTTTATAGGCAAATCTTAGGGTTAGAATGGATATCGAAAATTCCGGTATGCAAAACAATCTCGTTAAACCTCCAAACCCGATATATATTCAAATATGTATTAACAAATTGGACTCATGACCAGCATCCATGCATGTCATGAGGCCTCAACTTAGCTAATCGGAGCTTCTTCTTGTAGATATGCCTGAAAAACAAAGCCTCCTCAAGACTGCTTATTATTTTGTAAAAAATAAAAATAAAAACTTAAACCTTTGGAGTCAACTACTTTGATCTCTCTAATAAATAGTCACACTGTTTATCACGTTCTTTTTAAAAAAAAGAGCAAATTTGATGACGTGGTTTTGTAGTATTAAAAATATGCCAAGAGATATTATTTGACGATAGTTAACTGCATTCCGATTTTGTCTGTTCACATCATATTGTTAATTGCAATCCGAAAATATAACCGCTCTGATTTTTTATTTGCCGCACCTCGAAATTGTTACCTTCCCACTATCCATATAAAAAAATCCCCGTCCATCCCTCTCTCTCTCCCCGACTTTGCATATAAAAAAAGTTTCATGACGAAAATACACTCTCTCCCC
Organism: Platanthera guangdongensis; assembly: GCA_039583875.1. Lineage (NCBI taxonomy): Eukaryota > Viridiplantae > Streptophyta > Magnoliopsida > Asparagales > Orchidaceae > Platanthera > Platanthera guangdongensis. The sequence continues at coordinate 7,257,568 of CM077158.1, forward strand.
CTGTTCTTCCAAATTCACGATTAATTTCATTTTTACGATTTTCATTTATTTATGAAATAAACAGTACTCTGAAAACCAAGCATAAGTACTTATGTTTACATAAAGATTAATCTAATGAGTACTGAGAATGAAACTCTAGAATTAAATTTTTAGAACTTAGTACTTCTATATATGAAAGATCTGCAAATGGAGGCCAAATTTAAGTTGCGTTTGGCGCGGCTTATCGTAACATATTTGCTCCAGTGAGATTGGACAAAAATGTCATTGTCATAGGATGTATGTTTGGTATGACAAATGTTACAAAAAAAAAAATACTTTGAGCCATAAGATTTTTGTATGCCAATGACATTTTTGTCCAACCTCACCGGAGCAAATAAGTTGCGATAAGCCACGCCAAACGGAATCTTATTTTCAACAAATTAATACCAGTTATATGTCCATTAATTAAAATTAACCCAACCCCCCCCCCCCCCCCCCCCCCCCCCGAAATGGGAAGGAATATTTATGGCTGATTAACCGGCGTTGACGTGAATGCCGACATTGAGGATTAAGATGGAAATAAAGGCGAAGTACATAATGGAGTGGGCGAAGATGGAGATGTCGTTGGTTTGCATGTTGGTAAACTTGGAGAGCCGACTCTGGCTACGGATTTGAACGTGATTAGTCCAGGAGTGAGGAGGGAGAATAACACCACAGCCACGAACACTGGTCCCCGAATTCGTCATCGCCTCCGCCATGCATCGGAGGAGAGAGTGAGAGATAGAAGAGGGTGGTGGACTGAAAAGGGATTGAATCGGTGACTAGAAGATAGAGACACTTGAGGGATTGAATTTTAGGATGGCGATTAAAGTTTTTGAAAAAAGTTTTTTTAAGGCAAATTGGAGCGCGAATAGCCATATGAGAGGTGCGGCTAACAATCACCTATTATTTTTAATCGCTATTTAAATAATTAATGACTTGCATTATGATATAATTTTGAATACTTTTAAAAAGATAAGAAAATCATTAAATTTTTTTATTAATTTTAAATTAATAAACTAGCTCACAGATCACGACGTTCCTTTGTTGTCGGAGGTGATAAAATTTGGGCGCTGATATTTGTACACCATAAATGACTATTCACACACCATTATTCTTAATAAAACTCCTATTTTTTAACTCTAAAATCTGATATTTGTACCGCATTTCCAGCCCTCATCTCACGTCTTTCTCTTCGATGCCCTAAGAAGCCGTAGGCCCGCGGCTCTTCCGCTCGGTGTTTCCTCCGCCTGGGGTTGCCTTCGGCTGCCATGCAGTTCGCCGGTTTCCTCTAATCCAGTTGCCCTTCCAAACAGAGCCGAGAACTTCAAAAAGATCTTGCTTCTGCCCCGGCTATGTAGTATCGTCGGCTCTTAACGGCGGCGACGGAATTCATTCTCTCTAGCAATCGTCGTGCCCATGCCAACCCTCCTCTGGACCCGGCTGAGCTCGGGGTATCAGCGGTCTTGAAGCCCTACCAAATTGAGGGCGTCTCCTGGCTCATCCGCCGATTCCAGCTTGGCGTCAATTTCTTACTTGGTAGCAATCCACATCTCTTCTCTTCATCTTCCCTCAACTTCCTGATTTGCTATCCATATCCTCATTTAGAAGCGGGTCTCTTTTACTTGCAGGAGACGAGGTTGGTTTACAGCAATTCTAGCTGTTGATATGCTTCTTTCCTCTTTCTCAGATCGTTTTTGTGTTTGAATGAATAATGGAATGCTTTCTTATTTTCGGGTTGCATACTGCTGTTTGACAAATTGTGGTACAAATAGTCTATCGGGGTATAAATATAATTTTAAGGTGTACAAATATCTATGAGCTATAAATAGTTATTTATGATGTACAAATATCAGCACCCTAAAATTTTCTTACATATATCATATATGATGATGAAGTACGTACTTTAACAAATTGTTGTTGCACATCCATCTCCACACAATTTCAGCCTACCAGTGTCATCTTACATTGAAAAATAGTTTAAAAATTATTAATATTTAAGTTGATTTTAAAATAATAATAATAATAACAATGGTGATGATAGAAGAATTAGATCAACTTAATTAATTTGTTGGCCTCACTGCTAAAAATGTGGGGCATAAAAGAGCGCACAGGAAGAGATGGAGATGATCGTGGTTTGAGGGTAGAAGAGACACTGATCCCGGTTTCAATCGCAAGAAGGAATAGTTTTTCTTCTCATTTATGTGACAAACGAAAAAAGCATCTTTGTTTGATGGACAAGAAGACCAAAGGTTTGAGAGTAGTTCTAAATCTCAACTTGATGGTGTGTGTGTGATGATAATCATGGAAATTTGTCAAGAGCTTTGATATATTTAGTTTACTTTATTTCTCATTTGTATGCATCTTTGATGCTCGCATTTTTTTCATTCTTTATAGCCAAGTGTAGTCGTGCCCATAAAGCCTGATCGGGCCGGCCTGGTACCTGGCCCGATGGGCCCGGACTTTAGTCAACCTGGTCGTGGTCGGGTTTACATTTAAACGGGTTTGGGCTGGGCTCTGGCGGTAGCCCCAAGAAGGGACCGGATCTCGGGGGAGGAACTAGGATTTTCGCTAAGCTCGGGCACATATATTTATAAATTATAAATAAATTGTGAAAATATTTTGCCATTTATAATGAAGTCAAAATTATAATGAAGTCGAAATTATAAACTTCCAAAAATTTATAAATAAAGAGTAGCATATGCAAAAATACATAAAATTATAATATCTTGTTTGTAAGCATTGACATAGAAAAACTCCAAAATTCTAAAAACTTGCTGACAAGTTTGTGAAATATAAAAAATATGTATGCGCCTGCAAAAATAAGCAAAAAATGACATTAACTAGAATTAAAAGATTACATTATTCAAAAGAGTGAATAAAACTTTTAAAATAAAAGTAAGATTTTTATACCATTCAACAAGACACTTTTTGTGGACACATATTCTGAAATTGTGTAATGAGAGTCTCATTACTAACAGTATCAGCAACATATTTGTCAATATAAACTATCATATAGTCATTCATCCATTCATCTCTCATTATATTCCGTAAACGATTCTTTATAATTTTCATGGCAAAGAGCATTCTTTCAACACCGGCATTCTCAATCGATAGAAGACATGTCAATTTCAAAAGCTTGAAGACCAATTGATAGTGATTCTGTTTTTTCAACTCTACTAATGTTTGTAGAAGTCCATTAATTCCTTTACAATTAGATAGTGTGTCGGTTGACAAACCGCATGTCCTTGATGTATATATCAAGCTGTCCTTTCAGTATTTGTAATTCAAGTGGTGTAAAATCTAGTTGATATAATTGTGCAAGACGAATCAACTTTTGTTTATCAAATGAAGCAAATTGATCACATGGGTCAAGACAAGAAACACATAGAAGCAGTTCAGTATTCATTTCATTAAATCGGTCATTTAACTCGTTCAATATCCAATCGAGTACTGTATTGAAGATTTCAACACGAAAATGATAATAATATTTTTCATCCATACCTAAAGAAAGGATCGCAGAAGATGACAGAAGAAATGCATACCTCTTCAATTTGGTTAATGGGTTGATTATTGATGACTAAGCTTTGCTCAGCTGCTCCCCTACTCTCTATAAAACAATCCCTAAAAGGCTAAAAATACAAAACACACCTTCATACCAAAAATCAGAAAACGAAAAAAAAACAAATTCATACCATACTTGAATCGCTGAACGAAGGCACGAAGCAATAGAAGAAACTCAGGAAGAGCAGCAGGAGTCAGCGAATCGCCCAAACACCACCAGAAATCAAAAGGAGAAACAGGAATCGGGAATCGGAAGGAGTGATATATGGAAATTGGAATAAGGAATGCCCTCGTTGGCCCTTCGCCAATCGCCACAATCGTCGCCTTCCTCAGTATCGTCATCGACACCGTCAGGTGCCAAAAATTGGAAGGAGAACCGCAAATTGAAAATGACCTAGGTGCTAATACGCGAAAAACACGGTCGGGCACGTGCCCGACCGTGTCTTAGGTGGGTCCGCCCGTGCCTAATCCGGCCCCCATGGTCGAGCCGGGCTTTTGTTTATTTTTTTTAATTATTGATTAAAAATATTTATACGTATTGAATTAAAAAATATATACATCTTTATACTATAAGGAAACCCCTAATGAGGGGGTGGTGTAACTTTTAATTCCAAAAATGCCCTCATAAAATCGCATTTGGTGGGTTAATTGGAGGGTATTTTGGACTTTTGTCCGGATTATGGCTTTAATTTAAGGTTCATGCACTGTTCGCCCAACTCCAAAATCCTGATACCCCTGTTTTCTTCTTCTTCTGCGCAGGGAGAGGGCTGCTGTTCGCCGCGATTTCTTCTGCTGCCGCTCGCGTGCTTCTTCCCCTGCGGCTATCCCTCCTCCCGCGACTCCAGTGCTTCTTCTCTCGCTGCGGCATACTCCTCACGATGTCCCGGAGTTCCGTCGCGGTTTCTCCTCTCAACCCCGATAGAAGCCCTGGCCAGCGGGTATCGTGATCTCTCCTCCTCCCACGACTTCACAGCACCAATATCATCGCACGCCTCCGCCGCGGTTACAGCGACAAGCCACGAGATTGGCGATGGAGCTCTTCCAGATCCCCTTCTTCCTGGTTTCTCTCGCCGTTTTCTTATCCGCTCCTAATGTCGCTCCGGCAAGAGAAGGTCAGCAATTACCTACTCGATTCGTCCACGATGCAAGGCAGTTCGTAATGGATCATTTTTTCCTAAGTTTCCACTAGCTTCAATCCTGGGAAATACCCTTTGGATATTTGATTCATACTATCGAATCACCCCGCATTTGCAGATAATTATTTGTTTTTAGGGTTTGTTGGTTTCCCCAAAATACTTTTTGATGTTCTAATTACCTCATCTAAGTACTTCTCATCCGAGCAGCCGTTGCTATTAATGACAAACAATAGGGAATATACAATGGTGTTGTGCTATCAAAAAATGCGAGGTTAAACTGGAGCGGAAAGCTTTAAAAGGCTCTCTACCGGGAGGGAGGGTGTTTTTCCTGCTACATTGTATGTCTGTTGAAATTATTACCAAGTAAATGTTTTAGGCCCAATGAACTATTTGGAGAATGTACACACGAAAGTGTGGAGAAAATCCTGAATTATGTATAAAATCTAAGATCAGGGAATGTATGTGAACATGGACTTACTGGTACAGAAGTTACTGAATCTTTATACTATAAGGAAACCCCTAATGAGGAGGTGTTTTTCCTCTATCTTAAACTGCGGCGAAACTGAGAAATGCAAAACTTTTAGTAAATCATTGACTAAAGGTAAGTGTGGTTCTTTGAATCCATATGTATATAGGAGTTAGTATTTCGTATGAATGTTTTTCCTTTGTAAACTGGTAATGGCGTGGGCTATTTGCGATTGATTTTGATAACTCACACTTTGGTCTTTAAGCTCCCCTGTAGAAAATAGACAAAAAACAATAAGTGTGATCTATTTTGGTACAACAGAGAAATTGCGTTGTAATATATTTTGGTTGCATAATTTGCTTTAGATTTTTTTTTCATTACTTTCTTCTTTACATATCTACTTCATGCACTCTGTATGAGGATTTTTCTGTGTTTTCATTTTCAGCCTTCTCATTCAAACATGGATATACAGTTATTGTCAACTCTCATTTTCTTATTTGCTCTACAATACCAGACATTTAAGCCTTCTCATTCAAAAATGTACATATTCTTTTAAATTTGTGAGATTTAAAGACAATAAAGTTATTAACTCCTTTCTTCAAAATTTTTACGTGACAGTTCTCACTTTACTATGTCGCCTGTCAAAGTTCTAAGAAGAAATACCAGGTTCTATTCTGATATGTTTGTATAATGATTTAGAAGATATCAGCAGCCCTAAATATTGCTCTGATACATTACTTTTTAACTCTTATATGTTTTTTTTTTGGTATTCATAAAAAATCTGTAATTACACATTAACATTTTTGAGTTATCAGCACCTTGCAGATAATCACCACCCCCGAAGAACGTCTCTGCCCCCGACGAACGTCGCCGCCCACAACGAATGTCGTCCAACAGGAAAGTAGGGATTGATTTTTTCGCGTGGAACTTTTGTTTGGGATTTAGCTTTTCAAACGAGTGTCGCAACCACGACGAATGTCGCCACCACGACGAATGTCGCCCCCATGACGAATGTCGCCCCAACGACGAATGTCGACCCCACGACGAATCTCTATCCCACGACGAATGACGCCCCCACGACGAATGCCGCCCCCACGACGAATGCCGCCCCCACGACGAATGCCTCCCCCACGACGAATGCCGCCCCCACGACGAATGTCGCCCCCACGACGAATGTCGCCCCCACGACGAATGTCGCCCCCACGACGAATGCCGCCCCCACGACGAATGTCGCCCCCCTCGACAAATGTCGTATCCACGACAAATGTTGTCTGAACGGGATACTTTTGGTTGGGATTTACCTTTTCAGACGAATATTGCCCCCACGACGAATGTTGCCCCCACTGAATGTAGCCCCCACGCCGAATGTCTCCCCCACGACGTATGTCGCCCCCCACGACGAATGTCGCACCCACGACGAATGTCGCCCCCACGACAATTGTCGTGTCCACGACGAATGTTTCCCCCTCGACAAATGTCGCACTCACGACGAATGTCGCCCCCTCGACAAATGTCGCATCCACGACAAATGTTGCCCCCTCGACAAATGTCGCACCCATGACAAATGTTGCCCCCTCGACAAATGTCGCACCCACGACGAATGTCGCCCCCTCGACAAATGTCGCACCCGCGACGAATGTCGCCCCCTCGACAAATGTCGCCCCCACGACGAATGTAGCACCCACGACAAATGTCGCCCCCTCGATGAATATCGCACCCACGACGAATGTCGCCCCCTCGACAAATGTCGCACGCACGACGAATGTTGCCCGCACGGGGTCCCCGTGCACGACTGCTTGTTACAAACTATAGTTACAGGATATTGAAAAATAAATTATCATGCATAATGAAAATGAATTTTTATTAATATTAAACAAAAATAAATTATACTTTTACAATTTACATTAATTGGAAGAAACGAATTTATTATTATTGTTAGTCTTAAATAAAAAAAATACAAAATTTATTAATTCAACAAAATACATATTTTATCGGGTGTGAGTGTGTGACGAATGTGAGACGCGATTAATCATCACTTAAATTTATTGTGTTCATCTCGTCTTTTATCTCTTCTGAGTTATCCTCTAGCGCTGCAATATGATACTTCCTCTTCATAGCATCCAAATAGCTCTTGTAGTTCTTCGTTGAGCCGGTTCAACTGCTCGCTCAAAACCCTATCATTAAGAGAAAAAGGCGAAGTACAAAATTACTGTACTAACTTGGATTGTTAGTAAATCATAGGTCATATAAGCCAAAATAAGATAAGTATTAGTTTTATCTTTCCACATTTTAAGAGATCGAAGCTTTTAATCTCCATTATATTTATAAATTTGCGGAATTGTGTTTTATCGTACAATCTTAATTCGGGCCCCCAATGGCTCTTATAAGAGGCATTGGGCTCTCTCCTAGGTCGGGTTCTCGCCTAGGTCTGGGCCAGGCTTTTCCTAAGCCTGGGCCAGGACCAGCCCAAAATTCGGTTTTTGCCCGGCCGGGCAATTACTCTATATCGGGGCCCTATAAGGGCCCCGAGCTCGGCCTAGGCCCAGGCCGATTTTCCCGAGCCGGGCCTAGACGGTCTTTTTCTAGGCCGGGCTCGAACCGGCCCACTAGGCCCGTTTTTTTGGACACGACTAGTCGAGTGTATACTTTTGATATTCTCATCGTATGTCTGTTCTTACGAAAAAAAGTTCTATGTGGGTGTGAATTTCCTAATAAATGTTAAAAATAAATAACATATATATATTTAGTTTGAGTTGACAAAATTGAATATTGGATCCAAATCGAGAAATTGTATGTGATGGTAAAGTTCCCTCTCTATGTATGGATTGTCATCATTGAAACTAACGATTATTACATGAGACTTCCCCGTGATCTCAAACCTTGTGGCTGGTGCATATATACAGTCTATTGAAGATTGTCATTGAGAAAGACATTTTTGATATTCAATTGATGAAGGGGTCATTGTCGGTGCACAGCAAGAGAGATCAGAACCCGCACATTACTTAGTTTTGCCACCAAAGAGAATGTTTCGTCATAATCGAGATCATGTTGCTGAGTTAAGCCCGAGGCCACCAAATGGGCTTTGAGACGAGCAACTGTTCCATTAGGAGCATGTTTGATTGTAAAGACCCATTTGCAGTTAACATAAGACTGATCAGGAGGGAGAGAAACAAGGTCCCAAGTCTGGTTAGCACAGAGAGCAGTCATCTCGTCTTCCATGGTCACATGCTAGCCCGGATGTTATAAAGCATCCTGCAAGGAGTTAGGAATAGAAATACTGGAGAGAGAGAGAGAGAGAGTAAAAGTGCGAAGAGGTTGAGAGAGGCAATGTAAGGATACATAGTTTCTCATGGGATGAACCGTAGAGAGTGGTTCTTGATCGTCAATGAGCAGAAGATCATCCATAGTAGGGGGCTACTGTCGGGCTGTAATCCTGGACGAGCGGCGAGTGTAGACACGGGTAGGTGGAGGAGGAGGGAGAGGTGGTGAAGATGGTACTGGAGGAGCAGAAGAAGTGGGAGACAGAGATGTAACGGGGGCAACGAGACGAGGTATAGTGGTCTGAGGTGATAGAGTGGAGGTGTGGAGAAGAAGCTTTCATCTTCAGCAAAGGTAACATCCGCGGAGACGAGCACCTTGTTGATTGTGGGAGAGTAGCAAACATGCCTTTTTGGGTACGAGAGTAGCCTACAAATACACATTTGGTGGCGCGGGCGGCAAGTTTGTCACTTGGTGGTCCGAGAGAGTGAATATAACATACACATCCAAATGTTTGAGGCGTGAGAGAAAAAGGGGACTTTGAAGGAAACAGGAGACTGAATGGAGAAGCAAAGTTGAGAACGGAGGAGGGCATACGATTAATGAGATAGCAAGCAGTAGAGACAACAAAGTTCCAATATTCAGCGGGAACCTGCATTTGAAGCATGAGTGACCGAGTGACATCAAAGAGATGACAATTCTTCCGCTCGGCCACACCATTCTGCTGGGGTGTGTACGCACACAAAGTTTGATGAATTATCCCAAAGTCGGTGCATAAGTTGGAGAAGCTGCGACTAGTGAATTCACAATCATTATCAGTGCAAAGCGTTTGTACAGTAGTAGAAAATTGCGTTTGTATTTCAATAATAAACGCACGAAAAACATAAGGTAGCTCAGTACAATCATGAAGTAAATAAAACCATGTGAGGCATGATAGTCATCAATAAAAGTTACAAAGTAGCGATAACCAAAAAGACTGGGTAGTTTATAAAGACCCCAGATATCAGAATGAACTAAAGAAAATAGAGTACTACCCCGGTTCCATGCAGGAGAGAAAGAAATACAATGTTGCTTGCCAAAGATACATGACTCAAGTTAGAACCCGCCAACCCATTAGTTCATCTCAAAACCCAGGTGTTGAGATGAAGGGTGGCGGGGTACATGAACACAAAGTGGAGAAGTCTGCGGGCGATGTGGGATTAACCCCAACCACAGGACCGCGGGGATATTCCGCCACACAAGGGGGCCCACCGGGGTCAACACCCAGACCTGGAACGCGATGGGGAAAGCCCAAACATGCGGTCCCACACACACGTGACCTGCTGGCAAATATAATCTCAACACACCCCCGCAGCAGGACAACCTGCTTTGATACCAAGTTAGAACCCGCCAACCCATTAGTTCATCTCAAAACCCAGGTGTTGAGATGAAGGGTGGCGGGGTACATGAACACAAAGTGGAGAAGTCTGCGGGCGATGTGGGATTAACCCCAACCACAGGACCGCGGGGATATTCCGCCACACAAGGGGGCCCACCGGGGTCAACACCCAGACCTGGAACGCGATGGGGAAAGCCCAAACATGCGGTCCCACACACACGTGACCTGCTGGCAAATATAATCTCAACAACTCACAAGAAAATTCCTGTAACGAGACATCGGGAAGAGCCTTCTTGAGAATCTGAAGAGGAGCATGACCAAGACGACGATGCTAGTTGACGGAGGGAACGGCAGGGAGCTAGTGAAGTGGGAAGAGCGTCCAGGAGATAAAGCCCATTTGACAGCCGTCATCTACCAATGATAGTCCGTGTTCGACGATCCTGCATGACAAAATAAGAGGGAGAAAAGATCAGACAACAATCAAGATCTTAAGCAAGCCTACTAATAGACAGTAGGTTGAAGGGAGATCCCTGAACATGAAGGACCGAGGTTAAGGAGAGAGTAAGAGTAAGTTTCAGGTCACCAGCTCCAGACACAGGAGTAGTATCGTCATTGGACACAGTGATAAACTTGGGATACTCAGTGTGCATGTACTGAGGAGGTTTCTGAGAGGTAATATGATGGGTGGCTCCAGAGTGTAGGATCCACTGAGAGCTGTAGGAGAGACAAGAGATACCTTCAGTAGAGAATGAAGCAACCGAGCCAAAGGAACGGTTGACCATGCCTTGAAGTTGTAGTATCTGTAGACGAAGGTCATTGATATCCTTCTAAGCAGTAGATGAGGGGTCAGTGGGAGAGGGGCCTGCAGCAGCAGGAGCAACAACAACAGCTGGAGCAGTAAGATGAGGATGCAAACCATGTTTGGGATAACAGGTAGCTTCAAGGTGGCCATCACGACCATAGTAAGCACACTTGAGAGTAAAGCGTCCAACACGTCCCCGACCACGAGACGTGAAGCGGCCTCCCTGAGTAGAAGATCCCCGGCCAGACGGAGCAGGAGTAGGGAGTATGGGCTGCTGGAGCAAAGCTGGAGAAAAGGTGGCTGGAGCCTTGGGAGGTGGTGTAACCTTAAACACCATTAAGCAAACATCAGACAGAGAGGGTGTTGTAGAAGAAGAGAGAATCTGGGTTCGGATGCTGTAAAGATGACTAGGAACACGAGTCATCATCATAGCGATCCCAACAGCCTCCTTCAATGCCAGTTGAGTAACAAGGTCTACAAAGGGAGGTTGGTGTTGTATCCAGGCCTCTACCAGGGTTTTAATCTTGGCAACCAAGGAAGTTAAGTCGCCAGTAGTGCAGGGTCCAGTGACTAAAGAGCAGAGATGATGTTGAATAAGTGTTGTAAGCTATCCCGACCAGAGTAGAGGGAGTGCAGCTCATCCCACATTTCCTTGGTTTTTTCGTAATACATTGTCATCATGTAAGACTTTGTATCCATAAAGTTAAGCAACCAAGATTGGACACGACCGTCATCGTGAAGCCAGCCATCAGAGGGATCTCGGAAGGCGAGGTAGAAGTATGGGCGGGCAGAGAGGAGGTAGCTGTAGTTGAGTCACTAGAGGCCATGGCGGAGAGCGACAGCGGACTGAAGAAGCTAGTGGCAGAGGACTAAAGCGGAGTCCGTAAGAAAGAGAGGGCGAGCAAGAAACCGGATTCTTGGAGCAGGTCGCGGCGACTAGGGCAGGTCACGGCGAGCATATCGCGGTGATCCGGACGGGCAGGTCGCGGCGATGAGGAAAAAGGGCCGAGGAGACTTAGAGCAGGTCACGAGCACGACGACAAGAAGAATGTCGCAGCGATAAGGAGAATAACTCAGCAAGGCGCGATTGGAGAGAGGTCGCAGCGACCAAGGACAAGCCGCCGCGACAAAGAGCAGTCCGCAAGAAGAGAGCACGCAGCGGTCTGGGGAAGTCTGCGAGAAGAAAGCTCGCAACGGTCTGGGGCAGTCCGCGAGAAGATAGCTCGCAGCGGTTTGGAGCAATGTGCTAGAAGAGAGCTCGCAGCGGTCTGGGCAACCTACAAGAAGAGATCTTGCAGCGGTCTGAAGCATTCCGCTGTAGAAATATCAGGTCTCGAGCGAGAAAAAAGCGTGCACCGGACTGGAGAAGAAACTCGCAAGGTATGAGAGCGAGCTCGCAGCGGACTGGAGAAGAGAAGCAAAGCAGTGAGAAGAGAGCCCGCAACAGACAGAAGCAGAGCAACGAGTAGGGAGGGAATTAGTGAACCCCACGAGACAGAGAGGTGAGGCTATAAGTAGCCCTGAAAGGAGGAATGTGGAACCACTAAGGGGAGATAGGCGGGTAGAGAATAACAGTCTGCAGGAGGCCGACGGTCAGCGAGAAGAGGTGGATAGAGACGACAGTCCGCAGAAGGCCGGCGGTCAGTGAGTAGGGGCAGATAGAGACGGCAGTCCACAGGAAGCACAAGGAAGGAGGAATTCCTCTGATACCATGTAAAAGAGAGAAAATCACTCCTTTTTGCATTATCTTTCAAATATAGGAATACATACACTTATATAGAGGTATATAGAGGGAGAGATATCTACTTTTACAATGTGAGACTAAAGAAGCTATACATGAGTCAATACACATGGGTCTCCCAAATGGGCTAATTCTATTTTATCTTTAACAATTTTCTTTTTTTTGTGGTGATAGTCATAACCGTCGTCATGCCAATCATACATTAATACATTATACGATTGATGTTTTTGTCCAAACTCATATCATGTCAAACGGAGCTTGAGAAGCTGCTTAATTTTACTTTCTTGATTGTCAATATTATGTCTGTTTTAGAGTCGAAAACAAAACATATCCAGACAAGTCATCTTAGATACCTTCTAATGCTCTGTTTGGCGCAGCGTTTTGAGCGTGGGGTGTCACGGTTTTTCAAAACGCTGCACCAAACAAGAATTTTGGGGACAACGATCCGAGTCGCCCCAGCTGTGAAATCGTGGAAAACCCACGATTCTCCACCGTGTTTTTTTTTCGCGACTAGAGGCCGCGACCCGTATTTTCCGCATCCCGTGAATTTTTCCGGATTTCCAGCGATCAAGCTTATTCGTCGGGTCTCCCTCCACCTTCAAGCTTCGTCTTGTCGGGCCTCCCTTTGCCGTCTTCTCATCACGCCAAGCTGCCCATGTGCTGAGAGGAGGAAGCTAGGGAATTCCGCGGCCATGGCCGGAATAATTAGCAGTAGCACCATGGCCGACATAGACGACGAAGCTTCTCCTCTTCGACGAGATATGCCATGGCAGGAAGAATTGGCAAGAGAAACTTATGCTACTGTTTACAAGGGAATTTATGATGGCCACGATGTTACAGGTTTGAATCTCATCTTCATTTTCTTCCTAGAGAGCATTCTCCTGCAATTCACTGTTCTGCTAGGATTGATAACAACAGAATCGTAGAGGAAATACATTGAAGGAGAAGACAAATTTCCTACCATCCCAAGCATCTATGTTAGTTTGTATTATAGTTTTATAATCATCAACTCAAGCTCAACTTTCAATATCTCGTAAAAATTTTAAATAATTTTTCAGCTTGAAACAACATTAAAAAAAACTGTTATTCCAAACAGTTTTATAGATTCTGCTTAAAAAACCTGCTTTTACATTTATTTCCCTCTGTTGAAATATTAATTGCAACTGTTCAAAAGTCAACGTCTCCATCTATTCGTTTTAAGAGCTTCCGCAAAATCAACAGACTTTAGTCATTTCAAGGAAAATAACGAATAAATATGTAATATGTTACAACATTCCAGTCTGCACGTGGCTTTATTATGTTTGGTTTAACACGGAAATTGAAGCGCCAACTCATGCAAAAGTGTAGACGGTCAAGATCATACCTCAATGACAGATGGATGGCAGATCGGCCACGTGCGGCGTCGGCATTTAACTCTCCGTGGACGCTACCGAGCCACAATTACAAATCTAGGTTAATTAAGGGATCCCCGGAGGTGGAATCATACTTGACCTCGCCGCTGCAGAATCGAGATTTGTTCTTCTGTTCTTCCCACCCGTTCTTCAAATCCCCGTTTGATCTTCACATGGCTCTGCTCTTCTCTGGTAGATTTCATTGCGCCATCTCTTCCTCATCCGCATCGAGTCCAGTCGGGAATTTAGCCCAGCTTCTGAGGTTCTCTAATAAATCCCACTGTAGCTTTTGTCCTTCTCCTGTTTCTTTTCACGCCTTTCTCGCCCGTACCTGATTGCAATCTCTTTAATAGACGAAGATTTCTCAATGGGGAAGCGTAAGTATTTTGACAGAACTTCTCTCTTCATGTTCAAATTTTGATGAAGGTTCTTAGGATTCGTTTTTTTTTAAAAAAAATAGTTTTTAATGTTTCTTTTTGTTGGGGATAAAGTTTTTGAGGTGTTATTATGATTCAGTTGTCTGCATGGTTTTGTTGGATTTTTGTTTGGAGGAGCTGGATGAATCTGATGAAGGAATTTCTTACAGGAAAACAGAAGAAGGTTGGGGCTGATCAGTTTGACAGCAGCGACGCTGATAGCGTGAGTTCTACTTCGACGGCTTTTTATGATCTGGCCTTGAGTCAGGAGCCGGAGATTGTTGATTCGCAGGAGTTCACGCTTGAGAAGTATCTGGATGCTCTATACGAGAAGAGGTTTGCTTTTCCCACTTCATGTAAAGCTAAATCTGGCTTTAATTAATCCAACGGGTAACTTAATTAAACCAAGCTGTTATCTCCTTACTTGCACAATTTAGGATACAACCGTTAGTGGCTTCTAAATATATACTTATAAAAGGCTGTAGTTGTATGCAATGAAATCAAGTAAAACAAATGCAAAAGTAAAACTCCCCCTTCTTATAATTATTTCTCCCCTGCATTATCTTCTTCTTCGCTTAAATCTGTGATTGCCTCTACAATTCTATCAGTGGTATAGCCTGTTAGGCAAAAATCATTCTATCCTCATCTTCATCGCATTATCATCTGCCCACGGCTTTGTATTCTGCCTTGGATTTAGAAAGGTGGCCGTGAACTTCATCTTGCAGGGACTGAATGTGTTCTGCAAGGTGCTCAGCAGCGATATTTCAGTTTGCACCCTGTGGCAGGCGCACCAAGTCCACAGTTTGTTGCGGAGGCTGTGCATAAACAATAGTAAAAGGCACCTTTCTAGTTGAGCGGTTTACGACACTGTTGAAAGCAAACTCTGCTTGAGTGAGGGCATTGTCCCATTGCCGCGGTTTATCCCTGCAAATGCAGCGAATTAAATTTTCCAGTGAACGATTGACGACCTCGGGTTGGCCGTCAGATTGCGGGTGAGCTATGCTACTGAAATTGAGTGACATATCAAACATATGCCATAATGTTTTCCAAAAACGGGACAATTTTTCTGTCTCGATCAAAAGTGATGGACCATAAAGACGGACAATCTCATGAAAAAACAATTTGGCGATGTCGGAGGCGTCCGATGTTTTACGACAAACAATAAAATGTGACATTTTGGAGAATCCGTCCACCACCACGAGTACGGATTGTAAGGGTTAGGGCGCTCAAAGTATTCTACCATACCCTATCTAAGTATGAAATAAGGTATATATAGTACTTCCAGCTTAGGGTCAAACCCTAGAATGACACGAAACCCGTTAACCTATTCGAGTCGGCCTCGACACGTGCGGACATATAATAAAATAATCTAACAATCTCCACATATGTCCGCTGTGAACCCAGACTACGAATAGAGGGTGGTTTGTGCAAAGTTCAACCAACTGTGAATCATACACAACCGTGTCCAGCACCTGTTTCAAACAAAATTAGACTTAAGCACAGAATAGTATGCACGCATAAGTAAAACGAAACTCAGCTGCAACACAAAATAGTCTCAGGTACAACAAGACACAGACCCAAAAACGTCTGGTGTCCCAAACAAACAGAGAGCTAATAGTCCAATCAAACAGTGCATAAAATACGAGCTAAACAATGCTCTGAACAGAAGTAGCAAAAGATAAACTACAAGTACTCTAAAACTCATCATCCAGAAGATCATCCTGATCTGGATCCCAGTCAACCAGTGCTCCTCCTATCCCAGCAACCCCTGCAATTTCAACAGAGAATTTCATTTCAGAATGAATTTTATCCTTTGCAAATTTGCAAATATCTAGTTCTTACAAAAAAAAGAACTTAGTATTTAAATATTTTAATTTGGCTGGGAGGACACGTTCACAGAGTATTATAGTTTTACCTCAGAACCTGATATCTGTTTCAACTGAAACGATTTCAGACTTCTGGACACCGCAGCTATATCTGTGATCCTATATGGAATGTCACGGTTACTGTCCTTCTAAAGTTAATTGGAACTCATCAAGTTTGGAATGGAACCAATCTCCAGAAGAAGAGACAAGACCAAGTCAGATTGTGTTATCAAGTTTGGAATAACACTCTCCTCCAAGGCAAAAGCCGAATCCAGGTGAAGTTGTTAGCATCAAGTTTGGAATGAAACAACTTGCCAGATCCGAGCTCAGCAACCAAGAGCATCAACGGAACACAACATGCTTGCTTGACAAAGGAAATCGGAATAATCAAAACTTCCGGACAAAGGCTGAACTGAATCACCTATCGCTGAACTAAGGCCGAACTAAATCGCCTTTAGTCTCATTTCCCCCACAGTTTTGATTAGGCGGTCTTTTGGCATTCCTTTCGTCAATGGATCAGCCAGGTTATCCTTTGAACGTACATCGATCAAAGTGATAATTCCTTGTTCTTTCAGATAATTCAACAAGTCATGTCTCAGTCGTGCATGTCTCCTCTTAGTATTATAGAGGGTATTCTTAACGACTTGAACTGCTGCTTGATTATCACAATACAAGCTCAATGAGTTGACTTGTAACTTAGACAAGGGAATGTCTAGAATCAAGTTACTGATCCAATCTGCCTATTCACCGGCCAAGGCTAAGGCAAACAACTCAGCTTCCATAGACGACAATGCTATACAGGTCTGTCTTTTGGATTTCCAAGTAATAGCAGCTCCACCCAAAGTGAATATATATCCACTGGTGGACTTGCTGTTCCCGACTTCTGAACACCATGACGCATCAGAATGTCCCTCCACAGAAGGTGGGTAATCAGTGTAGCACAGAGCATGATCTTTAGTACCTTTCAGGTACCTCAGCAGCCTATCTAGGGCTTCCCAATGCTCTTTGCCTGGATTACTGGTAAACCGACTCAACATGCTAACCGAAAAGACAATGTCTGGTCTAGTACAACTTGTGGCATACATGCGACTACCAATTATTTTGAAATATTTGACTTGATCAATGCTGGTCTCTACGTTAGGACTCAACTTCACATTATGATCAAATGGCGTCTCGATCGGCCTACAGTTATCATATCCCCAAGTAGAAAGAAGTTGCTCAATATAATGAGCCTGACTAAGAGTAACTCGACCTTTGTCAACTCTAACCTTCATACCTAATAGGGTATCCACAGGAGCAAGGTCCTTCATGTCAAAAACTTCTGCCATAGTGGATTTAATATCCCTAACTACAGCAAGATTAGACCCCAAAATCAACATGTCATCTACATATAAGCATATGATGACTGTCAGATTCGACAATGAGCGGTGATAAAGACATTTATCTGAGAGACTGGACTGAAATCCGAGGCTCTTTATCACCTGGTCAAACTTCATGTGCCACATCTTAGGCGCTTGTTTAAGCCCATAGATTGATTTATCCAATTTGCACACTTTATCTTTTAGATCTTTCTGCACATAACCTTCAGGTTGTGTCATGTAGATCTCTTCATCAAGCTCTCCATTTAAGAAGACTGTTTTCACATCCATCTGATGAACTATAAAGTTCTCGATAGACGCTAAGGCCAGAAGAATCCTGATAGTCGACAGGTGACACACAGGTGAATAAACATCAAATTAGTCTATTCCCCCCTGTTGTTTATAACCTTTAGCTACGAGACGCGCTTTATACCTGGCTATAGACCCATCACTATGTAGTTTCTTCTTCAACACTCACTTGCATCCAAGGACTTTAGCACCTTTCGGCAAGTCAACTAGATGTCAAGTATTGTTATGCAACAGCGAGTCCATCTCATCATCAATGGCTTCTGCCCACATCAACGAATCTCTAGATCTCATTGCCTCCTGGTAGGAGAATGGATCATCCTCTAAGTGGTAGGTGACGAAATTCTCACCAAAGTTCTTAGGGATTCTCTCTCTTGTAGATGCTCTAAGTGGAACAGTTTCCACCTCTATAGGCTGGGGAGCAGTGCCAGAAGGGCCAGCTACAGGTTCTACGATAGATTCTGAAATCATATCATTAGACCCGGAAACAGACAAACCATGATCCTTGACAAATTTAGCTTCAAAAAATATGACATCTCTAGACTCTATTACGATATTCGTGGATAGATCGAAAAATCTGTCGGCTGCACTATCTTCTGCACTACCTAAATAGACGCATGTGGTCGTCCTAGGTCCCACCTTAGGCCTCTTAAGGTCTTGTAATCGCACATATGCGATACAACCCCAAGTCTTTAGAGTATCGTATCTACAAGTATGACCGTGCCACAGCTCATACGGGGTAGCAGTGAGCTGAGAATGAGGCACTCTATTCAGAATGTGATTTGCAGCACGAACTGCTTCTCCCCAAAAGGAATTAGGCATGCCAGCTATTAAGAGCATAGAGTTCAACATTTCTGTCAAAGTTCTATTCTTACGCTCGGCAACACCATTTGACTGGGGTGAGTAAGGAGCTGTGGTTTCAAGAATTATTCCCTCAGAGGCGCAAAATTCCTTGAACCCAGAAACAGTATATTCTCCTCCTCGATCACTTTTAAATCTCTTAATTTTCAGGTTCAACTGATTTTCTACACGAGATTGAAAGGTCTTAAACGTCTCAAAGGCTTCGTCTTTCGATTTTAACAGATACACATGACAATATCTTGAAAAATCGTCTATGAATGTAATCAGATACTTCCTTCCCCCTCTAGTGACGTGACTACGAAAATCACAGAGGTCTGAATGTATCAACTCAAGAAGTTTCGTGCTCCTAGAAACCGATTTGAATGGCTTTCTAGTGATTTTGGTTTGAGCACACACCTCGCACTTGTCAAATCGAATCGACAGATCTAAGGAAATATTATGACTCTTCGCTAGATCTAGCATTTTCCTATAGTTCACGTGTCCAAGTCTGTTATGTAACAACTTAGGATCAATAAGGTTCGAACTTATTTGGTTAATGCTATCGTTGTTTAAGCTAAGTGTATACATTCCGTTGATCAGGTACGGATACCCAAAATAATGTGAATTTACCGTTAAGGTCATTCTACCGTTTTGAGTTGTGAAGGACATCCCAGCCTTATCTAACAGACTCATAGAAATCAAGTTTTTAGTTAAAGATGAAACTACTTTAACATTATGCAGAAAAAGAGTTTTACCTGATGAGAGGACCAGCTCGGCTGTCCCAGCATGGGTCACCTCGGTCTCTCCTCCATTGCAGTTCTCCACCTTCTCCTGGACCGCCTTGACCTCAGCAAGTAAACCTCTGTCATTCGTCACATGACAGGTAACACCGCTATCAAGCCACCACTCAGAGGACGAACTGCGGTGACTGCTCCCGATCATAGCCACGAAGGACTTGGGATCTGAGGCATCAGCCAGCATGTTCGCCACATTTTGCGGGGCATCCTCCTTTTTCTTCTTAGGAGCCTTGCACTCAGCCGCCCAGTGTCCCCACTTGCCGCAGTTGTGGCACTTGCCCCTCTTCCTTTTGAAAGAGGGCTTTTTAGGCGTCAACTGTGTAGAGGGTTCACCTTTGGGTGCTGGTGGCTTCCTTCGAGACTTGCTGGGTCGAGAAATGAAGTTAACAGCCTGCGAGGACTGACTAACTTGTTTCAGACTCTTACCAGCTATGTTTTGATCCTCGATATGAATGAACCTTTTGAGTTCATCCAATGCGATCTTTTCCTTCAGTCTGTGCATTTCAGTCTTGAAGGTCAACCACTCAGGAGGTAGCTTGCTAAGCATCAGACATACAAAGAGATTATCCGAGATATCGGACTTATCGTCCGCCAGCTTGAGACGCAGACTCTCCAGTTCAATTATTTGAGAGGTGATTGACGAGTTTAAATTAAACTTAGAAGTGAAGAGTCTCTCACCAAGGAGAGTCCTCAACAACCCCTCTTTCTTCTGGAAGTGCGCATTCAAGCGGTCCCAAATCTCCTTTGCAGTCTTATGACTGCTGTAGGTCAGGGCGAGTCTAGGGTTCAGTGAATTTAGGAGGTAATCCCTGCAGAAGTCTTCGTCTTTTCTCCACTGAAGTTCGCTCACGTCCTCTTCGGTAGTGGCAAAATCACTCAGGACCGTGTAGAAAATCTCACGTTCCTTCATACCAAGTTGGACGTGCAGCTTCCAAGCGTGGAAGTTGGAGAGATCGAACGACTGAAGCTTGACGATGTCGTAGGAGGTAATCTTCGACATCTCGCTAAAGCTATAATAGTAAACAACCAGAAAGAAGTCACCTGATCCGCGTGGAGACGAGAACGGGTCTTCAGATCCAATCCAGGAAAGTGTATAATTGCTCCTCCGAGATCAGAATTCCTCCCCGGCTAAGAGCAGAGGCTACAGAATATTGTTCCTCTCCAACAAAGAGAATCAATAACAAAGGAACACCAAAGCCAAATATCTTCCAAGCCAATATAGAGTCCTTCCTCTGATATCAGATTCTCAGTCAAGGCAGCGGCAGCACTGGATCTCCTTCACCCAGAGATTGAAGCTTGATGGGATAGGAGAACACCAGATCTGCTCCAACAGTAATAGATCTGTAGATGGACTGGCGGCTGAGGACAGATCGACGCAGATCTTGGTTTCTCGTGCGGGATCTTGCTTCCCTTTCTCGATCGGCGACTAGGCGAAATCCGGAACAACGACCTCTACTCAGAGATCGACGGAAGCAGTGGATTCACGGCGGAATCGTGAAATCCGGAACAACGATCTCTCGAACCTTGTGCAGCGGCGTCGAGACGGGAACGAAATCAAAAAACCAGCGGCATTCCTCTGATCCAGCGGCTGCTTCGGCAGAGAACCAACAACAGCGGCTACAGGGAAGAACCATGGCGATGCAGTCTCCGGAGGCGGCTTCGATCTTGCGACGGCGGGTTCGTTCTTGCCGATCGAGAGCAGCGGCGAAATCCAAGATCGCAGAACACGGGAACGGCGGAGCGGATTCGCGAAATCGCACGGGAGCTACGGCGGAACGGAACCGAGAGCAAAACCTTGGGAACACCGGATCGCGAGCGAGAAGAAATCTCTGGATCGATCTCTTGGCAGCGGCGGAATCGCGAGAGCACGCACGGGAGCGACGGCGGAATTCTGAAATCGCCGAGCGACGGGAGAGCGGAAACCCTAGGAGCGTTACTTTGAGAATGTAAGGGTTAGGGCGCTCAAAGTATTCTACCATACCCTATCTAAGTATGGAATATGGTAAATATAGTACTTCCAGCTTAGGGCCAAACCCTAGAATGACACGAAACTCGTTAACCTATTCGAGTCGGCCTCGACACGTGCGGACATATAATAAAATAATCTAACACGGATTCCATTCCACACTGAGTTCGTGGAAGACCAAGTATGAAATCCATTGATAGATCTTCCCAAATGACGGTTGGAATAGGAAGTGGCATGTACAACCCTGTGTTGTGAGACTGGCCCTTGGCGGCCTGACAAGTGTCACACCGAGCTACAAACTTGGCGACATCGCGTTTAAACTACGGCCAGAAATAATGCTTCTCCAAGAGAGCGGTTGACTTATCGCGGCCCAAATGCCCAGCTAGGCCCCCGCCATGCAAATCTCGGATGAGTTTCTCTCGGAGTGATAGTCGGGGAATACACAACCGGTTGCCGCAAAAGAGATATCTATCGGGGAAACCTCAAGACAGGCAGCCCAAGCAGCATGGAAATCTTCATCATCCACATGTAAATCTTTGAGACCTTCAAATCCAATAACCTCATGCGTAAGCGTAACAAGGAGTGTGGCCCTGCGACTTAACGCGCCGGCCACACGGTTTTGAAGCCCAGACTTGTGCTGAATGACATAAACAAACTTTTGAAGATAAGCAGTCCAACGAGCATGCATCTTATCCAGGCTATTGATATGTTGGAGTGCTTGATGATCAAAATACAAAATATGGTTCCCAAACTTTCAAGGCGAGAAAAAGAGCATTAAATTCTTGATCATATGTCGACCATTTTTGGCGGGCCTCGTTCAATTTTTCACTCATAAAGGCCACCGACCGACCTTCCTGCATTAGCACAGCACCAATGCCCACATCGCAAGCATCGCATTCGACCGCAAATAATTTGTTGAAATTCGGAAGTGCCAACAAGGGCTGTGAACAACAACTGTTTAATTAATTGAAAGCTGGGCTCGGCAGCTTCAGTCCATACGAATTCCTCCTTATTAAGGCACGTTGTGATTGGCGCCATTATGCTGCTAAAGTTACGCACAAAACGGCGGTAAAAAGTTGCAAGGCCATGGAAACTACGTACCTCCGTCACCGATGTTGGAGAGGGCCACTCCGCAAGAGCTTTGACCTTTTCTTGATCAACTTGAAGTCCTTTAGCTGACATGACGAAGCCCAAGAAAACCACCCGCTGTTGGAGAAAATGACATTTCTTGGAGTTGATGTGGAGCTGAGCTTCCCGTAGTTTAAGGAGAACCATCCAAAGGTGTGTCAGATGGGATTGTTCGTCCGGAATATAGATTAAGATGTTGTCGAAATAGACGACAACAAATCAATCAAGAAATTGCTTCAATACATGCATCATCAATCACATAAACATATATGGTGCATTTGACATTCCGAACAGCATGACAAGCCATTCATACAAACCAAACAACGTTTTAAATGTCGTTTTCCATTCATCTTCTTCTCGTACACGATCTTGATGGTAGCCACCCCGTAAATCCAATTTGGTAAATACGCGAGCACCACTTAATTGATCTAACATGTCATCAAGCCGTGGAATTGGAACCGGTACTTCACGGTCACTTTGTTAATGGTGCGGCTGTCCCCGCACATTCTCCAGCTTCCATCTTTCTTTGGAACTAGCAGCGCCGACACCGCACACGGGTTCATACTTTCCTGAACAGTCCACAAGACAACAAGTCTTAGATAATGGCCATAAGTGCTTTCCGCTCCCTTATGCCCATGTGGTAGAGCGACAAGTTTGGAATTGGAGCCCCGGGGACAAAGTCGATCTGTTGTTGAACATCTCTGGGGGGCGGCAAGGTCATAGGCAACTCGTGGGGCATAATATCTTCAAATTCTGCAAGCAAAGGCTGAATGTTTTGCATGGAATTAATGGTTGTGTTGACTGTTTTCACTCATAGGCCCCTTCACAACGAGCATAAAAACGTCTCGAGTGACGGCGTCCGCAATGTACGCACAAAAGTCATGGCCATTAACCACCAAAACCGTCTGACTGTCATCAGCTACCGGTTTCGAAGGCTTCTCAGCATCAACGCCAGGAAGTAATGCAATCTTCTTTCCATGCCAAGTAAACAAGTATGTGTTGCTGCGACCTTTGTGGAGGGCATCGACATCATATTGCCAAGGCCGTCCAAGTAGTAGATGACTACAATCCATATCTACGACGTCACACCGGATGTCGTCACAATTGAAACGGTCCAAGGATAAGGGCACCCGACAAATTTTAGAAACCTTCACTAGTAATTTGAGGCATTGTACGAGGGCGAGAGAGATAATTTTCGGTACTACCATTATCAATAATCAGCCCACAAACCTTATTGTTAACAATGCATTTGGTACAAAAAATATTGTGGCGTTGCGACACTTCTTTCTTGGGGGAATAAAGTCTTTGGATAACACAACATACTTCGTATTCAATGTCTGGGTTCACATACTCATCAATTGCATCTTCACCTTCTTCTTGAAATTCTTCTTCCTCTTAAGACTCTTGTTCCACGACATGAACATGTTTTCGTGTCGGGCACACGTTTTAGCGTTGGCCGAATTCGTGGCACGGTTAACACTTCACTCCGACGGGCTTCAAATGAGGATTTTTGGTTGTAGCCGGGGAATGTTTTGCTGGCCCGGATGTGTCTGTTGGCGTATTAGGAGGCAGATTTGATGTGGTGTTGGATGCATCTTCCCGATTGCCTTTACGAGTAAAAGACTGCCTAGCAGAAGATCTCCCGAACTGAATTTCCACTGTTAGTGCCATGTTATGCGCCTCATGGATGGATGGGATGGTGTGGAATAGTATACGATCTTGTATAACATAATCCAAACCATTGACGTAGCGGGCCACTAGCTGAGCATCAGATTATTTCAAATTATTGCGTTCGGACAGCCGGAAGGACTCAGTGGTGTAGTCTGCGTAGCCAAGCTAAGTCTGCCTCCTACAAGATTTCGGTGGTGATCAAGAAAGAGTGGAGAAACAACTCAAGTGAAAGTTCACAAGTGAGAAAACTCAAAGAACTCAATTGCTTGTCCAAAACTTGGATGATTACAAATGAGGGAGCATTCCCCTTTTATAAGCCTCAAAGAGGTTTTTCTCCAATGTACAAAAGATTCTAAACTACTATTCTAGATTATTCTATATATTTTTAGTATGTACAAGATACATGAATTCTCTAGAATGTTCATACTCATCTTATGTACAAGACTTCAGTTTTCTCTAGAATCCTCTTGAGGCTTAACACTAAATATAATGGTCTGTGACAGCGTGTTAACATGAATCTTGCTCTTCCCAAACATCTTAATCTCTGTATATTGTAAAATAAGTAACTGATCAAACACATTACCTCCTTGATAAGAATTCTCCGTTCTAACTCTCATCACCGACTGAACCGTGGCCGAACCAACTGGTTCAGCCCTCCTTAATTAAACCAGATGGAAGCTGTGGGGGGGGGGGAGTCGGGGAGGGTTGAACCAGCTGGTTCAACCCCCTGTGGGGGGCTGACCGGCCTTTCTGGGCCTGAGGCGTATTATTACATCTAGGGCGGCATTTTGGTGGGGGCATCAAGACTCTCAAGGTATTACTCACCTTTTCTCCTCAAACCCTAGATTTCTCTATTCCACAAATCTCTCTTCCCCTTCCTAACAATTACCAACTTTGAATTTTTAGAAGACTGACAATAATCCATAATGGAATTCATCACCCCTATTTATAATGAAAGGGTGCTTGGGCATCTGGCATGAACGACTACGATTGATTGTTACGCTTGATGTCCGATTAATACAACTAAAAAATATATAGAAATTGGAAAACAATGCTTCAGACGTGCTCGTGGTCTTGGATCGCCGATCCGATCAACGCCTCCTGTGCGAGTACACAAATGCGGGGCCCACCAAGTGATGATCCGATCTCCATTATCAATCATGCGACTGATTCCCATTAAGTGCTACTACATCTACATAGGGAATGCCACTTGAATGCTTTTCGAGCTCCAACTCAAGGTTGGTGACGTGACTTTCTGCCAAATCAAGTTTCCTTACATCACACCCAACAAAAATGCTCGAACGTCAGCGAGTAGTTCATTTCCAAGTAGGGGATGTGATATTTTTCAATCCTCTTAGCGACCTGACCCTCTCCCAAGATGCTTGTCTGCTTCTACAGGCCATTCACAATGGAGGCTAACTTTGGTGAGGTGGCATACCACCTGTGCCTCACGATCCAAAGCCCAACCTATCTGGTCTTTCACGTCTCGTAGCTCAAGCTAGTAGTTGGGGACTATCCAGTTGAGGATACATTGTCGATGCACATGGCGACAAAAACGACCCTTGTCTACACCCCCATTTCAACCTAAATTGTTATATTTGGATCATCACTGGCCACTAGCCCGAGCAATTTCTGGTTGCATGGAAGCATCAACCAACCGCAGACTCAACGTGGTTGGACTATGAAGAGTTCTCCCAGTAGTTTCTTGAATTTTGCATTGGGGACAATTTAATTTTTTCATAAAGGGGCATTGTTACGGTGGAGGGTGATCAACACAACGTCGAAGCCACGATGAGAACTTTGTGAGTCTACTCTAGACAGACGGACCTTCGGGAAGCACCAATGAGGTGTTATCTTTTTAATTTTCGTACATTTAATTTAGTCGTATTTTTTATTTGATTGATTAATTATAGTTGTGCCCCTACTCTAAGACATATGACTCTCTCATGTAGGAAGAACTCAAGTTTTTGGTATTTGGAATTTGAGATTAAGGCTGTTCAGGGTTTCTACCTTGGAATTTTCGCTCCTATTTCCCTCATCTCTCTTCCACCATCAGTTTCCCTTATCTTAAGGGGTAACAGTTTGCCACCAAGCACTCAATATTGTGTTAGATAGAAAGGTTTGCTAGAGTTAGAGGCGTAGGAGACACAAGAAGAGTAGTGGAAATATAGACCCTTCATCCAGCAATTTAAAGCGATGGGAATGTTGCCAATATAGGTGGGCAGAGAATGTCACAAACATGTTTCTGAGCTTGCATGGTGAGGTTCATTTTTGCACCGGCCTGTTGCTTGTACATCAATAAAGAATACTTGTACATTAAGGTTGGATGCTGTTATGACCCCGGACGATCTGCGGTTCCGAGGATTCAAGTACGCCAGAAGACCTAAAGGAGCGCCGGACAGAGACCGGGCTGAACCATCCGGTTCAGCCCGCAATTAATCAATAAGAGGAGGGAGGGCTGAACCACACCGGTTCAGCCCTCAATGGGGGCCGGCCGGCCCTGGGGAAAAGGGGGCTCCATAAATACCCCTTTTCCCCCCTCTTTGGAGGCAGGCATTATCAATTTCAGGTATTCCTTTCTTCTTCCACAAAAACCCTAGCCGTCTCTTTCTTGTTTCTAGTTTCCTCTCGCTTAGAACCCTAGCAGTAGTGTAACATTTGGTATCAGAGCATCCTTCCTGCGACCATGGTGACGCGTACGTAGGCGGAGACGGCGCGTTTGGCCGCCATCGAGGAGAACTATGTTGCGTTGACGGATTCCGTAACGGCAATCGAAGCAAGCATGAAGAACTCGCAACATCTGGAAGAACGCCTCGACGAGAAGATGGAGGAGTTGAAATCCCTCCTCTTGCAAAATCTGAAGGGGAAGGCGGTGAACGGCGCGGGATCCGACACGGAGGCGACAAACTTCCCTAACGGAGGAAATACGGGGTGCGGGAGTCAAGGGGGCGGGACGACAGGAGCGTCTGGCTCCGGATCCGGCGCGGGACTACCGCCGGAGGCCGCACGCGGGCCGACGGCCCCATTCCGGGCCAGCGGACTTCCGGGCGGACAGCCAGAGGGCAGCGGCGGGTTCAGCGGAGGTTCTGCCCCCCTTGGTCGGGCGGCGGAGGTCACGGGAGGCCCCTGGGGGTCCGGCGGTGGGTCGGCTTCGACTTGGGGGCTCGAACAGCCACTGCAGACTCACGGCGGGCTGCTACGGCAAGGAGGAGGGTTCGGGCAACCTACGGGACAGCCATGGAGACCACAACACCAAGGATTTGGATTGTTTCGGCCCACTGGGGCAAATGTTGTCCCTCTCGGGGGCGCCACGGGGATCCCCAACCAGCGAACGCTCCCAACGGAGGATACGGTCCGGCCAATATGGGACCGGGAAGAAATCCGGGGTGGAACCATGGAGGAATGCAAGGAGATTATGGGCAACGCGGGGTAATGGGACAAGACGGTGGCGGTTTGGGAGGGCCTTATCAGAGACCGTACATGCAGCCCAAACGGACACGGATGAATTTCCCCAAGTTCAGGGGAGGGGACGCTCTGGAGTGGATCCAGAAGACGGAGCTGTTTTTCAAATATCAGGAGATCCCCGAGGCTCAGTGGGTACAACTGGCGGCCTTCCATCTGGAGGAGGACGCATACCAGTGGACGCAGTGGTTTTTGCGGGGACGCACTTTTGCCCCGTGGCCGGAGTTCATAGAGGCTTTTTCGGCTCGTTTTGGGCCACTGGAGTACGAGGACGTGGAGGCTACCCTTCAAAAACTGCGTCAGCGGGGGACCGTCTCGGAATATCGGACGGAGTTCGAAAGATTGGCGAACCGCGTCGCGTGGGGCGAGCAGACCTTGCTGAGTTGTTTCGTCTCAGGGTTGAAGGACCACTTGCGAGACGAGGTCCACGCATACTTATCGCGCAGTCTGAGTCATGCCATCAGCATCGCTCGGATACAGGAGGAGCGTTACAACAGGCAGTGGAACCGGATGACAACCAAGCCACCCGCGGCTTCCGCGGCGGTACGACGAGAGCAGCCGCCTCCCGTACGGCCTACAGTGACCAGGTTGACATGGCCAGAGATGCAGGCCCGGAGAGAGAAGGGACTGTGCTTTAACTGTGATGAGAAGTACACCAAGGGACATGCTTGCCAGAAGGTCCAGGTGTTTATGTTGCATGAGGAGGATGACGAGGAGGACCATATGGAGGCAGCCGTCGTGGAGGACCTAGATTTGGCGAATCTGGATTTGGCAGAGTTCGGGGTCTCCTTGCAGGCCATGGAGGGATGCGCGGCCCCGGTGACGCTCCGTTTCACCGGCTGGGTGGGCAAGGAGCGAGTGACCATTCTGGTGGATAGTGGGAGTACCCACAATTTCATCAACCCCGCAGTTGCTTCGAAGGTGGGACAGGCAATTGACAGAGAGGCAGCTTTCCAGGTGATGGTCGCAGATGGAAGTAAGCTAAGGTGCGAGGGGTGATGAAGGGGGTAGAGATCCGCGTGCAGAGCTATGTGTGCCACACGGATATGTACCTGCTTCTGATTCGGGGTTCGGACATGGTGTTGGGGGTCCAATGGCTACGACAGTTACCGAGGGTGACCACCGATTGGGTTCATTTGACGATGGAGTTTACCCAGCAAGGGAAGGATTATTGCCTGCAGGGCATTCGGTCTTCACCTTTGAAGGAGATTTCCCTGAGGAGCTTGCAGCGGTTGGAGGAGCAGGGATCCCCGATGGCCATGGTAGTCGGGGTGGAGGCCTTGGCCCAAGGCCCACCAGGCATTCCAGAGAGGATACAGGTACTTCTGTCCCAGTTCGGAGATGTGTTCCAAGAGCCCCGGGGCCTTCCTCCGCCCAGGTTCAGGGATCACGGCATACAGATGAAGGAATGGGCTGTTCCCCCAAACGTCCGACCCTACCGGTACCCGTACATTCAGAAGGCCGAGATCGAGAATAGTGTGAAAGAGATGCTGGCGACCGGCATCATACGGCCGAGCACCAGCGCCTTTTCCTCACCCATCATCCTGGTGAAAAAGAAAGACGGGTCTTGGCGTTTCTGCGTGGATTACCGCAACCTGAATGATTCAACGATCAAGGATAAGTTTCCGATACCAATGATAGAAGAGCTCTTGGACGAGCTGCATGGGGCGAGTTTGTTTACCAAGCTGGACCTCCGATCCGGCTACCACCAGATTCGGATGAAGACGGAAGACATTCACAAGACCGCGTTTCGCACACACGATGAGCATTACGAGTTCTTGGTGATTCCCTTTGGGCTCTCCAATGCCCCATCGACCTTCCAGGCCGTGATGAATGAGACCTTTCGGCCACTCCTACGGCGATCGGTACTCATTTTCTTTGATGATATATTGATATACAGTCGGTCGTGGGAGGAGCATGTTGAGCACGTGGCACAAGTTCTTACCATTCTGCGGCAGCATCAGTTCTATGCCAAGCTATCGAAATTCTCGTTTGGGCAGTCAGAGGTGGAATATTTGGGGCATCTGGTTTCGGCACAAGGGGTCAGGGCAGACCCAAAGAAGATAGAGAGCATGGTGGAGTGGCCGCGACCGGCTAACGTGCGAGCACTTCGAGGCTTCCTGGGCCTCACTGGGTACTATAGAAGGTTCGTGAAGGACTATGGTAAGCTGGCACGACCACTTACACAGCTCCTCCACAAAGAGTCCTTTACGTGGCATGAAGAGGCGGAGCGGGCCTTCTCCGCTCTCAAGGAGGCTATGACGACCACGCCGGTGCTCGCACTACCGGATTTCACCAAGGAGTTTGTAGTGGAGACGGACGCCTCAGGAGTGGGAATTGGGGCGGTTTTGATGCAGGAGGGGCGGCCGTTGGCCTACTTCAGCAAGGCTTTGGCACCTCGGACCTTGGGCCTCTCCACGTACGAGAAGGAGATGCTAGCCATTCTACACGCTGTGACGCTGTGGCGTCCATACCTGCTAGGCCACCATTTTAAAGTTCGCACCGATCACCAGATCCTGAAACACTTCTTGGATCAGCGGTTAACATCTCCTCTCCAGCCGAAGTGGTTGACCAAGCTGCTGGGGTATGATTATGAGATCGTGTACAAGCAGGGCAAGGAGAATTTGGTGGCTGATGCCCTATCCCGCCTACCGGAAAGCACCATCTTTCGCCTGTCGGTACCGTTGATCGAGTCCTTGGATGACATTCAGAGGGAGATAGCCGCGGACCCAGAGCTCCAACCTATTGTGGAGGCCTTGTCTCAGGGCCAGCCCACCCCTCCAGGGTACCAGCTGATTGGAGGACATTTGTATTACCACGGGAGGGTGGTCATTCCCGCTTCTTCCGCTTGGAAGGAGGTCATGTTACAGGAGTTCCACTCATCCCCGACCGGAGGCCATGTCGGGGTGCTTCGCACATTACAGCGGCTTCGGGCCAATGTCTTTTGGAGGGGGTTACGCAGGGACGCGCAGCGTTTTGTGCAGCAATGCGATATGTGCCAGCGGCAGAAGTATGAGACGTCCTCGCCAGCAGGGTTGCTCACGCCCTTGGAAGTTCCTCAGCAAATATGGGAGACGGTCTCGATGAATTTTATTGAGGGCCTGCCCCGGTCTCAGGGCAAGTCCGCGATCTTGGTCATAGTGGACAAGCTGTCCAAATACGGCCATTTCCTCGCTCTCAGCCACCCTTACACCGCAGAGACCGTTGCCGATCTCTTTGCCAGGGAGGTAGTGCGCCTACATGGTCTCCCGAGCTCCATCATATCGGATCGCGATCCGACCTTCCTCAGCAAATTCTGGCAGGAGCTTTTCAGGTTGCAGGGCACCAGGTTGCGCATGAGCACGACACACCTCCCGCAGACAGATGGCCAAACAGAGGTTCTCAACAGAGGGGTCGAGACGTACCTTCGCTGCTTCGTCATGGATGATCCCCGCACGTGGACTCGATGGTTACACTGGGCGGAGTACTGCTACAACACTTCGTATCACACGGCCAGTCGGATCACTCTGTTCGAGGTTGTCTACGGGCGCTCACCACCCACTCTGCGGTCGTATGAACCGGGCAGCACAGCTCTGCCGGCCGTGGATCGAGCTTTACGCGACCGGGATCAGACCTTGGCTCTCTTGCGGGACAATCTCCGGGTTGCACAGGACCGGATGAAGTTGCAGGCCGATAAGCACCGAACGGAGCGGACCTTTCAGGTTGGGGACGAGGTCTTCCTCCATCTCCAGCCGTACAGACAGCTTTCAGTTGCTCGCCGATCCAATCAGAAGCTCGCCCCACGGTTCTATGGACCGTTTCGCATCACTCGACGGGTGGGGCCGGTCGCATACACGCTTGCCCTTCCTGAGGGCTCTCGCATCCATCCCACCTTCCATGTGTCACTGCTGAAGAAGAAGCTGGGGGCGGCAGCCACAGTGCTCCCCTCTCTACCCGAGGCTACTACGACGGGGGAGTTGCGCCCCAGCCCCGAAGATATCTTGCTGTCCAGATGGAAGAAACATGGCACGGAGTACCGTTCAGAGATTCTGGTCAAGTGGAAGGATCTCTCAGAGGCCCACAACACGTGGGTGGACTTCTTGGAGTTCCGGGAGTTATTTCCCGACTTCCGGCTTGAGGACAAGCAGCCTCTTGATGGGGAGGGGAATGTTATGACCCCGGACGATCTGCGGTTCCGAAGATTCAAGTACGCCAGAAGACCTAAAGGAGCGCCGGACAGAGACCGGGCTGAACCATCCGGTTCAGCCCGCAATTAATCAATAAGAGGAGGGAGGGCTGAACCACACCGGTTCAGCCCTCAATGAGGGCCGGCCGGCCCTGGGGAAAAGGGGGCTCCATAAATACCCCTTTTCCCCCCTCTTTGGAGGCAGACATTATCAATTTCAGGTATTCCTTTCTTCTTCCACAAAAACCCTAGCCGTCTGTTTCTTGTTTCTAGTTTCCTCTCGCTTAGAACCCTAGCAGTAGTGTAACAGATGCTTGCTCATTAAGAAAAGGAATTTGAAAGTATATGCCTAATTGCCTATAGATAAGATATTGGAAACGTATGCATGCAAAATAATATGGAATATTGAATGGATATGCATAGATAATAAGATGAAGCAAGGATGAGTAGATGACACGCCCATGCAGACAAGTTGGAGAGCCCTTTGTAAGAGGATGGAAGCCTCATTTATAAACCCTCAAATTCAAATAAAATCTTGACTTCTCTTCTCCTTTGCTCTCGTGTGCTATTGTACTGGTGTTGTGCATCCTTTTCCTCTCTTCTCCATCACAAGCTCCATTGAAGTAAGGCTGACTTAGTCTCATGGAGTGGTAGATGAGCTAAGGTCTTGCACAACATTGTCGACTGCTCAGGGAACAAATAAGCCTAATTTTCCAAATTCTGAGCTGAAAACACGTCTGAAAGATATTTCTCTAATAAATTGCTAGGAAAGAATGCAGAGTAAATTATTAGCCATGTGAATTGAAGTGATTGGATAGTGTTAAGAGAGGCCTCAAATCTTGTATATACTTCTTGAATCAATAGTTACAAGTATGAATACATTTTTATAGGAAAAGAGGAAGGAGAGAAATCCCAATTCAAGATGTGAGACTAATACAAAGAGAGAGAAAAGAGAGAAAAATGGGCCCCTAGATGGGCCTTTAATTAGTCTTTTCTAACACTCCCCCGCAAGCTGGAGCTTACAAGTCGTAGGCACCAAGCTTGTATAAAAACTGGTAATATAGCGGTCGGGAGAGTGCTTTAGTCAGGATGTCAGCGACTTGGTTTGTAGCAGGAACATGCTTCAAATCTATCTTCTTTGACTATACCTTTTCCCGGATAAAGTGACAGTCAACTTCAATATGCTTTGTGCGTTCGTGAAAGACCGGATTCTTGACAATATGTATTGTTGCTTGACTGTCACAAAATCGGGTCGCTGGTGATGAGAGACGAACACCCAAGTCTCCCAGAAGGCTCTCAAGGCAGGTTAACTCGGAAACAACAACAGCCATAGCCCGGTACTCAGCTTCAGCAGAAGAGCGAGCAAACACAGTCTATTTCTTGCTACGCCAAGTTATGAGATGTCCACCGAAGTAGGTACAGAAACCAGTTGTGGAACGTCTATCATCAATAGATCCTGCATAGTCACTGTCAGAGTACGCGACAAGAGATAGAGATGTGGATGGATTGTACACAAGCCCTTGTTCTGGAGCGATCTTGAGATATAGAAGAATGCGCTCGACAGCTTGAAGATGAGATGTCCGAGGAGCATGCATAAAACGACTCACGACTCCCACGACAAAAGAGATGTCTGGTCGCGTAACCGTAAGATAGATCAGCTTCCCAACCAAGCGTCTATAGTATTCTGGATTTGTAAGCAGCTTGTCGGAGTCAGAGTTGTGGCCCGAGAGCTTGTGATTGGCGTCCAAAATAGCCGACATCATGAAGGAGGTCCATACAATACTTCCTTTTGGATAACACAAGACCATCAGGGCGTCGTGCAACCTCAAGCCCAAGAAAATACCGAAGGTTGTCAAGATCTTTGGTCTGAAAGACAGAGTTTAACTGTTGTTTGATATGTTGTATCCCTGTAGTATCGTCGTCAGTAATGAGGATATCGTCAACATAGACAAGTAGGATCACAGTTCCGGTTGACCGGTGTCTGGTGAAGAGAGAAAAATCAGCCGAGCTCCGAATGAAGACAATATCACAGGCAACCTTGTTGAATTTTTCAAACTAAGCACGCGGGGACTGTTTGAGACCATAAATAGATTTCCGAAGATAACAGACCTGAGACTTCCCCGTGGTCTCAAACCCAGGAGGTTGGTGCATATAAACAGTCTCCTGCAGATCGCCGTTGAGGAAGGCGTTCTTAATATCCAGCTGATAAAGGAGGTCAATGACGATGAACAACCAAGGAGAGAAGAATGCGGACCGTGTTCAATTTGTTCACCGGAGAGAAGGTTTTCTCATAATCAAGGTCATGTTGCCGAGTAAAACCCCGGGCCACGAGGAGGCCTTTAGACGCTCAACAGTGTCATCCGCCGCATGTTTAATGACAAAGACCCACTTGCAGCTAACATAAGGTTGGTCGGCTGGAAGAGAAACCAGATCCCAAGTCTGGTTAGCCAAGAGATCCCGCATTTCATCGTCCATGGCCGTCCGCTACTCCAGGTGTTGAAGCGCCTCCTGCACAGTGTTAGGAATAGAAATAGAGAAAAGAGAGGTGACAAAGGCGTACAGAGGTGGAGTCAGCCGATGGAGAGAAACGTAGTTGGCCAAGGGATGAGTTGTAGAGACGGGAGCTGTATTTGCCGTTGTCGGGGTGTCGCTGGGAGCAGGGAGCTGGTGCAGGGAACCATACTTGGAGCGACGACGAGTCTAGACACGGAGAAGGGGAGGAGGGACCCGGGGGGGCAGGGAGAGAGGAGGAAGGAGATGACAGAGAAGATGGCGTGACAGGTACGGCAGGCCGGAGAAGAGGAGGAAAGGAAGACGAGGTGGGGGAAGGTAAGTGGAAGGGCTGGTCTTCGCAGAAGGTGACATCCGCCGAGACGACCAGCTTGTCATCAGAAGGAAAGTAGCAAACATACCCCTTTTGAGTACGTGAGTAGCCAACAAACATATATTTGGCCGCCCGAGGAGCAAGTTTGTCGGAGGGGGGCCAAGAAGATGAACATAACAAATACACTTGAAGACTCGCGGGGTGAGAGAGGTGGGGTTGGTGGAAGGATAGAGGAGTTGGATAGGTGAGGTAAAGTCAAGAACAGACGAGGGTAGGCGGTTAATGAGATGATAGACTGTGAAGACGTCAAAATTCCAATGTTCGATCGGAACCTGCATTTGAAACATGAGGGACCGAGCAACATCAAGAAGATGACGATTCTTCCGTTCGGTCACCCTGTTTTGCTGAGGGGTATACGCACACGAAGTTTGATGGATGGTGTCAAATTCGGTGCAGATATTGGAGAAGGTGCGGGCAGTATACTTGCGAGCATTATCAGTGCGAATGAATTTGAGGGGGGTGGCGAACTGCGTACGCATCTCAGTTAAAAAGACATGAAACATAGATGTAAGTTCAATATGATCATGTAGTAAATATAGCCACGTAATACGCGAGTAATCATCAATAAATGTGACAAAATAGCGAAATCCAAAGATACTGGGGACTTTATATGGACCTCATACATCATAATGAACTAAAGATAAATGAGTACTACTCCTGATACAGGCAGGGGGGAGGAAGAACGATATTGTTTGCCGTAAATACAAGATTCACAAGAGAACTTTCGTAAAAGAACATCAGGAAGAGCCCGCTTGAGAATCAAAAGGGGAGCATGCCCAAGGCGGCGATGCCAATCGACAGTGGAGACGGCGGAGGGAAGAGTGGGTGAGATATCCAAAATGTATAGCTCATTCAACAGCTGCCCCTTACCATTGATACTCCAGGTGCGGCGATCCTGCATAAGAAAAGAAGAAGGAGAAAAGGTTATGCAACAATCAAGGTCGTGCGTCAGGCGACTAACAGAAAGTAAATTGAAAGGAGACCCAGGAATGTGAAGAACCAAGGAAAGAGAAAGGGCCGGGGTAACCTGGAGAGCAGCGACGCCAGAGACCGGTAGGGTGTCACCATTGGCCATAATGATACACGGAGAATAAGCCGTCTGGAGATACTGGGGGGGCTTCTAGGACCGAGAAGTAATATGGTGAGTAGCGCCGAAATCGACGATCCAGCGGAGGCTATGAGAGAGATAGGTTATACCTTCCGCAGAGAAAGACGCAACCGAGCCGGAGGAGCGGCCGAGGGCACCCTGTAGTTAGTGGAGTTGGGTGCGAAGCTCATCTATATCTTGGCGGGTAGTGGACGCTGGATCCTGGGTAGAAGCCCCAGTGGGAGCAAGAGCAACAAAAGAAGTAGCAGTAAGGTGGGGAGGTAGACCATGCTTGCGGTAACGGGTAGCCTTAAGATGACCATCCCGGCCACAATATGTGCATTTCATATAGGAACGACCACCACGTCCTCGTCCCCGAGACGGGGGTCGCTCCCCTTGGGTGGAAGATCCACGAGCAGGAGGAGGGGTCAGAAGGAGAGGCTGTTGAAGAAGAGTCGGTGTAAATCCGAGAAGAGCCTTAGTAGGAGGCGTAACTTTAAGCAGCATTGAGCAGGCATCAGACAACGAAGAAGTCGTCGTGAAAGAGAGGATTTGGGCCCGAACACTATGCAGGTTGGGAGGAACACGGGACATCATCATCGCGATGGTGATAGCCTCTTTCTGGGCCCATTGAGTAGCTAGATCAGTAATTGGAGGCTGATGTTGAATCCAAGCCTCGGCTAGGGTCTTGGCCTGGGCAATGAAAGAGATCATATTGCCGGGAGCACCAGGAGCAAGGTTCTGAAGGTCAGAGAGAATATCATATAAGTGCTGAAGACTGTTGTGCCCAGAGTAAAAGGTGTGGAGCTCTTCTCACATGGCCTTGGCCGTGTCATGATACATGACCATCCTGTAGGGCTCGATGTTCATAGAGTTGAGGAGCCAGGACTGAACTAGGGCTGATATCGAGTCGAGTTCTAGCGATTTTGGCTCGGCTCGAAATCAAAATTTTCGACTCGAACTCGGCTCGAAATCGACTCGAAATCGAAATGATTTCGAGTCGAGTCGTCTCGACTCGATATGACTCAATTCTGAGTCGGCTCGAAATCGAATCGGGTCTGCTCAAAATCGAATCGGGTCGGCTCAAAATCGAATCAATCGGCTCGAAATTGAGCAATTTTCATTTTATTTCTAGTTTTCTCAAAATTAAATTGGGCAACCTATAAATTTAGTAAATGAAACACTTAAAGTCTTTATTCTTTTTTTTTTAAGTTTAAATTTTGTTATTTTTAATCTTTAAATAAAAATATATTAATAAATACATATTTTTTAAATTAATTCGAATTGATTCGAATCATATTTCGAGCGATTCAGTGCTGACTCGAAATCGACTCGAAATCATATTCGAGTCAAATTGAGTCGACTCAAATTGAGACTATCAATTTTATCCGATTCCGATTTAGCTCAATTTTCGAACGATTTTCGTGCGACTTTCGAGTTTCGAATAATATGCTCAGCCCTAGACCGGACCCGACCATCATCGTGAAGCTAGTCATCAGAGGGAGCATCGGGGGTAGCTTGGGTCAAGTGGTGAAGAAGACCCTTTGTCTGCAGAACACGACGAACAGAGTGAACCCATTCGATGAAATTCTGTTTCCTGGTAAGAGAAATGGTAGTAATCTGTAGCTCATCACGAAGTTCGGGAGCCGCAGCAGGCGCGCGGGCTGGCGGAGCTAAAGTAGCAGCGGATGCATCGGAATCCATGCGGCTAGCAGAAGATGTTGGGCGGCTAAGCAGAGAAAGTGGTCGGGCGGCTAGAGAAGGAAGTCGGACGGCTAAGCAGAGAAAGAGGTCGGACGGCTAAGCAGAGAAAGAGGCCGGTCGGCTAAGCAGAGAAAGTGGTTGGGCGGCTAGAGAAGGAAGTCGGGCGGCCAAGCAGAGAATGAGGCCGTGCGGCTAGAGAAGGAAGCCAGGCAGCTAAGCAAAGAAGGCCGGGCGGCTAGAGAAGGAAGCCGGGCGGCTAAGCAGAGAGGGTCGGGCGGCCTGCAAAAGTAGGCCGGGCGGCAAGGAGGAGAAGACCGCGCGGCAACGTAGAGAGGGCGGAGCGGCGAGGAAGGAAGAGGCCGAAGAGAGATACAGGCCGGCAGAGGAAGAAGTCGCACGGTCTCGGCGGGCACACCAACGACAAGGAAAGTCGCAACCAGGATGTGGCTAAGAAAGGAGAAAGAGGAAAGAAGCCGGCAGCGGAGAGAAGAAAGGAAACCGCACAGTCACGGTGGAGCACACCAGCGACAAGAGAGGTCGCGACCAAAGATGCGGAGCCCGAAGAGGAAGAAACAGGGCGCAACGGTCACAAAGGCAGACTGCGCGACTACCAAGCCGTGGTGAGGGAAAGACCGGGCGGAGAAGAGCTAACCGCGATAAGCAAGGCCGCGGTTAGGAGATCAGACCGCGCGAACCGCGGCGAGCTGTCTTGAAACCGGGGCCCACGGGGGCGAGAGGGGAGGCCTATAAAAGGAGAGGAGGTGGGGGATGAGAAAAAGGGATGTGGGTAGGGAAAATGGGACCGATGAGAGGCCGCGAGTAGGACAAGAGACCGCCAGAGGAGAGCTCGGGGCGGTTAGGAAGAGGGAGACCGCGGAGAGGCCGCGACAGACCGCGGGAACCCGCGAACCAGAAACGGTTAATCCAAGGAGGAGACCGCTGGCTCTGATACCATGTTACGAGAGGCCTCAAATCTTGTATATACTTCTTGAATCAATAGTTACACGTATGAATACATTTATATAGGAATAGAGGAAGGAGAGATCCCAATCCAAGATGTGAGACTAATACAAAGAGAGAAAAAAAAAAAAAAAAAAGGGCCCCTAGATGTGCCCTTAATTAGACTTTTCTAACAGATAGCATAGTAAGAAATCGGTAGGATGACATGCTCGGTAAGAGATCAGCTAGGACATATTTGGCTAAGTTTGATGCTGAAGATCAAACGTGATATCCTGTTATCAATACGGCATTTTATGTTGAAGTATATTTTTGAGAAATGATTCCTCATGTTCATTATCATGTTTATCCTTATCCCACCTAAAATTGCTTCGCATATATTTTTTTGCTAGATTTTTTTTTTTGCATCATGAAACTAAGTATTTCTTGTTGTATTTTCACCATGACAGGGGATCCACAAGAGAGAAAGCTTTGATGGGGCTTGTTAGTGCCTTCGAAGGGCACATGCTTGATCATTTCATAGAGTCTAGGTCAGTGCAGTTTACCTTTTGTTTTATCATTTATGTATTGGCGCTTCTTTATCACATATTATCTCTGAGATAAGTAGAAACAATACGCCCTACTTTTTATTACCCAATATTTCCTGCATAGCATCGTTTTAAGTTTTATATTGTCCTGTTTCTGCATTAGATACACCAGCATTTTTATTGATGTGTGTGTCAAGTATCGTGAACATTTTAAGCTTCCAATTATTCTATTTGCATATCTATATGGATCACTTCAAATATTTCTGTCTTGCTTCCCATTTCTTTTACTCTGATTTTTATTCATTTCTCACAGGTGTAACACCTTGCTACATCAGTATCTTAATTCTATTAAACGAGGTTCGGCAAGAGAAATCTGCTTGGCTACTCGTGCCTTAGGTATGCTCTCATCCTGCTTCAGATTCACAGTTATAAACATTCTTTCTAAGTAATTTTGGCGCTTTAATCCAAGGTTTCCTTGCCATTACTGCTGGAAATGGAGAGAGTACACATGAAATAATGGAGGATTCCTTGCCACCTCTTTCTCGCACTCTCATATCGGGGTCGGATGCTGTTAGGACCTCTGTGAGTATAAATCTTTTCATGCGTCGCTGGTGTCGGAGTGAACTTTTGATAAATTTCTTTCAATAGGTACTGGATTGTTTAGCAATCGTAACATTTGTTGGTTCAAATAATTGGGAGGAGACAGAGTCGACAATGAAAATAATTTGGGAAATAATTCACCCTAAATCACTCTCTAAGGTAATTTCTCATTTCTATTAAATAAAAGTCCAGTTTGTACAGCTTTCAAGTCACATCCTATAAACATTAATTTGCTTTCTGTTTCCATTTGTTATTCAGGCTGGAACTATAACTAAACCCAGCTCAGCTGTATTAGTAGGGGCACTCTCTACTTGGTCATTTCTTCTGACAACCTTGACTGGTTGGAGAGTTGATCTCGAGATGTGGATTGAGTCAAGTTTCCAACATTTCTAGCTTTTTCCCAATATTGTCATTTACACTATGCTGTCATAAATAGTTTTCTGATATGTTGAACATGAACTGCAGGATGATCTCATTCCTCTGTAATCTTTTAGAGAAAGGAGACCGGGCTGTCCGAATTGCTGCTGGGGAAGCAATAGCTGTCATTTTTGAAATCGTGATGGCTGGAAAATTATCTAGCATCACTAGTGATCTTGAGAGTACAGAGGGCATTCCTTCAAAGCCAAAATATTTCATTTATTTATTGTCATGGAAAGAGAAAATAATATCGCTGGTGTCAGAACTTTCGATGGAGGCAGGGGGCAAAGGCATTGATAAGAAATGTCTGAATGCTCAGCGAGATACTTTTCAGAAAATTTGGGATTATCTGAAGGTTTCTTTTAATATTTGGTGTTCTCATGTACATATATTTTTCAAGTACGATGTAGTTGTCATTTCTAAATAGATAATGCAAAAAAAAAACAGTACATAATTTTGTTATTGTAAATGTAATCTGCAATGTAGGAAGGAGAGCACCCTGTGACATCCTTAAAGTTATCAAAGAAGCAAGGAATGCTGACAACTTCAACTTGGACTGAATTAATTCAGGTGTGGAGCTTCATCTTTTCTTCATAGCTCTTTTACTAAGGCTCCGTTTGGGGGGACTTATTTTCACCGGTCAAGCGGTCATGACCGCATGAATCCGGACTTAAATTAAGTCCGGATTCATGCGGTCATGACCGCTTGACCGGTGAAAATAAGTCCCTCCAAACGGAGCCTAAATATGATTTCGATAACACTGATCTAAATTGAAGTTTTATACACAGTATTATAATCATCCACAACTAATTTTTTACTTATTTATCGATGCTCTCTTTCACAACTTGGTTTATATTATGAATTTTTTCCCTGGCATATGCTCGTGTTTCCTTGACAGTTAAACTTTCTAAAACATTTCCTTGGAGGTGGATTCCTCAAGCATGCACAGGTTCTTACGTTAAATACTGTTTATCTCATACCTGATGTATAAGTATCATCTAAACGACAGTCATTGCTTATAATTATTTGATATGCTGTTGAGGCAGGACAATGAACTGCTGCATAGTATATTTGATCTTACACCAGATGCGGAAAATGGTTTATCAACCTCGCAAAAGGTTTGTCTCTTATCATTACTAGTAATTGACTAATTATCATGTGTTTTGTAGAAATCCAAAATTCAAAGAGAAAAATGATTTATTTCTTTTCTACTTCATCAATGAATACAAGGATTTGTACATAAATATATAGATGAGGGTGAAACCTCAACTTCAAACAAAGGTGTGGGACTAAACAAAACATGAGAACTACTGGTCATTACATGAGCTAGGTCAACTTTTTTGCACTCCCCCATAAGTTGGAGTATACATATTGTAGGTGCTAAGCTTGGAAACAAACTGCCGGTATAGTGAGCATGGTAAGGCCTTAATGAGAACGTCATAAATCTTCTCAGCAGCGGACACATGTCGTAAATCAAGTTTGCGTAGCTGAACCTTTTCCCTAATGAAATGACAATCAACTTCGATATGTTTAGTACGTTAATGAAAAACAGGATTCTCGATGATATGGATAATAACCTGACTATCGCAGTAGAGATCTCCCGGAAATGGGAGTTTCATACCAAGATCAGTAGAAGACTTTCCAATCACATGAGTTCAGAAACATCTGATGTCATTGAGTGCGTGAATTGAATACGGGTTTCATTGATAAAGGAGCAGGAAACATGTAATAGTTCAGAGTGATTGCGCAACTAATACAACCATGTCATGGGAGAATGATCATCAATAAGTATAAGAAAATGATGAAATCTAGATTGACTAGTAGTTTTATATAAGCCCCAGATATATGAGTGCACTAAATCAAAAGGAGCAGAGCTCCGTCAACGTCACATGACATTATTCATCAATCCACATGCCCAAATGCATCCTGTTAGAAAATAATAATGATTTCAATAAGATTCAGGCTTCATTCTCGGTGATTAAGCCCCATACTCCACATCTCAACCAGCTTTGGATTCCGGTCCTACAGCTCTTTACAAATATATTCACTCTACTCGTAATCCTCATCCTATTTACTAATTGTTGAGCTACCAGTGCCTCTCACCGACCCACAACAACTTTGTTTCCGCTCTCTTTTGTTTCCATTCCTAAAACCGCTGAGGAAGCGCTATCCCATCATGGTTCGCAACAGACAATGATTGAGGAGATTACTGTCTTGGAATCTGTTGTGTGCCCTAGATTGAGAGCGCGTACACGGGGGAAGTGGAGGGAAGTCCTCGAGGGAGGAGGAGGGAGCCTTCTTGGAGCCTCGGGGAGCAATGGCGACGTTGATCGTGGTTGCGGTTCCTGCAGACGAATCGCGGGCTGCGGTTACTGCGGGATTGCGTCTAGGGTTGCGGACGGGAGAAATAATGAGAGAGAGAGAGAGCGGTAGAGAGAATTAGAGAGCGGTAGAGATTGATACATAATTCATGCTTTCCCTTTTCCAAATCCAAACCCCACATATATGGTGGGGAAAAACAAGTACCAACAAAGACTAAAACGCCCCCTCCTTGAGCTTAGACACGTAGGATCAAAATACGCGTAATAAAATAGGAACTAGATAACGAGACCAAAAGCGGGTCCATAACATCTCCACCCTGCCTGACAACAAGCTTGCCCTCAAGCTTGTTATGTGGTGGCGGGGGCTGCTGGATCTCCAGTGTCAGTGTCAGCATCCCCTCCCGCTGGCGGGTCGTCCACCACCAGCTAGAAGAGGCGTTTGCAGCGATGTCCACAGAGATATGGCTCATCACAGTTGTAACAAAGGTCCTTGGCACGACGGTCAGCCATCTACTTGCAGACAGGTGGCGGAAGGTGGCCTGACGTTCCGTATCGTGATCCCGAGTGAGGAAGCTGGTGGTGGGTGGCAGTAGAGGGGGCGGGCTGTGGATAGGCCCCTCGTTGTCTGGGCGATGGAGATGAAGGCGATCCAACAACAGACGTTGCTCGCAGATGCGAGCCAAGCTCATGGTGGTCGTCTGATCTGTGGGGGCTTGAAACTCCACGTCCATGCGGAGGCACTCATGGAGTCCCGCCTTGAAGATGGGCACCTGCTGTGTAGGAAGAACTGAAGGAGTGCGGGCCAGGCGGATCTGAAACTGTTCGAGGTAGTCATCGATCGAACCGGTCTGCCGAAGAGAAATGAGATCCCCCAAGGTATTGCTGTGGAGGGGTGGCCCAAAGCGGAGGGTGCAACTCATTTTGAAATCCTCCCAAGATAGGAGTGGTTTCTCCCGTTGCAGTTGGGAAAACCAAAGTTGGTCGGAGCCCATCGGGTGGAAGGAAGCAACATTGAGTCATTCTTCCCAAGGGGTGCGCTGATGGGCGAAGAGCTGCTCACAACAAGAGAGCCAGGCCAAGGCGTCTTTCTCCTTCGAAGGATTTTCCTGCCAGTAGCCGCAGTGGTGTCGGTTATCTTTCCTCTAAAAGGTGGCGCATGGAGAAATGAATATGAATACTTGTGGAGTCCCAGGGAGTGGTGATGGAGTCTGCGGGATGGACGCCCACTGTCAGGTCGCGCCTGACCATCTTGGTCTTTTTTAGCTTTGAGGATGAGCTCGAAGTTTTCCTAGAAAACCAGGGAGCAAACCCAGCGGCAGAGGATTTAGCCTCCTCTCTCGCGGCAGTAAGTCGGTCCTGAACATCTTTCGAGAGCGGCATTATGCACTAGAGGTGGGAGAGAAAGCCGAGAAGGGTGAGAAGTGCCAGCATCACCTACCTGTGCTTAAGTATATATATAGCAGAGTGGGGTGACCCACCCAAAAGATTCCCGCCAGGTCAGCAGACACTCACCGAACATCTGAGGTTGGATGTTTCTTCCCGAGCTTGTGTCAATCTCACAAAGTGTGGAGATTTTCTACAACCTTGTGTTCGTCGAGTGGGTCCCTCAGAGGATCCCAGGGGAAAAAGGGCCCTGTGACCCAGGAAAGCCGAGCAAGAGAGTGGGGCAATCGAGTCCGCACTCGTTCAAAGCCGCAGGCTTGCGCGTGGCCGGGCGAATGAGGTCAACAGGCCTGCATTCGCCCGGGGCCTGCATTCGCCCACGGCCTGAGGATTGCGCACAGCCTGGCAAGTGTGACAATCGGTCCGCACTCGCCCTAGGCAGCGAGTAAGTAGTTGGCGAGTGCCAGTTTCATCGGGCACTCGCCCTCAGCCAGGAGTAGGCAGATGCTCGTCATCTCGTCTAGGCATTCGCCACTCCTTCGCGGAGTGTTATGTTTTAGCCTACTAATAGCCTTTCCAAACAGCGGAGTTACACTGTTGGCAGACCCGGTTGGGCTGCGTATAGTAGATCCGAACAGCGGAGTATTCCAGGATCTAAGACCAGGCTAGAAAAACTATAAATAGATCTGTAAGGTCACCTTTGGAGGGATGAAATACCTTTTTGGTTTCTTCCTCCTCTGGTTTATGGTTTGCTTTCAAGCGCCCTCCAAGGTGCCCCGGCTTAGCATTGGCTAGGGAAGGGAAGCGCTCTAAGATATTCTGAGTGTATGGTGGGACCTCCGCGTTGTATTC
Organism: Platanthera guangdongensis; assembly: GCA_039583875.1. Taxonomy (NCBI): domain Eukaryota; kingdom Viridiplantae; phylum Streptophyta; class Magnoliopsida; order Asparagales; family Orchidaceae; genus Platanthera; species Platanthera guangdongensis. Next base: position 7,302,028 of record CM077158.1, read on the forward strand.
CAGGATCTGTTCGTAATCCTAAGTATTTGGTCCTGTGCACTTCTTCAGGAGAAGTAGGTGCGAGGTTACCCCTTTTGGGTCCGAACTCCACAAGAAACCAAGTTTCGATTTCAACAAAATTGAAATTAGGATGTAACCTTTTATGTTCCCAAACATCGCTAAATTTTCATTTTCTAAAAGAAAGAAACGGGAAATGCACAGATTAGGTAAAAAAATAGTAAATAAGAAAAATAAATGTTAAATGTTAAATGACCAAATGAGAAATATAAGAATAGGAAGTCAAATTGGATTGAAGGGTGAACTGGAGAAGCTTGGAAGAGCCATGTAGGTCATGGGCCATGAGATTAACCGCACTGCTTCCCTATCAGAGGAAGAAGAGTAGAACTGTAGAGGACTTATGACTGCTGAAGAATGTGCTGACTGAAGGGTGAAGACTGTGGAGTGAGTCGCAGCAGTAGTCGGTGGATGACGGCTTGGACGGCAGAAGATCGCGTCTTTGTTGCTCATAGATGACGACCTCTATTGTTGTTGCTTAGGATGAAGGCTCTGAACTTTGAAGACGACAATGGCCTTGACTGTTGTGGCTCAGGATGAAGGATTTCAACTCTGAAGGCGAGGATGGCTGCGACTATTGTCGACCGTAAACGTAATGCCGAATGCCTTGTAACTATACTGTATCAGGCTGTATTTAATGGTATCCAGGTGCGTGATCCTAAATGGCATACCAATGCTTCATAGGTTGCAAGTTAAATGCCAATCTGATCGTGCCTAAACTAAATCCTATTCCCATCATGAAATCTTTTTTTAAATCAAATTGACGCCAATAAAGAAATACAATTGGATTTTCATGATTCAACGATTCTAGTCACATAATTGGGTCTTACACTGTATAATCGACTTTATTAGATTCCCGAAGCCACATAATTGGGTCTTACAAACACTCGAGATGCATGTTTTAAAGAATCGTCATCAAGGGACTGGATGGAAAGTAGTGGAGGACCTAACTTTAGTTGCGTGCTAACAAGACTGCCCTGATAAACATGTACTGGGGAGAAAGTTCATAATGCCTCTTGTCTTCTTCTTTCTTCTTGCGTAGCAATTTGTCGAACGAACCACACTTCTGTGTATACAGCAGGAGTCCATTGATGAAATCGGGTTGGGGAAAGCTTGAACCCAAAGAGATGGATATAAGCGCAATTGAGATTCTATTATAGGCTATGTATCGTCTATAATGATTATCTCTATTATCTAGGTGTTTAGGTGTTATCATAATGTATGAGCCTCAAGCACCGGGCCTAGTATTAGATGTTATTATTGTTGTTTGCCTCTTTATATGTTGTAAGCCTATATAAATGCATTTGGAAGGTTGTATGGGTGAGGAGAAGTATATTCTCAATCTATTGTGTGAGATCATTGGTGGCTCTCTCCTCTATTGTTGTGTGAGCTCTTGCTTAAGCAGCCGCGATTAAGGCTCTGTTATATCCTCCACCACCATCGTCTCCACCCCCAACTACTACTCCGGCCACCGCTTGAATAGGTCCATAACAGATTCCTTAGGAGTAATACATTTGTTAGATACTTTAGGTAAAAAAGATAGGGGAATTATTGACCATTCAAAACCTTATAAAACCATATTTCATGTTCATTGGAATCTCATATATCCTTCTACTTTTATTCGTCAAGGAAATTACGATAATTCCTTGGCGAAAAATCAAAGAAATAGATTTTTGATTCCCTTACAATATGATCCAGAATGAGAAAAAAATTAATCCTAATGATTCACTGGGTAGGATGACGAAATGAACCAAGAAATAAATGAAGTAAAGAGTCAATATTCGCCAACCAACACTTCATTGAATTTTTTTTTTGAAATTCCATTTGAGAAAGGAGACAAATTATGAAGACAAACTGCTGAATGTTAGAAAATCTTAAACAAAAAAGTTATCATTCTAAGGCTCTGTTTGGTTCAGCTCTGGTGGCTGGAAAAGTTCTATGACTGGAAAAGTTCTATTCCAGCCGCCAGAGCTGATTTTAGGTTGTTTGGAGTAACAACTCTCTCAAAACCGCTTCCGTGAAAATCACTCCAGAGTTGATTTTTAGGAAGTTGGGGACCCCCAGCTTTAGCTCTCTAAAAATCACTTCCCGTCACCTCAATTCCGCCCGACGCCTTCAATCCCAATTCCGCCCGACGCCTTCAATCCCAATCTCGCCAGGAGTCGACGTCCTGGATCCGTCGGCGTCGAGCAGAAGTTGCCGTCCAGAGGTCGTCCAGGAGTTGTCGTCATGGATCCCTTCCAGATTTTTGCCTCTCCTCGTCGTCGACTAGGAACCACCGCCGTCTTGGAGCCTCCGGCGTCGAGCCCTCAACCCTCGATCGGTCTTCTTCCTCAATAGTTTTTCTTCCTTGACAGGTCTTCTTCTTGTCGATCGCTTCACTTCCATTTTTTCCGATCGCTGCTCTTTGATTTCTTCCCGTCGATCGCTGCTCTTCGTTTTCTTCCCCATTTTCGTTCTCCCGGACGATCGCTGCTCTTCGTTCTCCCTATTTTCGTTCCCCATTTTCGTCCTTCCAAACAGCCTACAACTTTTCAAAATAGCTTCTCAAAGAGCTCTACACAATCAATAAATTTTCAATGCGCAACAGCTCTCCCAAACAAAGCCTAAATGAGTTATGCCCCGCCCTTCAGGCAATATATTGCATCCACGACAACACATTCTCTTCTAAGATCTAAAATTTAGCTCTCTCTGAGACTCTAAGAAAGCACCTGCATGACGGCAACACATTCTCTTCTAAGATCTAAAATTTAGCTCTCTCTGAGACTCTAAGAAAGCACCTGCATGACGCATAATACCCAAAAGTAAGTTTGGTGGGCGGAACTTTACTAGTACCTGGTTATGGCGGAATATTAACTGGACCCAGTAAACCTTAAAAATAGGATTTGGTGAAGGCGGGATTTTGGTGAATTACTTCTAATAATTGTCGTTCAATTTTGGTATATTTGATGCTGTGACGGTCAATCTTGGAATCATTCTCGGCAGAGGGTTTTTAGAACTTGTGAAGACAAAGAAAGATCTCAAACGTTGAAGAAGGATCGGCAGATGGCCCAGGTATAACTTTGGATTCGATTGAGCTCATCCGTCGACATATTTTCGCGCTGATTATATAATTTTCGAGAATTTTTGCTTCTTTCCCGTGTTGCAGTTGAGGAAAGGCGCTCTCCTCTTCTCCGGTGAGGAATAGAGGTTTTGAGACCGCTCTCTCGCTCAAGTCTCACTTGCAATTAAACTTGTATGAGCCCTTGACTGCCCCTCTTATGAGATTTAGGATATCGTTTACATCACAGCGGCATGCTTTCTGAAATGATTAATTATTTTTTATTAATTTGTATGCATCACTACTCCATATTTTCTGAATTGATTATTTATTTTTATTCATGAAAACATTTGATTGAGGATCTATATTTTTTCAATACAAGCTCAGCACTGTTTTCGGATTTGAATTTTACCAAGTGGTTGAGAAAAAATAAACTCTTTAACATTTATTAGCACGCATGAACCAAAAAACTTGTATTTTCTTCTGAAAATTGAACCCGGACATGTGCCCGGGTGCGCCTATGAATAGTTTCTCTTGTGGACTTGAAGAAGTTTGCATGGTCTAACTTTGAAATTGACTTGGTTATTTTGGTTTAGTTGGAACTTTGGTGCGCAAGTCAGGCTTAGTACTGTTGGGGTTAATAATTATCATTTTGGCTCTTCATCTGGATTTTGTTCCAGGCCATTAAGCCTAATAAGGGTTTATATTTTGATGTTTTGATTCTGTTCATGTCATCCCTAAATAAACCTGGATATTCTTGTTCATTAGTCAACTAATTCCAAGATCGAGGCTTTGTTTAGGCCTGACATTTGGATCAACAGGTCGTTCGTTGCGGACGGGGTGGTTTAGGGTTCAAAGGGCGGTCTACTAGAGTTGGCGAGTGGGTCGGTTGAAGGTCAAAATTTAGTGATATAAACGGTATTTGATTTTAATAAATATAAATTGGTTTTTAGTTTCAATGATGGGGTAGGATTTTTAGTGCTTCCACTGTGCATGGGAAAAAAATTGGCGATTGTTATTAGCACTACATTTTTAAATATTCGCATAACTTTTACTCCTAATTTTCTGCGCTTTTTGAAAATACTCCGTGTACATGCGAGATCTACAACTTTCGTGTTGAACACTTTTCCTAAAAATGCATGTATAAGGCGTATTTCTAAAAGGCGCGAAATCTGAGCGTATTTCCTAATGTACGTCTTGTACATGCATTTTTAGGAAAAGTGTTCAACACGAAAGTTGTTTATCTCGACGAGATATACAACTTCCGTGTTGAACACTTTTCCTAAAAATACATGTACAAGGAGTATTTTCAAAAGACGCAGAAAATTAATAGTAAAAATTGTGCGAATATCTAAAAGTATAGTGCTAATAACAGTCGCCAAAAAATTTGGGTCTGGGGTCTCTGATGGCAGCTGATGTTTGGGAGCAAGGAAAATGCACGGAATGCACCTGTTTAGTGGGTCCAGTGATGCACAATAAATCTATGCTTGAGGCGATGGATAATAAGATCGTCAACTAGAGAGATTCATGTTTCGTTTGACAGAGCATTGGGGTTCTTCCTGTAGGCGCTGGAGTTCACTGTCCTCTTCCCTTCCCTTTCTATAGGCATTGGAGTTCACCGTCCTCTTCCCTTCTCTTCGTGTAGGCACTGGAGTTCACATGAGTTTTACTTCAGGTGATCTCAAGCTTGCTCCCTTGATTTTTTTTTCCCATGATTTTTCCATGAAATGGGTGGTCTTAGCAATAGGTGATCTCAAGCATGAATTTGATAGCTGTTACATCCTTCAATCGCAGGGGAAATCATACCTGATGTTTGCAGGGTCAAGCAGGGAGCAAGCTTGAAATATGGTTCTGTTTGGCACTGTGGTGGCGATCATAAACACATTAGTTAAAATGTCATTCCTTAAGGATCACCTAACAATCATCATCTTTTTGAACAAAAAAATGGATGAGATTTTTTAGGTGTGTGTTAACAAATGATAATTTAACTCCGTGTTCATGACCGCCATCACCGTGACTAACGGAGCCTATTGATCGTAAGTTCAACCTCAGGATAACCCAAATCAAGCATGCCCTTAATAATAATAATAATGTCAGGGTATATGGTGTTAGAAGTCTTAGGATGTCATGGATGTAAAGGACATGAGAAAGACACATTAAATTTAAGAGTAAAGTCAAGAAATACCAACATGCGTAAGTTCGACGCAACTAAGGTTTGAGGCGCTTGCTCCATTTTGTCAACAGAAATTGGATATCAGCATCCATTATTGTGCCTTTCACTCCCCATACCAGCATGTGAGCCAGGTCTCCCATGGACGACCCATCCACTTCGGACACCAACCTGAAACCCATCCTTGTGTAGAATCCTACTAGCTGACCAAAAAAAAAGAAGAAATCCCTTTCGTAGAAGCTCACAAGGTGTTCGATCTAATTACTAGCTGAAAGAATTTCACAAGATCGTCACTTCTTACTTACCCTGGAATGGAAAAGAGGAGAATCGTTGATGGCAAGGAGCTCTGTGCGAGAGCAGCAGCAGTCGAATCCGTGGCGCACGGCAGCGGCGCCGACGAAAAAGCCGAGGCTGAAAATGGAGCGTTCCATGGAGAGGGTCTCCCTCTTCATGCGGATGGAGTCGAGGTGGAGGATGTTTTCGGCAAAATACGGACGGATGAAGCCTTCGGCCCTGCGGAGCTGCTGTGCTCCGGCCAGCTCTTCCGCAGTTACCCGGAAGAAGGGGCCCAGGGTGTGGAGGCGGAGGCTCTGGGATCGGGACAACTCCAAGATCTCTGGCAACGTCGGGAAGGGGAGCTGTGGTGGCGCTGGGCTATTATGAGCTGAGGAAAGTCCCGGCTGCAACGGTGGTTGAAACGCCATTACATTACAGGGAGCTCGCACCGCATCTGTTGGTTGGATATGATTCTATGAACGACACCATAGTTGCTTTTTTTAAAAAAATCATTTTTAAGCTCACTTAGGCTCCGTTTGGAAAATTTAATTTCACCAGTTGTCAAGCAATTACAACAGCGGATCTTATTTATGGTCTGATTCATATGATCATAACCGTTTGATCGGTAAAAATAAATCTCCCAAACAGAGCCTTAGTTTTGTACGTTTTGATTAAAATGAATTAGTTTTAGTTCAAAATCAAGACTTAATTCTGAGTCAAATTCAATTCTTGTGTTCGTTTGCAGGATGATTTTCAGGCCCAAGAATTGAAAACTGTCATTTTTTTGTTCAGCTGTAGAATGTTTTTCAGGCATAGATTTTTGCGAGATTTTTAATCATGGATAATTAATGTGTTTAAATCGGGAAATTATACAAATTGGTTAAAATAATAATCATTATCAAATAACTCCTGATAAAATAGTATTCATTACTTTAAGAGAAAAAAGAACATGATTTTCTCTCAAAACCAATCAAAATGGGAAGGTTTTCACCCTAAGTTATTTTCTTAATGAATACAACCCTATGGGTTTTGGAGGAAAACCAATTCCCTCCAATAAAATGAACGGAGCCTTAGCAATTTTATAATCAATCCGATTTTGATTATTCGCAGACCATTGACATCCGCAGTCCAAAAAAATCCATTGATATCTGCACTTCAAAAAAAACATCGCAGTCCATTCAAATCCTCGGCCCTAAAAAATCAGTCCATTTAGTGCAAGTGAACGAGAAATTCCCACATATTTTCTGGCCTCTAATTTTTGGGCTGTAATTATACTGTTGATTTTAGAGGGGATAGGGGGTAGGTGTGCCAATAGTCAATTTAACACTACTTACAACATCACTCTAAAGAAAAGCCGCCTGTGCAATCATAATATATTTTCCGTGATGATGTTTGAGGACAAAAACACCCTGCATTTGTATTCCATTAGGATTCGGATCCTTTGGAGTTCAGGGGAAACTTCACGGATCCAACTCGCAAAAACTCTGAACTCCACCAATTATATGACTAAAAGAATTTAACCACTAAAAGACAAAAAAATGCAAAGTAAAAAAAAACCTAAATCTAAAAAACATGGGGGTCCTCGCGCGTTGAATTTCAATCCACCGCGAGAACCCACAAACTCTACCCTGGAGTTGTCCGTACCAACTCCAGAGAATCCAAATTCCATTTTTGTACAGACGACGAGGCACTCACCATGAGGAAGAAGATGCATTTGAAACGTCTCATTACTATTACTTGGTCATGGATTTTCGTCCGGGCAACATCTTCCATGTTTCTAGGCAACAACAATTTAGAAGTAGATCCAAGCGAGTCCCTTTCAATATCCATTGTAATAAATAATATACTTTTGTTTAAAAGTTGGAATAGTAAATCAAACTCAGAGCTACACATTTTCTGATGAAGATTTTTTTACTTAATACCGACCTCACAGTGGATGCTATTAGTATTCCCAATATCTGCTCTTCATCTTCTTCCTCTCTCAAGTTCTCCTCCCCACCAATCCAGTGGCCCCCACTTCTTCTCCGTTATCCTCTTGATAGGTGAGTCATGAGTGCAATGTTTTTAGGGTAATGTGTAAGGCTCTGTTTGGTGAAAGAGGCCCAACGGGGCTTTCTAAAAACAGCTCTCTCCTTTCAACTTCTATTTATTTATTTTCGGGTTACTAAAGTCAAGGTCGGATAATTGGCGATCTGTTATTTTTTCTTCTCATCCCTGCAAATATTTTCTTTTATGGTTCATAATCCTTCACTCATTCAATATTTCTGGCTGACCTTTTGTAACCTACTGAATCAGGATCTCAGCTAGGCTTCTGCATTGTGAGGATATGTGCGGGTTAATAATTATAGGAAGGTTTTGATAATTTCTAGATTTTCCACCAAATTAGGAGCAGTGCAAATGTCCAATAATCATACAAGGGGACATTTCATTGGTCGGAGATAGTAGATGTTTGACTTTTTCCTAGTTCACATAGTAGACATTACTTTTTGTTGGTTCAAGTAATAGTCGTTTGACTTTTTGCTGGTAAAACAGTTAAAGTAATAGACGTTTGACTTTTTGCTGGTTAAAGTAATAGACGTTTGACTTTGTGGTTATTCAGATGTTGATCAATGTGAGGCAGGTGAGGACCTGTGGGTTGGAGGATGCCAGGTGGTGGGGGCCCTTACCCAAACTTCTAACCCTTCAGCTAGAGTTTATACTTGTTACAATTTAATATGCTAAACACATCTCATATATATATATATATATATATATATATATAATATATATATATATATTCTATATATATATATATATATAATATATCTATATATATATATATAATAATATATAGAGACAGAGAATAAATGTCAAAGGCACTATACTACTATATGCTTGCCACTGACAATCGATTAAGGTTTAGTTTGGTTGAGCGCCTGCAGTTGTAAAGAAGCGGTTGTAAAAAAAGCGGTTGTAAAAACAGGTTTATAAATAAAGTTGTTGGAAACTTGCTGCTAAAAATGAAAATTTATTTGGATAGTCAGTGTTTGCAAAACTGTTCAGAACAGAGAACCGTTTGACGAAATAGCGGTGACGTTTACGAAAATTTTAAATAAATTGTTGAAAATAATATTTATATTTTTTAATTATATCTATACTATCTAAAAAGAAGTATAGACCTAAACATTTGGCAAGATAAAAAAGACATCAGACAATCTGAACTCCAAAAATTCCATCCTCCTTGTCTCTCCTCAATCCAACTCCAGCAAATCCCCCCCCCCACCCCCCACCCCCCCGGTCGGCCTCACTCCGGTTCGACTTAATCGGACTGAATTTCCGTGATTCCCACCTACCCCGAAAGCTTCCGCGATTCCCATTTTCCCCATTAGCGTTGTTCTCATTCCCGCAGAAAAAAAAATTGTTCCCACACCGACCGGCGCTGCCCTACCCTTCCCGATCTCCTCTCTCCCGACCGACGAAGCACCCAACTCCAGCGACCGTTCTTCCGGCGGAAGGCTCACATCGCCACCACCTCACGCCATCAACGTTTCCTAACTTCAGCGCCTCCTAAAGCCACACTGCATCCATTTTCAACCTCTTCGACGGAAACCTCCAGGGAAGCTCTGTCGACCCGCTGATTTGCTTCTAGAGCCCTCCTAGCTCCGGCTCGGCGACCCCTTCCTGCAAGGCTAGGTTCTGAGTTTCGTCTCCCAATTTCAACCTACTGCAGGCTCCCGATTTCACCGTCCGTTAAGCTCCAGGATTCCGATTTCAGGTATTCCTCTTCTATGTATTGTGAGTTAGAGTCAACTTTGTTTACAGGCAAGCATAAATTGACATCATTTTAGAGTTAGAGTCAACTTTGTTTACAGGCAACCACTTCCATATGCACTTAGATGATTTTCTGTTGGCCTTCATGATTCATTTGGAGCTGTTTTTGGGCATGATATTGTCAATTTCCCAGTTTTGGATTTCATTGAATCAGTTTTTGAGGATTCTGAGTGTGTCTTGCTCATGACAGTGTAGATTGTGATAATAGTGAACGCATTTGATTTGTTTTTTTTATTTTGCTTGTTCCTCTTTGACATGGTAGGTGATAGAGGAATGGAAGATGGGGAGAAGGGGAGATGGTAGTCTTTTATGAAAGCTTTGAGTTCGCGTCAATCCAATATTGAAGAATTCATTAGAAACTTGTTTGCCCCTAAGAGTTGGATATGGCATGTTACTGGATGTGATACATGTAAATTGGATGCCTCCATGATATCTTGTAGAGAGTAAAGTAGGATCTCATTTTGTCAAGATTTTCTTGTGTTATATTGTTCTTTTATGCTCTGACGGAAGTATTGCTCAGTTAGTTCCTCTTGTATGTGCAATTGAAGAAAATCAAATGCCTAACGGTCCGTTTGGCCGGGGAGTTTGTACAAAAAGACCATATATGTTTGACATGACAATAGTTATGACCGCCTCGCCACTGTCATTCCACAGTAATGATTTGTTAAAATGTATGCAATGTTTGATCATTTATGTACGATCACACAAGTTTGATCATTTATAATCAGATATCTGGATGCATAAATCCATGTGAATGTGCACTTATGGATGTTATTATTATATAAATCCACTTAGACAATCCCAGCTGTTCTTGTATATTTGTATGCAAATTGCAATCTCTTTACAAATTAAATTCAGTCTGATTGTTGTCCTGTACATGTTTTGAGCATA